>OW388154.1:11495000-12095000 GCA_936450015.1 Meganola albula | reverse complement strand
GGCGGCCAATCCACATATGCTGGCCAAATGCAGGTTGGTGGATGTTGCATGTCCTCAAATGATTTATCTTTAGACATGCGAGTTTTATCAAGATGTTTTCCTTCACTGATATTGATCAGCGGCAATGTAACGATTCACACAAAGATGTGTGGGCACGACTGGGAATTGAACCCATAACCCTTATATTTCTAAGGCGAGGCCTTTACTGTTGGACCACCACTGATCACATTAAGATACATAAATAAAACAAAATGAGACGTTGGAGTTCAGCTTGCTATAAGCCATTAATTTGAGTTGAAATTGTTAAAACAAGTGACAAAAAAAAGCACAAGTAAAAATATGGCTTTACCTGCTTTAATAAAACACAATAGAACAAGTGAAATATGTCAGCAGTGATAACTAAATGCCACATTGCAGAAATGTTTTACTAACATGTCTGATGTCCAGAGATAAGAGGTGCATTTAATGCATAACAATAATAACTTGGATTTCAAAGATAACAGACCATTTGTATTGCAGATAAATGAGAAAGTATAGTACTATAGTAACTATATATTAACCAGTGTGTGTTGCCAGTGATGGCTTATGGTACCGAAACATGGTCCTTCACAGCTGGTCTTTATAAATAAGCTCAAGGTCGCTCAACAGGCCATAGACAGAGCAGTGCTCGGATTTTCTTTGGGTGATAAGATCTGTAATTAGGAAATCCTCAGAAGAACTAAAGTCACTGACATAGCAATAAAAGTGGGCAAGTTGAAGTGGAAAAGGGCAAGCCACATCACTCGTAGAACCAATAACTATAAAGTATAACGGTTCTCAAGTGCAGACTATGGTCGCCGCAACGTCACAAGGTGTCATTGTTAAATTCGTGGGGAGCTGCTGGATGTTAACGGCTGGCAACCAATCATTGTGGAGTTCTAAACAGGAGGTCCAGCAGTTGACATCCTCAGGCTGATGATGATGACAAAATATAACCATTCATCTCAATCATACCTTTAAGCTTACAATTATGATTGAACTACAGGAAAACCCTATAGTTTTCACTCTGAGCACGATTTGACCCTGTGACTTTAATAGTAAGTTGCTATATCAATTGTATAATAAGATATGGCAAGAGCTTACACGTAAGTGCATACGTAAGTGCAGCCTATAATACATTGCGACGTTAGGGTGAGAGCCTGCTTCACACAGCTCCTGCACCCAGTATAGACTCCAACTCTCATAAAAGTATTCATGAATCTGTCTGGAACTCTGTCATATTACCAAACTGTACCTTTTTGAGAGAAAACAAACATTATTGTTATTATTATTACTTACCTATGCTCCCTAGTGTTAGATTCACCTTCATTTTTGGCTTTTGGAATGACACCACTGAAAAGCGGCGCTCTTCCTGTTTTTACATTATACTTTCCAAACGGCGCGAAGGAATTAGACAATTTCCTTTTAAAACTAACACTTTTGGAACCATTCAGAGATGTTTCTGTGTGCCTGTCACCGGTCTTTGAGCTTTCACCTTCAATTTCAGGCAATTTTGAGGATTTATCACTCTCATAACAAAGGCGGTAATTTATGTTATCATTAAGAGTCAACAAATCAGTTTTTGATCCTGGAGACTTGTCGCAGAAGTCTTCAAAGGAGACAATCTCATAGTCATCGTTATCTTCTTGAGTTTTTTCGGGTTTGTATGGTATTTTTGGCATCTTTCGTGTTTAATAACGATGCAAACACCCATGAACCTGACACAGCTATTCGTAAATAAAATATTGAAACAACACAAATTGTCGCTAGCTGACACAAAACTAAATTAAATATATCATTTCACGATCAAGTTACAAGTAGCAGGCATCATGTACCGACTTAATTATGAATAATTTACAATTATTGAAGATTTTTTACTCGTTGTTATTAATTTTTTTTTATTCGTCCTTCACTCACACACAAATCGCAATCCGCCCAATCACGGACGAGCGAATTGCTTGTTGTTGTTAATATTGTTCGCCAATAGGCAGGCAAAGACGAGCGAATTGCAAATTGACTGAAGTTTGACATGACAACCGATTGACATTTGACACATAAACCATAGACAAAAGAATTTTGTGACTGCACAGAAGAGTAATTTAGTTCATTCTTTCTTAATCAATAGTGTGGTACCGTGTTTATATGTTCTTTGTGTGTACCTAAAAACAAAAAAAAAATAGAAGGTAGGTGAAAAAAAAGTTAAGGTGTTTTGCGATTACTTAGATGTAAAACGGTAAATGCGTGAACAACATGGTGGACTAGTGATTATTCAAAAGTTTTAAATTTGTGATAATCATTTATGTACTAATGAGATTCCTAAATGTGCAATAATGGATTGGAGAAGTGCAAAAGTTTTATTAGTGTCAACGGCTACGATAGTCGTCGCAAGCCAAGTGGTAAAAAGAGTATATAATTATTTTTCTACCGCTAAAAAGCCAACTCAACCTGAGGTTACTTCCGATGACACATGTAATGAAGTCTTGAGCTTTAAAAATCGAGAAATTAACGACGTAATATTATTCTCAGACGATGTTGTCCGACATACGATTCGAGTTCCACCTAACAAAGATATTACTATCTGTGAAAGTAGAGAATTAAACTGCTTTAAACTCATTAAGTACATTAAATCAGCACGTGAAACATTGGATGTGTGTATGTACTTAATAACGAGTAGTGAGATAGCAGAACAAATCATAAGGTTGGGACAAAAGCATGTCCTCGTGAGAATAGTTGTTGACAGCGACATGGCATTCACGCCTCCTTCACAAATTAAAAAATTAAAGGAATACAGTAAGTTTTGTAACAACATCTAATCTATTCTTTTCACCACCTTGTCAACTCCCATACTAATAGAAGGTAACATTTATTCATTTTTTCTTCTAGGCTTCATTCAAGTGCAGACAAATAAAAAATCTATTCTAATGCATCACAAGTTTTGTATTATTGATGGACCTAAAGCTATTAAGCGTAAAAATATTTTAAAAGCTCACGCAGAAAAGTTAAATATACATGCACAATTTACAAAGACTTTCATAAAGCCTTTAATCAAAAACAAACAAGTGAAAGGTTTTGTAATGTCTGGTTCTCTTAACTGGTCCACTCAAGCAATGGTCTCAAACCATGAAAGTGTCATTGTTACGTCACATCCAAACATTGTGGCCAAATTCGAAAAAGAATTTGAAAGCTTATGGGTAGAAGAAGAACCGGTAGGTAATGATTTCTTACTATAACATATTATTTAATAATTTAAGATTATACATTACTACTAAAATGTTAATAATATTGTTTTAGGCATTATTGATGACTTCCAAGTAGCCCAACTTGCATGTTAGAACATTATAAGGTAAGCGATTTCAAAATATTGGTACAAATATTTGTTCGTGATTTTACAGGATTCGCATGTCCATATTTTAGAAATAGTTAAAATTGATTAAAGCCAGATTTTGAACGAATGAATGACTGAATAAATAATCGTAATTTATTCCATTTCCCTTTCCTCGCAATTTGACAGATGAACCAGCCATAGACAAGTCCATGTGCACTTCAATTTCGATCGATCATATGTTTTCTTTGTGTAGTTTTTTCAGCCGCTGTAATTCGAATTGGTTATAAAGTTCACGTGTTAAATTGCGATTAAATCGTAGGTTTTTATATATTTTATGTAGTTATATCTCAACTTGGGCCGTCTAAACTGTATTTTTGTTTTTAGAACTAATATTACGTGGTGCATTCTAAGTGCATTTAAATGTGCACGTGCTTGAATTTTTCAGGCTAATTGAATAGTTTCAGTTCAAAAGTGAGTTGCAAGGTGACCTTAGCTATATTACAGGGGTGTCGTCAACGGATTAGAGCCCTCAGTAGTTCAAGTTTTGATTTATTCTCTAAACGTGTTTAGGTGTGTGTTCAAATTCTTAGGTTGGAAAATACTTTTAGTTGTTTTACAACTCAGTGCGATTGTAGTTATGCAGTTAAGGATCAATATTTGCTTGGATGAAGTGTTTGTGGTATGTATAATATTTAGTTTTAAAAATATATATACAATAAGTTTAAAAAAGTTAAAATAATAGGGCAACTAATAATTTATATTATACTAGCCATCCGCCGCGGCTACGCCCGCGTGTACTACATATCATGCCCAGCAGTGGGATAAAAAGTAGCCTATAGCCTTCCTCAACAAATGGGCTATCTAACAGTGCAAGAATTTTTCAAATCGGACGAGTAGTTTTTGAGATTAGCGCGTTCAAACAAACAAACAAACAAACTCTTCAGCTTTATAATATTAGTATAGATTTATTATTAAAGCACAGGCTGGATGTTCAAAGTTTAGTTTGTTAATATTTTTTTTTAGACGAAATGGTAGGGCTTTTATTAGGTGATGTTAGGTAGTTCCTCATTAAAGAAAAAATTGTTATATTTTAAACTTAATTTTATAATATACTGAGTACAGATTATTGTTCCATGTTTCGTAGTTTACTATAACCCTCCAACCCAGAGAATGACCATGACCAACTTGATAGTCAACTTTATAAACCAGGTTTAGCTTCACAACAAATTAATTAAATTTATTCTGCTATAATAATAAGTAAGTCTCAAGCATAGAGCTAGGCTAGAGCTAGAAAATATTGATGTCCTTGTCATTCACCTCTGACCACACCTTTTCAAATAAGTAACAACCTCTAACTTTCCCACATCTGGGCATAGCTCTTTTCTCAACTATCTTCAGAATTAGTTTGTGTTTAGAGTGTGGAGTGACCACACCTTTTCCAGTAACTTTTATTCCAGCATCATTCATTATTTATATCTGTAGTCAATAACACTTGTGGTACTAATTGACTGCTTCATAAATATATTTTCACGTTACAAAACTTCTACACAACCCATATTTAGATCCAATTAACCTCATAAGGCCACAAAGACATTGGCAACGAGTTTTAAAACTTGCTGGATGTTAAGCAATATGTATATGATGGAATGTGTTATCCCTGTAAATACCGATTCACTTATGTCTTGAAGATGGATGGATTAAAGTCATTGGAAAACTGAGAAAAAGAATCTTTAAGTTGTTTATTTGAAACATTCTCAATTGGGTTGGTTAGATGTCATTTTAATAAGGTATAAAAAGTAGAAAATCAATGAGGGAGCCACACGGATTGCAAAAATTTAGTTCTGAAAGTTCGCATTGTGTACTGGGACTAAATAATAATAGATAATGCTTACCAAAGCAGCTTAAATGTTGATATGTATTCCATGAATGGCATACACTTGCCCCATGTTACATATATTCTATGTAACCTGGTGCCAGTCCACCATTAACATGCTGTAATAGCAGTTACAGTTGCTTTCCCTATAATTTAGGGAAATATAGGCATGTGAGAAGCCTGGTGAAGATCTAAAACATTTTGAAAGGCTGCTGCTGGTTTGTAAAACTTTCCAGTAGTCTTAAAATAGCTCCCAAGTTAAGAATTCTGTAGATCTTAATATGAAGTGTTCTTTTACTGTGCGAACTGCCAAGTTGTGGAATTCGTTGCCGGCATTTTTGTTTCCCCATAGCTATAATCTACCTGTCTGTAAGTCACGAGTGAATCGGTATTTATTAGGTAGGTATGTTCCATTGTAGACAGCAACATTGCTTCACATCAGGCAAGTTGTGGTCAGGCGCAAACCTATTATAGAATAAAAAAATATCTGTTTAAGATGATTTTTAGTCAAGTTCTCAACATAGAATGTCAGTCTTTAATTTAAATGGTATTAGTGATAAGAAAACAAATGATGAGTTACATGCAGTCTAAGTGGGAATAAAAGTCTCTTAACAGCTGTACAGTATTGTAGAAGAATTTTCTTTTATGTTATACAGTACTCTTCGTAAACGTCAGTTACCTACTGTTTTGTATAAATACAACTTCAGATAATTCTATACTATATTCTCTAAATGTTTTGTAATGAAAATAACTTTTGTATTTTCTTTTGTTTCAGATAAATACACCAAATATGAAATACAACATGTGCAAGTGTGTCTCTAATGTAAAATATTACAAAGTGAATTGTTTGTTAAATTGTGCAAATGACAAGTATATAACGTGAATTTATAGTTTTATAAGTGGCAGTGCCATGCTTATGAAATTGTTATCAAAAATTGTGTTCAGTGCACATTGGATGCAGTGTTCGCTAGATGGCGCTGTCAGGATTGTTGCTTTTCAAGTGAGAAGTATCGCCAGTCACCGCTAGATGGCGCTAAAAGGTAAAAGTTAGCTTCCAAATCATAAATACAAGTAGCGACATCTAGCGATAAGTAGCCTCAACAAATAGTTTGCTGTGTTAACGCTAGATGGCGCTACATGTCACATTTATTTCATCATTGTCTTGTTACGTATTTGGATTAATTGTGTCGTAACAGTATTAAATACGCACTCAATATGAAGCTACCTCGTAGGTTATGTCTCCCCTCTCGGTGCTTTGCATAAATACACATCATTATTGGGTACCTATTAATTATCATCTATTTTATGAATCCAACATTCAATGGTCAAGGTATGTCTGACCGTGTGAAATGTTGTGAAATAACAGGTTGTGCAATTCAATTATGGAATTTGAATTGAGTAACCTTGAACCTCGGTTATCATTATTTAAGAGGCGTATAACGTATAATACATACCTACTACTACTATACGACTAGTAGGTAGGTAGTAACAACTTTTTATAATTCATTTTTTATTGAAAATCAAACTTCTAATAGTTAACTACCATTCTACCTACTCAGAATTCTGAACTATAACTCACTACACAGCTACTACGCTCTTTGTAAGTTATTTAAAACGATTTAGTTTAGGAATGTCATTATGAATAATATATTCCTGTATTAAATGGCACCTATTGATATATTTAACATAATATTCTGTAGTACTTCCGTAATTAAGACAAACTTTATGTTTGTCTGTTCTGTATCCTTGAGAATACCTACTATGTCTATAAATGATACCCACAGTAAAATTACATTAAAGGTTTATCATTTATAGGAAACAAAGAGACATCAACTACCTACATGCCTATTAAATAAAGTAGCTGATTTAACCCGCCATCACGATTCTTCCACTGCTGCTTCTGTGTACAAGGGTCGACAGCGCTATAAATGAAGTTAACAAATAGGTCCTAAATCGATCGATAGTAAAGACGATACCTAATTCGAAGTAAAAATGAGTTGTAAAAGATTGCACGTGTGTGCCAATAGATGGCGTTACTAGGTTCATAATTATATTTCATGGTTTTACATTTATGTATGTTTCTGTTTTGATATTTTGATATAAAATGCTTTTATTTGTTACTATAAAACCTAATATTTTGCGTATCTCTAATCAGCCTCCGCAATTACCGAAAAAAAAACTGTTTGCATGACGGGAGGTGTGAAAACTGATAAAAATACTGTCCGTGGTTTAGTTAGCATCACAGATACATAATATAATACTATTTTAGTGTTAGCATTGAGTTAGTAAACTTATAAAGTCGGCTATTTTAATGTAAACTATACTAGCGATACTACTACTAGCTACTTCGCATAGGTACAAAAGATGTATGAAACAATAAAATTAAACCGCCCTTCAATCATAACTAACTTATAGTGAATACCGTATTCATATCAGTTCAGTATAATCTACTATATCCCGAACATCCGTATGTTCCAATCGATTCCAATCGGCTTCCCTTTTAAAAATCGATTAATATCGTTTACTTCATTTTTTTTTAGACATTAACACACACGGTCATCTGATCCCAAACTAAGCAGAGCTTGTACTATGGAAACCAGATAACTGGTAATATACTACACATAATACTTTTCTTTTGTAAATATATACTTAAATATTGATAATTACACCCAGACACAAGACAAACAGACATATTTTAAACAAATATTTGTCTCGGGTGGGAATCGAACCTACGACCTGCGACGTGAAAAGCATGTATCTTACCGACCACGCCACCGGCCCGTCATTGAAACTATGTAACGCCTAGCAGTTTTGAATAGTATCAAATATAAGTAAGTATCTACCCATAATATAGAGGTGGTGGTCGCCATAGAATCATCGGTACCGGAATTGAAAATATATTATTTTCATATGTAAGAACTATTTTGATCCGTCTTCCCTTTTTCAGATTTCCACCCTTCTTGTTAGTTTGTATTTAATCTGGCGTATGGCATATTGCTAAATATTTTTACTTTGTAATTGTTGCCGGTATATTTACTAACAATTTCCATTCTCCCTATCGTCATTATATTAAATTTTATATCTCTTTAACCTTTTCTAAGAATATTTTATAAATAGCTATTGCTAAATTTGACATCTACTAACACAATTTGTAAAGGGTAAGCGGTTTCTATTAATTAATTACATGAGTAATAAACACATACATTATTTTGAAGTGGAAATTTGATTTGCTAACAAGCGTAATTTTACAGTGTTTCACACGTATACATTCACCTTTCAAAATCATTTTTGAACCCGCTTAACAATAATGGCTTGTAGTGAAATTAAAAAAAAATCTAGTCAATAATTTCTACAACCCATTAACATCCCACTTCAACCAATTTTAGTATCCTACCGCTGGGTAATGGTCTTCTCATAACTATCTGAGGAGTTGAGAGAGTTTTAAGCCTGTCCACACACCCTGGCGAAGGGCGGTTTGGTAGATGTCACATGTCCTCGTGATTAGTTCCGATATTGAGCCGCGGCGATGATACGACTCATACAAAGATGTGTGGGCACGACCGGGGATCGAACCCGTGATCGATGTTTCAAAGGCACTGCTGAGCAAATACTGTAATTATTAGTTGCGTTTCTTTTGATTATTTTAAATCTACTTATGTAATTTGGTTATCAAAGGAAAGAAATGGTTCTTACGAGTATATATGTCACATTCTGCTTCAGGTTGATTTTCATAACCAAATGATCGTTTCGTGTGATGGAGACAACATACATATTGATAATCCTTCTTGTTGGTTTTCTCTAAACAGACTTAAAGAGATGAGATTGCCTAGTACCCCTAACAGAAGCAAATGTAATTGCTTCATTTGGAACTAGATGGCGCTGCGCTGTGTGTATGTGTGAAAATATTACAATTATATTATTAATATATGCTTAAATTATTACGTCAATAGTTTAGGGAGGTGTTAGAATTGTATCAATTTTACGATATTTGATAATTTTTAATTTTTATTTACATATTTAGCTACCAACTACACGTTATTCTGAATTGGCCTGACAAAAGAACTCCGTATAGAGGTATACGGAGTTCTTTTGTCCTATAATTTAAATTAGTGTTACACCAACATTCAATGTTGTTTTTATGAATTATTCATTTATTTAAAAACATGCGTTTTCTGTGAAATGGTAAAAAGTCTTTATCTTCAATCTCAAGTAGCACATAACATATATATAAGTTAGGTATATGACAAGAATATAAACGGTTAGTTTAGTTTATTAATTTCGTCTCGTCTGACCCTTTTTTCGTTTTTGACACCTTAACTTTAGTTTTAGGTATGAGTTACACTGAGAGTTAGTGACATAATTAGTGAATTTTACTATAGGAAGATTTCGCATTTTGGATGTTGAAATAAAAACAACAGACTGAATAGGGATCTTAGACTTAGATCTACCTAGGGGTTGACTGGATGATGCCAGCCGCATGATTCAACATTGATGGCCGAATTTCAGCGCGTTGAGTTCATGCGGTTTCATATAAAATTGAAGTGCGGTCAGCCGCATGCGTTGCACCGATTCTGGTCGACCACTAATGCGTTTAAGCTCACTTTACTGTCAAACATGCGTGAAATGCTCTAAGAAATTTTAGGTCAATAAAATTTCTTAGAGCATTTTACACAGGTAATACACAACTTTTAGTACTAAATAGTTTCTTACAGTTTATGGGTGAGGCGAGGTAACCACGTATAACACACATGTAAATGTTGAAGCGTGTTTGCAGATGTACAAGTAAATAAAAGCTACACACAAACATAAAACATAAACACTTTATGCAAACAAATAGTTTATGTACCTCGGCAGACGGGAATGCGCGCAATACCAGTTCCGTGTTTAATTTTCTAAGTAAAATTTTAACCATTTTGACGTCAGGAGGTTAAAATTTTGATAGTTATGTATCTAGATTTTTAAAATAAAACTGAAACAGCGTTCTAATTTACATTAATAACGTCCATTGTCGTATGGCTACTACCGTCTTAACACCCTAATCTTGGCTAGTGAGTCACGTAACTTTTATTAAGTTTGGTTTTTATATTTATATTTACAAACAAAGCTTGGAAAGGGTTAACAGCACCGGATGTTTTGTCCAGATATGGAATATACCTAAGCGTTTGGAGGAAGTGGTTAAAAGAAAGGGCGAATTAACACACGACCGGTATTATGATTACCGTATGCGATTTAATTTAATTGGTTGTGTTGACTTTTTACATAAAAGTATGAACAAAAAAATGTTATTAAACTGGGTGACTACCTTGACCCCGATTCTCGCGCCGTGTATCTAGGACGCGATATATGTCAAAAATTGGCTGATGTGAATTGAAAACTGATTTTCGCATTCTCGGAATGTCACGTTGGAGTAACCTATTTATGTCGATTTCATTAGTTATTAATCGACATTCGCCATTTTTTTTTTTCAAATATGTCGCGTTCGAGATAAATGTCTAAAGCGCGACAATCTGGGTCCTGGCGATATTTATAATACTTACGGGTTAAACTTTCATTTGACGGTAGTATTCTAGATGCAACGGCTGACTGCAAGTGGAATGTCTGTGCGCTATTTTATTTTTATTCTGATATAGGTTTGAGCTACAACTTGCCTGATGTTAAGCAATGATGTAATCTAAGGTTTTTCGGTGAAAAGATGATAGTTGAATGACGTTCCATATGGTTAGAAACCATAAAAGAGCAACAATTCCTCTTAAATTGTGTCACTAGACATCGCAACGGAACACGGCAAGGCCGCTCGGCGGTGCGTCTTTGTCTGATGGGTGGTTACTTACCACGGTCGAAGCCTACAATCAGTTTGAGGATTCAGATTAAAGGTGCACTCCCACAGACGAAGGCGACTCAGCCAGTACTATTTTACATACTCGGTTTAACACCGTTTCCGACGTATAACATACCTGACGCGAGTTGTGGTCGCATTTCGGAAATGGTCTACAAACAAACTCATACAGATTCATAGTACCTAATGCCGTCTGCAGTATGCTGCCGCATGCAGTTTCCGTTTGCAGTCTACAGTTTTCTCTAGAATCTACCTTTAGGAAGGTCTGCTTGGTGATGGTCAGGTTTAAACTGTTATTAAAATTTACTTTGCATGCGGAAATTCATCTTCAACTCATAAAAACTTCCTCTTGGTCGTATCCTTATGTTTGAGGGACGTGATTGTGGTGCGCAATCTGTGCCTTTCCGTTGCCTTCTCCAGCTTAATCTATCTTGCGCCTTTTAGATCAACCTTTGCAATGTTCCTCCTACGTAGTGTGTGTCCATCTTGTCGGAGATCTACCCCTGCCCCATCTTCCTTCGGCTCAGCCAGTTATAATTAGCAGTTATAACAGAATGGGTATTATTAGCGGCTGAGTTGGATACCACCAAACTTCCCATCATGGTTGTATTACCCGAAAGTGCATTAAGTTATTCACATAGCAAATTATTTGAAATTATCTATAACATTTCATACGTAGTTCTTCGTACTAATTATAATTTATAATACATAATAACATAGTGGGACATTAACTCACAGAATCATCTGATCCCAAACTAAGCAGAGCTTATGGAAATACTATGCAATTATACTATGGAAACCAGGTAACTGGTAATATACTACATATAATACTTTGCTTTTGTAAATACATACTTAAATATAAATAATTAAGATAATGATAATTAATTGTCCTCCTAAATAAAATATATATGTAATATTCTCAAACGCCAACTTCATTGAATCAAACTATAAATGATATAATCCATCATTCACTTTAATAATACTTTAATACACTCCGACACTCACAGAAAGCCATATAATCGAACAATACCCCAACAAGCCGAATTTCAATTACAATAAACTTTATTACTACTACATCTTTTAGAGGACTGGGTGTTTAAATGATGCATATTACTCTTACAGTTATAATATATGAGCAATTCCCTAAAGTGCTAGTTTACGAGCTCTTAAAAAGGTATTATGTTGGTTTGTGTTCATATTCTAAAGAATTGACACAGGTTTCAAAAGGGACGCAACGTAGTACTCTAATACATAAATAAAGATTATAAAACCGCATTGAAATCCCATTTCCTGTTACTGTAAAAGCGAAAGTTTTCAACCGACTTCAAAAAGGAGGTACTCAATTTTTGTTTTTGTATGCATGTTATGCTATAATTTTACCAATTACAAAGCTATTTTGATCATTCTTTTTTTTTTGTTTTGAATTGGCATTTTAAATTTATCCAAAAACAGACGGATGGAAAAATACACCAATCTTGAGAGATGCTAACTTAATTTTAATGGGTTTATTTTATTCGAGGATAGTTTTAATGCAGATAGCTAACTTCCTCAGATGCGAATTAACGGTCTATGCATACATAATTAAAAAAATATTGTGTCCTTAAGTTCGGTCCACAAGCTGCGTCCGTCAAGCGTTCGGAATAGTGCGTTTATAAAACGCAGTGTGTACGTATACGACACAGGCGCGAGCTCTGTGGATCATATTACTTGAAGACTATAAGTAGTTTCGGGTACGCTACGTTTAAGTTCTTCTCTATCCAGTTAATTAAAAGCAACTACTTTAATATAATAATTAACGTATATTAACAAGGTGGCTTCGTTCCGCCAGTGGTTTTGGCTGTGTCGAGTTCAACCTGTTCAACGCGTACATAATCATTGCTAAGTACGAGTATATCACACGTAATGAGACATAATTTCAGTCCAAATAACCACGTTATTATTTTGCGAATTTAACTTGAAATTACATAAATATTAGTATAGTAATGATGTTATTATACTTTAATATTATTTTTGACTTAATGTCATGGTGTTGCCTCGGGGCGTTGCAGCTTTCCGCAACCGTGAATGAGATTCTATGCTCCGCATAGCAACAGGATTAGAAACGCTCCAAATTCTTATTGTCAATTCACGAATAATTGAATATTACCTTTTTCTATAACACGCCATCACCTGCATCTTGGTCTATTTAAAAAAAATGTTCCCCATATATTTGGCGTCTCGTTACTCAATGTCTTGTGCCTTTGTGCGCTCAAGACTATTGTCTGACGCGGATTTCGCAACGGGCAACCGTATTAAGCAATTAAGAACTTATTTATAGTGGGGCAGTATTGATTTACGACCGTTCCGTTTTGGCGGTTGCGATCTTTTTAAGTCAGCGTTCGCGGCGTCTTCCCGCCAGGTGTGACTAGTACTTTTTTCTCGATAGCATTATAGACGATTTCGTTTTGAAGTATAATGGATGTGAGATTTGCACAAAAACGCGCCGTAAAAAGGGAGCCCGCTGAAAAAACTACGTTAATGCAGACTGTCCAAACGTTAGTTCATTGGACTGTAGTCGCGTGCCGAAACTCTTTGTGTTTTATAAACTCTTTTTTTTTATTTCTTCCCCAGGTGCAAATGTCGTTCCCTGCGGCCGGCTAGACAGATGCATTGATTTTTGTTTTTATTTTAGGTTAGAACAACTATAAATAAAACAAAGTTTATGTCGTCAATAATTGCAATGATTGCGACAAGCGCTTGGTATTTTGTTTACAAAATTTTGTCCCAAATCATAAATAATGCTCTAGCCATGGGAGGTTCGAAGTATTTAATTAATGTACATTAAAAACTTACTAAACTGTCAACTCTTTGGATTAAAGATATGGTACTTTACCTTTCCCGCGCTTTTACAGAATGAATGATGACCGAGTGAATGAATCGCCACAGGTGGTTGATGACGGACATGTGTATGACTAAATTAAATAAATATTTTACATACGTCTGCATTGTGTGGTTTACCAACTACCTACTTAACAAGGTATGTGGTATCGTTATTTATAAGATTTTGGTTGGCTCTAGTGAATTCACTTCTAAATTTAGTTTTCTTTTTCATCCTAATTTACCTTATAAAAAATACTGCTATGTTTTAATTAAACTAGTAAATCATAAAAACCTAATTAGAATACCTACCGATTCGATCTATTCTTTAAACAGACATGCGAATAGGAATTACAAATGAATAGTTTCTGAGTTCTGATTTATAGTGTTGCATATAAATGAGTTATTAAGATTTCCTCACATTTAAAATAATACCAGCGTGTAAATCTAATATAATACTACTGGTTGTGCTCATTATAGTATTGTTAGCTAACTTTAGATAGGGATGAATTCATTGTTAAGTCAGCGAACCGAAGTAAAACTACATTGTAAGAAGTCTTATTAAACTGCAACTAAGTAAAGTAAGCTTCTGCCGGAATGCATGTCCGTTACACGATTAATTCAACTGCGCGATCTTTGAATATTTTAGAAGGCTCGCATGCGCGGGCGCATTCACTCAAACATTCGTGTTATAATCCAACATCTTTTTACTATTGTAATGTATCCAGGGAAAAAGATTTAATTACTCATAGCTAAATTAATGCTGTTTTTGTTTATGTTATTGCATTCAAAGAATGGTGATGGCGGCAAGCGGCTTAAAACCATTCGCGAGGTTTTTAAATCGACACGGCTAGTTAATTACTGCCTTAACAGAATACACAGTTAAGTGTAGACGTTTCTAGTAATATTATTAGTATTTACAAACAAGGTAGCAGCGTATCTAATCAATGTCACGCGTCAAATAGTTGGGCGTACCGTTTAGCATGCTTGTCAAGTCAAAGTAAGCTTTAAGACAGAAGGCTTCTGTGTGTTGGACATGACCCGAGGACAATAGCCGGGACAGGACTGTAAGACAGAACAGCAAGCCACTAAAAAGCATTCTGTAAATGGAGACAACTGTCTTTTTTTATTCTGAAATAGGCTTGTCCGATGCCAAGCAGTGATGTAACCTACGATGGGACTCGCTCGCCCAATATACCGATTCACTCGCGTTAACGAATGATTTTAGGATAGAAGGTGGCAGTGGAATGAGGCTCCATATAGTTAGAAACCATAATGGAGCAACAATCCCGACCCACCCTTCTTAAATGGTTTTTACCAGACATCACACCGGAACACTGCAAAGCCGCTTGGCGGTGCGGCTTTGTCTGGTGGGTGGTCACTAACCACGGCCGAAGCCTACCACCGGTTGTATTGTGGTCAAACTCATGCAGTGTATTTTATAATGGCTTGCTTTCCTGTCCCGGCGATTGTCCTCGTGTAAAAGGCTGGTTATGATAGTTGGAAGAAGCCCTAGTGCTCCTAATGGGTTGTTATTAGTATTAACTCTAATCAGGTGACTATCCTTCCCAAATGCAAGCGAAGCCATTACCATTGTAACATCAGACATTTGTGTTCCTAAACCATAATGACATACCAATTTCTAAATCTAACGTTTATCGATAAAGCACAGAATTTATTTAAAAGAAATCTAGTGATATCTATACTTAATCATTCGTTTAGAGATTGTTTAACTCCGAAGTTTTTCCTTACTGTCCAGTGTACCAAACAAGACTGAGGAACTTTTAAAACTTTGGATATTAAACCTAGTATTTAGGGTGGCTCCACCCCAGTGTTTTATAGGGTCTAGACTAATTTACTAATGTTTAGTGATTTAGCGGAGCGTACAGTCCTCGAAACTTTGTTGATCGTGTTATGAGTGACAAGATTGACAAGTGACGCGAATAAGTGTTGCTACTTTCTTATTTAAGTGTATTTACTGTTTATTGCTCGTATTTTCTAATAAAGATTGGAACTTGATATTGCTTAGTTAATCTTTAGTAAAAACTAATTTCTGTAGTCGACTTCGCCTGTAAGAAGTACGGGCGTTATTAAGACAACATATTGCTGGGGTAAAAGTTATAATAGCCCTATATGATAATCAAAGTAATTAAAAAATTGAAAACATAACAAACGTCTCCCATCGTCCTCACAAACATCCACATTAAAGTACCTATAATATTATCGTAAGATAGGACTTAGAAAATAAGTATGTCTTACAAAAGCCACGACATTGTCAAGAATCAGAATTTGTTCCTTACCCATCGTTTTGCCTCTACAATAATTTAAAATAATACAGCTTCTTTTCAATGGAAAATTCTCGCTATTAATAATATAATTGTTAGAGTATAAAAGATAATAGGTATTATTATATTATTGTAGACTTTTTTGTGCAACAAAAATAGTAAGCGAGTTTAAAACATTTATGTTTCTATGAGTTTCTTAACTAATTACACTTAGTAACTATCACAAAAAAAAACGACATTTCAGCGCGTTAAGCTCGCGTGCCCATCTTCGTTCGCTTGTAGGTACATACGTTACACTTCGGGATTACGAGTGTGTTAACTTAAATATTTATGTAACTAACTAGCCAGTATTAAATATTAATGGGAGTTCGTTAGCTCTCACGCGACTGCGTCTAGACGGGAAGTTGCTTGTAAACTTGCTTTTTATGGTTTGAATAAAATCTCTGCCGACCCCTCTGTGTGCAATATTGTCGTCCGATCTGAGGGTGACATGTTGTTTTGGTACTAAATTAGATGCTTGCCAGCTATAAAATTAGGGTGCTAGGAAATGAATACACTACCATTCGAATTATTTCCATGTGTGATAAACGACATAAATATATGTATTTTATTCCCATGTATGCATGTATTTATTTGATCTATGTAGATTTCCGTTAGTTTACATTAAGGTTGGTCTTTTCGGGCAATACTATTATTTGTAGTGTGATACATGGTAATCTACCTATACTCTTTTTTTACCGTGCCAAAGATGTAAATAAAGCTTCAGTTTTCGTATCACACGATTGTATTAATCAGCCACACTATGTATCGACATATAAATGTCTTACTGCATTGAGTAATCACTTTAACTATGAAATTGGCTTAAAATGTTTTAGTCAATCATTTAAATACGAATTTTTAATAAAATTCTAAACACATTCCTAAATTTGACACAATTATTGACCACAGATTAGGTAAGCAAGGACACGGCCTGTTTGACATTTTTATATTTTTTAAATTAGTGATATATTATTATTGTACTACTGGGAGTAAGTATAATAACAAAATCGCTCAAAAGATATTAGATAGGTATCTAGTCGAAGTCTTTAATTATAAGTCCTGCAGCTAACAATACCTAGGTTTAATTGAAATGCAACGGTAAAACGTACGTTGGATGTGATACTAAGATTGTTAAAAGAATGTTCTGCCTAAGAAAAAAATCTCTGTGTGGTCTAGCTACAATGACTATACTATACAATACTATCTGTAAGAAAAAGGCGTAGCAATCACTTGAGTATGTTAACCTCTAGTAACTAGTCGTTTTTTATTAGTTAGACCATGATCGGCGTATAGTTTTTTGTTGGCGAACTGTTTTATATCCGCTATAGTTGCGTGGGCGATGTTGGCTAGACTGCATGAGGTCCCACTAGAGCCTGAGGGGATATCACAAGTCGAGTCAAGTTTGAGTCATCCCCTCGCTACTGTTGTCATGTCAAATATAATACGTCCAATTTCTTATAAGTCCAAGGTATTTCTTTCTTCTTCTTCATTTACATATCAGTTTTTACGTTTAGCGATCTTTATCATCTGTTTCGTAGCTTATTCTAACGTTTAATCTACTAACTTCTACTCACCACTTTGCAAATACGGCGCCTAAAATTTCCGATTTCCGCCATCGTATTCGCCCCCATTGTGTGTTTATTCTGTATACCTATGTTTAATCATGTATTTGCATTATCTGCTTATACACTACGCAAAATAGTCCCAAGCCCGCTACAATCTACAATCTATCTGCTTATACCAAAACTGTCACCATACCAATATTTTCCTAAATCGGTTCAGCGTTTTATGTATGAATATCCAACAGTAAACAGAGTAACTTTCTCCCTTCTCGTATTAAATATGAACGTAGAAGGATTTTAGGTCTTACACTTGTTACATTTTTAACACAAAAATTCAGGTCGATTGTTCTAACAGATCAATGACTTACAAATAAGAAAAATGTTATAGTCACGCACATGGAAATGACTATTCCATTAATGACCTTAATAATGCTGTATATCTGTTGTCTGCAAGCATTAGTTCGTGTCTAAATTTGATACGAGAGGCGTGTGAAAACGCTCGGGGCCGGTCTCGAATTACGACGTGCAAAATACAAAATGAACTGTAAGCGAAACAGAAACGAAACCGACTTAACATTCTAATAAGAAACCAATGCCCTTTTTGGGATACAATTTTTGATACACTTTTTTATACTTTGTTAAAAGTACGTGGTGGCGTGGTCGGTAAGATACTTGCTTTTCACGCCGCAGGTCGTGGGTTCGATTCCCACCCGAGACAAACATTTGTTAAATATGTCTGTTTGTCTTGTGTCTGGGTGTAATTATCTATATCCTATCCTACTAATATTATAAATGCGAAAGTAAGTGTGTGTGTGTGTGTGTGAAGGTTTGTTACCGCGTATCTCCATAACCGCTCAACCGATTTTAATGAAATTTGAAATGTAGGTAATGTATACCCTAGAATAGGACATAGGCTAACAATATTTCCAAAAATCATCCCTTAAGAGGGTTAAATAGAGGGGTGAAGTTTGTATGCAACTTTTTATTCCTTGGTCCTATTCATTTAAAATTCGGTACACATAAACCTTAAGAAAAATAATGAGATACGGGTTTTTTATTTTTCCATAATTACCCCTATGAGGTGTGGATAATGAGTTTTAATGGTAAAAATTAAAGTTTCTCTGTATCTGTATAGTCTGAAGTCCGATTCACTCCAAATTCGGCACACATATACCTTAAAAGAAATCATGAAACACGTGTTTTTTTTTTTCCAAAACTACCCCCGGTGGGGGTGTTAAATGAGTTTTTTTGGAAATACTAAATATTCCATAACTGTTTAGTCCTTGGTCCGATTCACTTCAAATTCGGTATAAATAAAGCTTAAAACAAATAATGAAACACGTGTTTTTTATTTTTCCAATTTTTTTTATTTTTATCCTAATATTACGCGGGAGAAGCCTGCGAAATTATTCTGAGTTTGATTTTCTTCAAAGTTGATATCAATACTCCTTCGTGCTTTTTAGCTAAATTACTTTTTATTTTGACACAATGACGTTTGATAACTCAGACCGATTATTATTCGAATTCGAAATTTAAATTTTATTTCTTCTTAATTGAATGAAAAACTTACAATGATCATGGTCTAAGAGACGTAGTATTTTTTAAGAAACCCCTATAGATTTATGGATATACCTATGGGTGCTTGCCGATTTCAAAATGTTGCTTACACGCCTACACTACTGAACTAATTTTGTATGGAGATAGTTCGAGACCCGGGAAAGGATAGTTTTATCCGACTGCGAAAAAAGAGATTAATGGTTTAGCGCGATAACCGACATCCGCGGGCGAAGCCGCGGGCGGAAAACTAGTTTAAGTATATATTTACAAAAGAAAAGTATTTTAAGTAGTATATTACCAGTTATTTGGTTTCCATAGTACAAGCTCTGCTTAGTTTGGGATCAGATGACCGAGTGTGTTAATGTCCCACTATATTATTATTATTATTATTATTATTAATATATAATTTTGTGTGCAGATTCCCCCAATAGAAAACATGGAGAATTCTAGTAATTTTTTTTCGCGTCCTCGTGTTAAAAAGTGCGTTTTAGTTTCTACTGTAGTTATGAACTAGTCACTAATCAATGTTTAGGTCATCCTTATGTCAAGAACCTACATTCTTTATGTGTGTCTGCGGTCACGGCGAAATGTCGACGAACTGCCTCTTACCGTACATTGCGGATGTAGTGCGGTAAAAAATAATTTGCACGATAATTTAACTCAACAGACGTTTCATGACTGGTCGCTTTTTAATTTTAAACGAAATGTCTAGTATCGAAGACCATTAAAATTTAATCGTAACATAACATAGCATCACACCTGTATCACCCGAAGGTGTAGGCAGAGGTGATATCACTCACTTTTTGCCGTCTATGTTTAGGTTCCATACATAATCGAAACCGTTAATCGAGCACAATTCCAAAATTCGAGCTGCAACTAAGATTTACTACGTAGATATATTAGAAAAGTCTTTACGTCACGGTTATTAAGCGAACATGCTTATCACTGGACCACCGATGCAATTAAATCTAATGCATCCTAAGGCCTTGTCTACACGATCAACGTCTGCTCGTCCCGAGCAGATTTATACTATGGTTTTTTGGCAAATCATAATCCATCAAGTGCATTTAGACTTTAGAGGACGACAAAGTATAATGTAAAGTAGACTTTGACACCATTATTTCTATTTAAGCTAGCATTCGAACGAGCATTAACAAAATGGTGATAAAATAGCAATTTTAATGATCGTCTTGATCCAAAAAGTGACACTATCGATAGAACTTTGATTTTATTTGTATTTTATTCGCTCTTTGAGTTTGCTCGTACGTAAGAACGCTTGGCCATGCAGAATAACCGTATCAACGCGGCTTGAATGGATCTTGTTAGTATTTTTAAATCAATATATCTTTATTTTTATTAAAGTCCTAAAATTGTAGAACCAACTTCATACTTAAAGCGCTATGTTCTCGCAAGTTTTAAATAATATTTTGTGAGTGCATGTCGACACAAATGGTTATTGAATTTTCTGCATTGCAGACTCTATGCGGACATTGTAATTTTGTTCGAAAGCTGGTAAAATTTTTATAGCTCGGCTGGCTCACTCTATCGCTGTTGTAAGTAGCCTATTTCCTTCATTACCTAAGTCCTAAAACCGTAGCAAGTATACAGAGAGACAGGCGGACATACTTGATTTCGTTTTTAAAACAGATTCTGTTATGTTTTTGAAGTAGGTATTGTAAAGTTTCTTCAAGAAATAACAAAAAGTTTTTAGGAGGATAATTTGTGTTTATTTACGTAACAACTTACCTTCATGATTTTCAACAACACTTGCGTAAAGTTAATGGAATACTTACAAAGTTTCTGTCGAAACGGACTGCTTCAACTGAGTTATCTAATAAAAATTGCGTGTTAGCCGTTTGTTAAAATATTTTTATTAGGAATCATTTCGCGGAGAAATAGTTTTGTTGTGGTTTTAGAAATTAAATAATAGTCCATTGAAAAATCGGGACAGCTGACGGAAGTTTTTATTTTGGTTGTTCATGTGTTTGAGAACAGATTGTCCAAACTTCAAACAACCCTATCTTACAACTGTTACTATCCTAACACTCTTTGTTATAACTTCTTCCGCTTTATCAAAATCTTCATTATTATTAAGAAACTTCCATCTGATTGTTATGACACTTTGAATAAAAAAAATTAAATCCTATCTAATTCCCTTATTTATCTGGCTATAAACCACGCATTGTATTTTTTGTGCCATCAAATTGCGCCATAGAGGAACACGTGCTGTCTTGAAGAAATTACGGGTTTAGGGAGACGTGAAGGTACTAGTTAAGACGCGGCAGACGGTGTGTGCATGTATGGTGACTATGCGGTTGATAATTTGTAAGATTATACTGTAAATTTGAACACTGTAAGGAAAAATCTCTGGCAGAATGTCACGATACTGAATGTGCAAATTTTACTCATAGTATTCCCAAAATTCTTAATTGTCGCCTATGCTGTTAATGATGATAAAACTTCCTTATCCTGTTCAATGTTAAATGTACAGTACTTACAGTTGTTTTCCACATTAGATACTAAAATCAACCTGCCCTTAGAATAGCTTGTAATTTAACTTTAAGACGAAAATAGCTTCAATCACAACATCCCTTTCACCTTAAATTTTTACGACAAATCTCTTTGTTGGACAATTGTCGGAATTAGCGTTTTGAAACGGCACAGTCCCTTGTAATGGGATCGTTTGGTCACATTACAAGGCGAGAACCGCCGGGTGCGGCAGATGGCCCGCTCAGACGTTCCCTTTTCAATTGGCCATCTACCAAGCAACCATTTTTTGCCTCCAAACTGATTGTGATCACCGCTATTGTAACTTGCATTGTACTACACACTATTGTTGAGGAGAAATTCTTAGCTACAGATTCCCGGCTTTTCTAAGGCGTATTGCAAATTTTCTATTTCTGCGAAGTTTGTGTGGGAACGATTTTGCAATTTCGGATTAGGAGTGAGGGTGATGCAGTATTGGTTCAGATGCTTATTGTGATTTTGATAACATCTCCGATTCTAATGTATTTTGTTGCGGACTGCTCCCGTTTTGTGCTAATGGGTAGGATTTGTGAGGGTTTGTAGGTTTAAATTGAAAGTGGTTCGTTATTATTTATTTAGGTGTCGGAAATGATTTGTTGGTTTCGTTGCTACCCGAAAATATTTGTCCTGATATTGTCATTGGTACGTTTTATGCAAGCCACATCTAATAAACCTAAGGTACCGAAATGTTGAGTAGCTCTTTGATTTTTGACGTCATTTTATGTGCCTACATAATGATATACCTACAGGCATAGAAAAACTAAAGCCTAAATTACATTTCATCGTTATGACAGAGTTGAGGCCATTCAAACAGTGACTAATTAGTCAGCAATTTTAATTATGATGAATAGTTTGTTCCAATGTGTAAAACTGGTCAGTGACCGGCCAAACGATGACTGTTTGTTTTATTCAGTAGACTCACGTAAGACTGAAGTGATTAATGATAGGTGAAAATGTCAGTGAACTTTTATCACTGATTACAAGGTGCACGTAATGTCTGGTGTATGATAACATTTCTAATATTAAATACTAGCTTTCCGCCCGCGGCTTCGCCCGCGGATGTCGGTTATCGCGCCAAAACATTACCTTCTTTTTGCGCAGTCGGATAAAAACTATCCTATGTCCTTTCTCGGGTCTCAAACTACCTCCATACCCAATTTCATCCAAATCGCTTCAGTAGTTTTTGCATAAAAGCGTAACTAACAAACTTACATTCGCATTTATAATATTAATAAAATAATAAAGTATAGATGACAACAGAACAACTTGTACGAAGAAGCCAAAGCTAATAAGACAACGCGAAGTTGAACTAATTGAAGTACTTATTAGAATTTGTATTTCTATTTTGCACTTCATACCTTACAAAAGATAAACCCTTGATAAGAAAGATAAACTTTTGCCAAACCTTTATCTTTAAACTATTACCATCGGAAGTAAAGGTATATTATAATCCCCGCAGTCTAGTACATAATCGTACTAATATTATAAACGCGAAAGTTTGCCAGAATGGATCGATGTTTGTTACTCACGCAAAAACTACGGAATTGGATGAAATTTAGCACAGAGATAGATATTATGGTCTGGGTTAACACATACTACTTTTTACTACTACTACTTTTTATCCCAACAAGTACCACGCGGGTGGAGCCGTGGACGAAACCCAGTTAGATCATATTTTTAGTTCTCTACTAGTCTTTACAAACCCCAATAGAAAGTCACATGATAGCCTAATATTTATTCAATAATTTAGAATGATAAATTTTATTCCAGCTTTTCCACTTGATTTGAATTTAATTTAATAATAAATATAAATACTCTAAAGTGGCAAGGAGCAGTCTACCCACTTTATCTTTAACTTCGTCCCTGCATCGTTTTATCAAAATTGTATTTGTTTTCATTATCTACCGTTTCAGAAGTTGACGTTGTTCACTTGTCGCTTTTATTTTGTTTCAAAGAGGTCTTACCCTTTTTAAACTCATCGGCGCCCCGCTGTTTCAAGTGCTACACTTACCACTCAGCGTCAAGTGGCCCACTCCCAGTGCGCTTTTTACTTCTAATGTTCTTAAAACTTTGTCAAACAGTGCATTCTGTTCGTCGTATAGAATAACCTAGTCACGTACAGACGATTATAGTTCAGGGAACATTATCTGACCCTTTATTGCCTCATATTCTTGTTTCCGCCTTATTTTCTACGCATAACATACTTTTGTACTGGTATGTGGCTATCTAGGAACATCCACGTCAGCCCTTTATCTTTAAACAGTATAAAATGAAGTCGCTTTCGGTAGCGATAAACTCAAATACTACTGAATGGATTATCACACAGCACCAAAAGAGTGAGTGATTTATAAGGAAAGTTTAGGTGTATAATTTGTACCTGAACGGAACCAGTGTTGGACGCTAGCTCTTATAATATTTAGATAATTAAATAACTATTTTAACTAGTACCAACCGATTTTGAATATTCTGTTTTCGTGAACTAGTTTCTTATACGTTGTCAGTTATTACATTATAGTAAGTACACAATTCAAGGATAATTCTAATTAGGTAGGCTTACAGTATGTTACCTCTAATGTATACGTGCCTATTACATTACAATACTCCTGTTTAATATGAAAATTCAGTTCATAGGTCATACAAGTGCGTGGGCGGCGTTTAACATGAACATATGCCTTTGTAGAACCCGACCCGCAGTTACTACAAGGTCTTCATTAGCATTAATAAAATATTAACTTATACAGCTAAGAACTTCTATTAGAGAAAATGTGTTTTCATGTACCAAACTTTTATTAATTACTGCCTATCTACTAAGGCATATAGGCAGCATTACATGCTATATAGGCCGACCGTTAAACTCGCGTATCGCCTATCGCCAAGATTCTGACTCCTCAAGCTGCACAGACAGTGATGATGATTCAAGCGATATGGATATTAGTGACGAATAGTCTTACATTACTTTTATCTGTGGTTAAATAGTTCTTTAAGAGATTTAATTAATGTTTTATGAATTTGTACCTCAGATGGCGATACGCGAGTTAAACGGTCGGCCTATAGCAACATGACTCGTAGATAACTATTCAGTAATTTCCCGACGTTTCATGATAATAAGTGTCGACCGAATTGCCAAAATTGAGTTATAAATCTTGCAAATGTCTTCATTTTAAATTCGCCAGCTGTCCATTTCGTGTCTAACAAAATTAGCGGGCACTTTTTAGTATCCTACCGAGGGATTCCCGTCACGTATGTGCAGTTAGGCGTACCTAGCTGACGTTCGGGGGCTCAGTTTAATCTCGGAGGAATGTCCGATGCTCATAACTACGCCAGTTCTGAGTTATGGACCAATAAACGCGACGGATTTGAATACAACGCGACTAGACGGCGACAACCCTTTCTGATGAGCTGACTGGAGTTATCTACTTGTCTTCCGGATAATGAGTATTAGGAAGTCACTGTAGTCTAGTCACCAGACAGATATTCTGAAACGTTATTTGCATTCAACTTTATCTCGAACATTTCGTCGAAATGAACCATCCAAACTTAATTAATCGTAATTGAATTCGTTTATATTTTAGCAGTACGTACTGTCGAAATGGTTTCAGAATAGCCCATTGTGTTATTACAGAATTCTTAAACAATATTTAAAGTCCCCGAGGAGTACTAGTACTTAATTGCTTTCTTAATAGAGTATTTTTGCGGATTCTAATTGAATTATGGTTTTGCTTAGTCAGAAATCTAAATTAAAATCTATTTTATAAGAACGTAAGGTCGTCGTGTTTGGTTTCGTAGAAAACTGACTTACGGATCTGTTAAGTAATTACCATGGTCACGCGTGGCTCCGAGTTGTTTGGTTACCAGTAAAGTGACAAAGTAGCCGTGTTCGATTGAAATCTGTCGGTCGAGCGTTGCTGAACGCTCGGTTGGCTGATGTATGCCCAATTATACCGAAGATAATAAATAAGATAATAAATAAGATTAATTTTAAGTGTTGTGTTTTAGATAAGATGATTTCACGCCAATTTGGTTTGATTGATGTTAAAGACGGTGATAACTGCTAACAGTTACGATTTCAGTATTTGAGCCACGCCTACCGTCACATGTTTTAATAACCCGGCTCCGTATTGTAACTTTATAACAGTAAACTAAAAGTACTTAATTTTCGACAAGAACTTAATGCGACGAACGAATAGATAGGTACTCGCCAAGTAGATGCGGATAGACCCGAGCACGAATATGTTTATACACCTTACTCGTGCTCGCTCAATTATTGGTGCACGAATAATTGAGCGAGTTGTTCGGCGAAAAGTTTGGCGAGTATCTAATCTTTGGATTTGACAGGACAACAAAGACATGGCCGCGCTAAAGGGCAGTCAATCGGAAAAGTAAAAAAAAACTTGCACTCTCATTATATATTTCTAACAAGATTCTCTAGCCTGTTATTGAAGTTTTAAACCTAATAAAACTTTTGTTGATATTGTCTTTATTGCTATTGTTCTTTTATTGTAGATTTGTCAAGCCATTGTAGATGTCAAGCCATTATTTATTCTTTAACGTTACTTCGTATCAAAGCATTATTTTATCTTTTATGGTGATGGCAATGTGTCGCTTGTTAAGCCATAATTTGTTTTTCTAGCAAAACTACTTGGCCTTTAATTGCTTAGTTGTCATCCTTAGTGCGTCCAATAATTTAGTTTTCCCCCATACTTTATTGGATTAAGTGCTTTTAATACAGAGCGTACTCCTAAATAGCATTTTTCACCTTCGTGCAACATTCCAAGGGCTTTTGGGACATCCTAAATCTTCTATTATTGAGCAATAAACCATATTTTCGTCTAGACTGTTAAAGTATATATATACCTTTCAAAGGTCTTGCTTAGGGGATTCAAATTTAATGTCGTTGTTTGCCTTTATGTGTTTTGTTTTAACGTATTTTGCCTGATATAATTGTCTTATGTCCTAGGGTAGTCTTTTATTGCTGTAAAATTACAGGATATTCTCTATGTTTTCTAGAAATGATTCCGTATGTGTGCACTATGTAGGTACTTCAGTACCCCCATCCAGTCAGATACATCGTAAACGTGTTTATTGAGTGCACTCTCCCCTAATGGCATGGGTAATGCTCTGCAAAATGATACTGTTTTAAGACTTCAACAAAGGAATATGGACGAATTGAAATACTCGTATTTCACAAAGGTTTACATAAAATACGCTTTTTTTTAGTAGATATTCTGTAGTTGTTATTAGTTACTAAGAAATATTTTATCGATTGTAAACGAACGGACCGGCCGATCATACTTATCTAATTCTCAAAGTAAATATTGAATGAACGCATACCAAACTTCGACATAGTGGAACGTGAAGGGAGAATCGAGAATCGCTTTAAATATTTAAAAGGGTGGAATATTGGATACAACATAGGATCGTTCCGTGTACCGTTGCTGTTCCTTGTTTAATAATAGCGTGATTCTGTTTGTTTCGGAGTTGTAAAAGTTCGGGCACATAACAGATTCCTTTAGTTCTGACCGAGGAGGGCTTCGGTGTATCTTTGCTGTCGTAAAACGTGACTAATTGGGTCCTCGGGGTTGGAGAAATGGCGCTATGGAGGTAATTCCCTCATCCCTACTTAGCTTTTGGGGATAGGTGAGCGATGATATTGGATATTGTGGTCTAGTGGAGTATCTATGTATGACTTTATTTCTTTCACTGCAATTAGTGCCTCTTATCTTTTTCACACACGTCCGAGTTTATTACTTAGAACAACATATGAGAAATGCAAATCGTGTCTTCTGTCGTTAATAACAGAATCTAGGTCTCAAGTAGTTTAATTAGATCAGTGATTTATAAGGATGTAATAACAGTGACAATAATATAATAGGTGTACTTGGACATTATATGTAATGTATTAATTGTAGTTAGAAGCGTCGCGCGTCGCGTCGCGTTAGGTCTGTTATTTGTCTTTATCGTTCTGATATTCTAGCCAAGCTACCTGCTCCTTACCGGCGCTTACCTGAACACTTGCGTATCGTCTATTCAAATAACAGACACTGCTTCGGAACTAGGTGATAAAGACGAAACAAACTTTCTACATATTTCTCAGAAAAAGTTATTACGGTCTATTGTTATGGTATTGAGGCAATATCTATTCATGATTCTGTATTGGTTATTACTTGTAAACGTGCATTTATTATTCTCTGTCCCAAAATTTTGTCAATTTTTGTTTGTAATTTTATAGATTTTATGGCCTTATTCCATAACGAAGAGACAACACTAGAAGGAACAATACCGCCGTGTACTAGGGGAAGGCCCAAGTTATGTGCTACGTCTAATCTACTAACTAACTTTTTGGGATGAGGACAAAAATTTTTTTTTGCTGAACTTGGTAGCGTAGTCCCATCTTGATTCTAGTTACCTATTACTTCATAATAATTCGAGAGGTAAAATGAAGACCATACAGAAATCTAAAAAAAGTTAATGAGTTATTAACAGTAAGCAAGATACTTACACCAGATACCTCTGTGTGCTGTATAGTTGTAATCAATTACTCACGTTTATAGACGGCGCTGTAATAACTACGTGACGTGGGCCCGTCAAAATAAACACGCAAAGCTATACATCCACTGATTTGATAACTGCACTGAGTATGCAACGTAAACTTAAGTACATTGGGTCGTAAATCCGCCCCTCTACAATGTTATTAAACGTATCGTTTGTTTTATTATCGCATGTTAAATTCGACATGAAAATGTTATATCGGTTTTCAACGATGACGTCAGTCCGTCTGATAGGGGGACAGGATTGCTCCCTGTGTACGCCGTTAAAGTCAAACGTGTTTTAAATGCGTTAATTAAAATGGATTAGTTTATTTGTATTTCCCTTTGCAAATTTTTCGACTTCGAAAAGAAGGAGGTTCTTAATTCAACTGTATGTTTTGTATATATGTTACCTTTCCAATAAATATTACTAGTAGTAGTAGTAGTAGTAGTAGTAGTAGTAGTAGTAGTAGTAGTAGTAGTAGTAGTAGTAGTAGTTAGTTGTTAATGTTAGTCGATACCTAATATCTTTGTTGTTAACCGATTTCTACTATTTTTTTTTGTTTGAAAGTTGGTGCTTCTTGTATGGTCCCATTTAAATTTCATCTGATCTGACCAGTAGTTTTAAGCTATGTCAAAAAAAGCGTCATTGTTTAAGCTAAGCGCCTGCGGCCTGCCGAAATTAGAGCAATCGTCCCAAACGGCTAATTTTAGTGCTGTACCTACGTTTGAAGTCGGTTTTGTGTTTTTGTTGCAAAATATATAATTTTCCTTTTTCATTTCACCTTCTCCATCAAATGTCACCGTTCTGAACTTAACACGCATAGCCAACCCATTGCAGGTGTTTATCAACTATCATAGTAGGGGTTTTATTTTCTTTGTAAAATGCCTTATGAAATTCTAGGTGGCATTTTGAAGTGAAAGTATCAGATAACATCTTTGGCGTGCGGTAAATTAGGTCCTACGGTATTCTTTTAATGGTTTTATTTTAGGTCTGGGCTTCAGACTTCAGGTCAAGCACCGCGATATCAAACAAAAGTGGAGCTATTTAAATTTACATGACAGACAGGTGTATAACTAAAATTATCTTTTGGACACGATACATTTTATAAAACTTTATTTTACAGTAAAGAAATGTTTTTTAAATTTTTATTTTAAGCTTTAAACTTTTTAAAATCAGACGCAATTTATTTAAAGAGTTTGACTATATTGCTCCTGCACAAAAATATAGATCAAAGATTTTGTATGGAAATAATTTTGTTTTAGGTATTATTTCAGAATATTTGGATCATTATTATTCAAATCAATTTTTTTTAAACATTCAATGATTCTTGTAGAAAATCGCTTTTGTTAATAATGGAGCACTTAAATAAGAATCCCCAACACTTATATGAACTTACTATAGTTAGGGGATATACTTTATTACACTATTATTCCGAAAGTAATGGCTATATAATCCATCGGCACGTTAATAGAAACCCGCGTATCCGCCTGCATTAAAATTAATAGCCCTTACCAAGACAATCATCGTAACGCGACTTGGATGCGCGATCTCATAAATATTCCATAACATCGTTATAATTATTCAATACAATGGCAACATTGGTACATAAAACTGTATTTTTTATGATACTCAATCGAATAATAAACCCAGTTGAAAAGATAGCGATTAACAAAAGCTTGTAAGTACTTAATGTTCGTAAGATCTGAAGCGTAAAGCCGATATGTAATTTTGCAATTTTGATAAGTATAATCAAAACTGCATCGCAATGTATGCTAATAAGTTCAACAAAGTTGTGTACACATTAAAGAAAGTCTGTAGCCGGTAGACCGTGTACGAAGGTATATTTTGAATACATTACAATTTTCTATCATAAAACCTGTATGAATATGAATTTAGATTCTTTTTATATGACTGCACAAGTCTTGCTTATATCCAATGTATCTACATCGGTTTTGGTTAATTCTAAGTTATTTACAATCTACATAATTTCACTGGAATTTTGTAACGCTTTTTAATTAGCTTCTACAAACTATTTTAGCTGTGTTTTAGTACTTCCTTAGTAAAATATAGCTTGTATCGCGTTTTCCTGTGCTTAATAGGTTGTTACAGAGTTTATGGTCTTGAAATTTTCACACCAGGAGGTCAATTTATATTCGAAAGTGGAGCAATAATAAAACTTTTTCGAGTTTTACACAGTTTATATTGAAACCACTGAATCTCAAATTATTGTTTCAACATACATATTTTAAACCAAATCGCCACTTGCTGCGCACGCCAGTGCTGATAAGGTATGAGATGACGAAGGAGCGATGGAAACAGGAAGCAAATCTGTTTCAGTAAGTACAGATGTGATCTTAGGACAACTGAGCAATCTAGAGTTTAAAGCGGACATTTAGCCTGACATTTCTTTCGCAACCTTTCCAACTCACCAATAAAATGACACTACCACTTGCGCGCAGGTTATAAAAAAATTACCAGGATCTCCACAAAATTATTTTATTCATTCTGTTATAATACAATTTCGTGAAAATATGAACTATTTCAACATTAAAATTCAACGGTTTCTTCGATGCGCACTCGCCATACGACGGTTAAACGATCACGCGAAATATATTGCAATACAATGAACGCGCCCCATCTTTACTACTTTAAGAAAATTTATTACTCAAAACCGTAGCCATAAACTCAAAAATAAATTGGGTGTCGCCATAATGCTATCTTAGTTACAAACTTACTATTATCCACAGTAGAACGGTAACTTAAAGAGGGTGAATAGGAGGTGATTTCTTTTCGAAAGATATTCGCGCTACGATTTCGCGTCGCTTTCAAGAGTTATTGGTTATTGTCGATAGGCACGTTATTGTTAAGTTTTGAAGGAGGGTGCCGATTCCGTATGTTATTATTTTTGAAATGGCAATAAATTTTAAATGAATCGCCGTGTGATTGCCATCGGTGAAGTGGTTATCGTTTTAAAAATGTTCTTTTGTGCGCCGACTGGTGCGGCTGACGGTTTTTATTGAAGCGCTGTTTTAATCTACTAAAATACTTTGTGTTACCGTTTAAATTAAGAATTAAATTGTTGCTGAACGCTTTTAATGTTTGAAATGTGTTTGCTATAAATGAACGGCTTTTTCTGTTGAGTATAAGGTTAATGTTATTTACATATCTGTGGGTAACATTACACCAATGCTGGGTGTGCCTATGATTGTACTGTCTTGTGTGACTAAACCTGATGTAATTTGTAGGTACTGTTGGTATCATGGCGATTCATTGCCCTCAGTTGACATCACAATTTGCGCGGGAAGAATGTCTGCCACTTGACTACCCGTTACGTTCTTTGTCCGTATCGTTTTAGTTAACAAGTTAAATGATGGTTAACTAATTCAAAGCAATATCTTTGCTTTATTTTGTTTGGTTAACTACCAACTAGGGAAACCATAATAGCCCATCGGATTAAAAACTCAAATATGAATGTTTGACGGTAAACTGAGAACCGTTAGCTATAGGTAGCGTATCGTTTAGGCACCACAAGGGTCGCAAATCTCTTTGAAGAGTTAACACAATATTTATGATAGGTATTAATTTAGTCTGAAATAATATATTTTTCTTATTATCTCATAGGGTCATCATAATTATTACATAACTAATGTTTTACGTTTTCTGCATTTACCAATCAGAGGAGTTCCAAATCCCTTTTTTGTGTCATGTGCAGAAATTTTAAATGTTTGAAATCAAGCAAATCACAGTATATTAAATTTTTTATCCCAATATACTCGTACATAGCGTCCACGTATGTATTACCGAAGGTGTAGGCAGAGGTAAATGTTACCCACATTCCGCCGGCTATGTTTATGTAAGGGGGCGAGCCTATTATCGTTCATCGGGAATATTTCCAACCTTCGAGCTGCAACTAAGTTTTTTAAGTAAATTAGAAAAGTCCTTTTTGCTCAATACGGGAATCGAACCCGGGACCTCGCGGTCATTAAGCGAGTTCTCTTACCACTGGACTACCGAGCCAGTCGTTATCCCAGTATCTCATAAAATAATCACGATTGGGTATTAGTAGGTACCTATATTTTTACACCCCTTATTCATAAACGTCTTATAAGATCGTTATAGCTAAAATAGGTTTATCATTCTTTTGTCCTTGTCTGATATCTTGACATTTATACTAGTAAGAATGAGACAAAGTTCATTTTATTAAAGAGTCTTTAAAGATTTTTATGAATAAGACCGATAATGTTGTCAAATAACGGGTAAGTCACATTAGTGTTCGCTGTCCGGCATTTCAAATTCAAACTTTGTAATGTACAGCGTATTAAGTGCAGTGTAAAAGGGGATTAAAAGAAGGCTGCGGAAGTGCGTGCGTGATGAGCGTAGTACACAGTAATAAAAATAGGAAATAAAATACGCACGTGCTTATTAATTTTTATAGTATTAGTTTATGGTACCGAGGGGCCTTTGATGTAAATATTGAATTAGTTGCTCGGTTTGTTGATACCCGAAAATTATGCTTCATTATTTTATAGCTGCTATTAATGTCGTTAAGTGAAACGAGGGTTCGTTTTTAGGTGTGATGAGCAGTGTTCTGTGTAATACGTCTAAGTATAGTATAGCTTAAGCCCTTTGTACACTAAATGTACACAGAAAAGTTCGCTTGTTATATTCCCCTTTAATTAACACTCCATAGACGCTAACCTTGGGTCAGCTTACTAAGCTCATAACACGAGTTAACTTTTCACCTTTCGCCTATATAAAAATAACTTTTTAATTTCTAGGTGTCTCAATTAGGTAAAAAGAAGTCTTAGACTGGCCTGTTGACGTATTAGTTAGTGACCCTGACTGCTAAGCTTGAAGTCATAGGTTTAATTCCCATCCAGGATAAATCTAGGTATGTGGTAATCTTTTTGATGTAATTTGTTAATGATGTGTACCTACGTGTTTACAAAAAAGTATTTATCCAGTACATCAGTCATTAGTACTAGATGGTGCTGTATTTGTGTGTGGAAATATAATTTAATAATAATAATAATACTAGAAGTGTTAAAATAGTCCAGTTTGTTAGTGAGATCGCAGCCGCAACATTGTTAATGAAATTAATACATGTCGCGCTTGACATCATCAAGTTAGTGGATTCCGCATTCCTACAGATTGGCTCTATAAAGATTCAGCTAATAGTCACATTCGCATCATCCCACGTGCTCGCGTTAAGGTCAATCTTCCAGGGATTTGTGTAATAAATAATTGATTACCTAATTTACTAAATATGTGGTAGTTTTCGTGGATACTCCACAGGTACGCACGGAGCTCTTTGCTCCAATTATTTACTGTGCAAACTCCTACGTGGTGGATCTCTGTACTAGCATAATTTTTCCGTCGTCAAGTGTAAAAACGTTTCATCTGTACACATGATAGTTTAACATCAGACAAGTTGTAATCGAGCTTATTTTAGAGTAAAAAGTATGAAATAAAATGTAACTAACGCCGTATTCACCGTGAGGTGCATTTTACGTTTTTCCCATTGCTTATAAACATAGGAAATAAGAAAACCGTGACATCGAGTGACATGTGCCTCCGCATATTAGCGATTTAAACTTTGTCACATTAATACGGCCAGTTAAAACATACAGTTACTCCGACTATAAAAATCTTATATCTTTAAATGAGCAATTCTTGTATATATATTTATATATAATTGGAATCTCGGAATCGGCTCCAACGATTTTCATAAAATTTAGTATATAGGGGGTTTCGGGGGCGATAAATCGATCTAGCTAGGAATCATTTTTAGAAAATGTAATTTAAAAAAAAATACCGAGCGAAGCTCGGTCATCCAGATATTTAATATTAAAATACAATAAGCAACTACACGAATCAGTGTACGAAGGGATGAGACAAGTTATCTGACTTATTCCTTGCGAAGTTGGCGCGGCTATTTAATAATTTGAGCGTGAACCGCAATAAACCGGAGTCGCTTCGCCTTAACTAGTGATGTGTGTAATTGGGCCAGGATGTCGGGAATAACCGGCTGACTCATAGTCCCGTGCCTACGCCCACCGATAATACACTTTCGCACATTAGATTGGCGCCTATTATCTCACCGCTTAGCGTTGTCATTTTCCCTTTCAAATAATGGTAATGAAACCTACTTACACTCTCTTTTTAAAACATAATATTAAATAAAACTAGCGAACTCCGAAGACGTCGTCCTGTCTGGTAAAGCAGTGCCACCTACCGGCCATAAAAATAGATTACGATCGATTCTCAGACCTATCGAATATAGATACAACATTCCATAAAAATCGGTTAAGCCGTTTCGGAGGAGATAGATTTTTAATATTTTTTTCTCTGCGTAAGAACATTCCTCGTACTTCAAGGAATAGGTATTCTAAAAAAAGAATTATCGGAATCGGTCCAGCCATTTACGCGTGATTTCATGTCCAAGGGAAATAGGTATTCATTTATAACTTATAACATTAAGATTTACTCATTCATTTAGGGATAGTAAGACGCGTCGAAATCAAAATAATCTTCTTATGGTCTGAAGGCCCAACTTAATTCGCACGTGCCGTTTTTATCTTATAGCAAACTGTATGTATAACCAACCTTAACCTTCATGAAATATTTAATTTTAATGTAGTAAGACGGAAACCGTGACACGTGACGTTAAATATATGCTAACAAGCATGGGGCAAACAAAAACTTCGATAGATGAATACAAAGCAGTCAGAATAATAGCAATAAATCATGTGATATCAAGCAGTGACGGTTCACGTCTCTGGTTCTATGCTATACGTCATTAAATATACGTAGGTATACCTAGTAAGTATTCCGTGTCAGACTGATCAATCACTGATCAAAATGCTAACAGCAGAATATTTTGAGGAAATCGATACGCAACTGATATTTTCTGTTACATAATCTTTGTATTTACATATCAAGAAATGAAAAACTTTGTCACGTTACATACGTAGTTATGAAAGTTTTATATACTTACCTTATTAGGAATAGTAACATAGCGCTCACAATTCCAAACTTTCAGCTGCAACTAAGATTTTCTAAGTATACTAGCTGCCCCAGCGAACTTCGTACCGCGCAAAATTGTGAATCTAAACCATTCCCAGATCCCCTTGAACACACACAAAAAATTTCATCAAAATCGGTCCAGTCGTTTAGGAGGAGTTCAGTCACATACACACGCACACAAGAAATATATATATTAAGATTAGAAGTATTTTTGCTCGACCCGGATTCGAATCGAACACGCTTACCATTATATTAGACTGGAAGGTATAGTAAATACTACCTTTTCAACCGCGGCTGCCGCGGGTATGTCGGTTGTCGTGCTAAAGTCATTTACCTCTTTTTGAGCAGTCGAATAGAAAGTATCTTATGTTTCCCGGGTGTCAAATTTCATCCAAATAGATTCAGTAGTTTAGTTCTGATAGCGTAACCGACAACAGAGTTACCTACTTCGCATTTATAATATTAGTAGGGGTATTAGGAACTCTAAAGAGACAAGTAGTTCCTTCCCCGAGTCTCAAACTATCTTCATACGAAATTTAATCCTAGTCGGTTCTGCAGTTTTGGCGACAGATAGAGTTACTTTCGCATAATATTAGTAAGGATATCTAATTTCTGGCAGGAAAGATGCCGTTACACACAAATATTATATTTAATTCACTAGATTCAAATAAAGTAAAGATGCTGCTTTAAGTTAATGTAAGCAGACGCAATATGAAATTGGTAATATTAATAAAACATCTGTTTCAAAGAAGAGCCTAACCCGAAATCGATTCTGCGCCGCAACCGGTTCTCTAAATACATTGTAAAATATTACGGACTTTTCCGCGACATATGTTTAATATATATTCGATGTAATTTACCGGCCAGACAGTTTATTATTTTTAAATCTCACATTAGTTCTCTTATAAAAATGAATGGGTTTCACAAACGACCGTTTTCAATGTCACCGTACTAGTTAGATGTGCCAATTTCCGAGGGTTTGATGTTTGAAGGTCAGCTGATAGTAGATTGTTATATAGGTTAGCAGTCGCTTGCTCTCAGATAACAGACGTACCTACTTTTGATGGAAGTCGTACTTGATTTATATCTGCTGAAAAGTTGACAGAACATTTGATTTGAAGATAAAACGCAACACATAAAGATCAATGTAGTAGGTAACAAGGTGACAAGACAATCATCCATCCACTTAAAATTGATAATTTCGATATAGAAATTGATAAATTCAGAAGTTAACGTACTCTGTCACATTTATTGATCGATTTCATTTAAAATATTTTGTTTAAAACAAAAATGTTAGAAAGGAAACACGCCGCGTACATTAGTGTATAGAAGCATAATTTTAAATTTTATCTAATATACAATATTTACCTCTTCGGGTAGGTACCCAGATTTTTTATCCTATTGCTTTGCCACATACCACAATTTCCTTGTTATTGAGAAATGATGCAGTCTACGATGGAACCGGAGTCATCCCTAATACCGATTCACCCGTGATTTGGAGACAGGCAGATTATAGCTATCGGGAAACAGAGATGCCGGCAGCAAAGTCCACAAATTGATAGTTTGCACATTAGACCTATGAAATTTCCATCATATATCTGTGGCGTAAAGCTGTATCTACTTGTCCGATAAAAGTACGAGGATGGGGGAATAAGATTATGTAATTCCTACGAACACTCCGAAGTGTATCCGATAGAAGTGTTCCAAAATTATTTTGTGGTCTAGGCTATCCTACTTGCATAAAAACTCATGACAGTACCTACGATTTAAATATAACAAATAATTTAATTTATTGTAGTTGAAGTTTAATCTAGCTTGATGTTAGGCATTAGTGCTAGTAACTAGGTACTGGGTTTTCTATAAATAAATAAAGATCTGTACGAGGTACGATGGAATTTCCTTAGTGTCGTTATGCAAATATCTTAGTTATTTTCGCCTTTTCCTGTGGCTTCACTTGGAAAATCTGATGATTTCTAAAACTCGCTGACATCAGTTGACGTTGTTAATTTCTTTTATTTATAATTGACTAGCGGATCCCGCAGACGTCGTCCTGCCTGGTGAAGCAGTGCCATCTGCCGGGCCGAAAACAGAATACGACCAATAAGATTTCATAAAAATCGGTCAAGCTGTTTCGGAAGAGTTTTTTTTTAATTTTTCTATGCGTAATAACCATCCTCGTACTTCAAGGAATAATCTAAAAAAAGAAATACCGAAATCGATTAAGCCGTTCTCGAGTTATGCGCTTACCATCACATTTTACGATTCATTTTTATATTATAGATATTGTTTGTCTGCTTCGGTGGTCCTATATTTGATGAGTCCGCATAATAAACGCGCGAGGTCCCATTTTGGATTCGGTTATTGAGATATTAAGGTCTGAAAATCGTTACTCTTACCACAGACTGAACGATAGATCAAAACTAATCAGGTGCCCCAGAAAGTTCGTATTCCGGGAATCGAACCCGGGACCTTTTTTCCGTCGCGATTATTGAGCAAAAAGGTAGAGCAGAAAGACTTTTTCTAATATTTAGGAAATCTTAGTTGCAGTTCGAAGTTTCGAATTGTGTCCGATTGTGCAATAGGCTTGCCCGCTACTACGTATATGACCTAAACATAACGCGCGACAAGTGGGTGAAATTAACCTCTGCCTACACTTTAGGGTAACACAGGCGTGGCGTGATGCTATAGGTATGTCATGTTCAAAGAGTGTTGAATATGTATGTCAGTATTTATGTGTATTAGGTAATTATTATGCATCACTAGCTTCCGCCCATGGCTTCGTCCGTGTGGTATTTGTTCGGATAAAAAGTAGACTAAGTGTTAATCCAGACCATAATCTATCTCTGTGCCAAATGTCATCCAATTCCGTGGAGTAGTTTTTGCGTGAAAGAGTAACAAACATCCAACAACAAACTTTCGCGTTTTTAATATTAGTGGGATGTATGTATTTGGCTGTATAGCTCAGTTTTTATTTAAATATCAAACGAGATGGGGTGCTGTCCAATTTCCTTAATACTTCATGTATCAGTATATATTTATATGGTGTTGATTTATAATTTAATCTTCATATTGTTTGCTATTTATGAACTAACGTTTGTTATCCTCATCAGGGAAAATCCTTTGTTTTTTGAAGTGTATAAAACATTAACATGGTTATCACTTGTGTGTGATTAACGTGTAAGATGCTGATTAGTCATTTAATCAAGATAGAACGTGCTATAGTTGAAAAGACTATAACATAGTATAACAAAATACCTATCAGTAAAATATTAATATTAGAAACAATACTCCAACCATTTTTCATTATAAAAATACCTACGCGGAAGAAATATAAAAGATAGTGTATGCAAATATTTTATGTTCAATGAAACACTGACTCAAGCACAAAATGTTACATAAGATTGAAAAAATAGACTTCCTTGGTGTCTTGCGTTAAAAGAATTATAGCGGGAATCAGCTGCTGAACCCACGCACGCTGTAAAATTGCGCGCGAAAATGGGTCGATGTCGTGCCTCTAACCTGTCTCTAGGCGATTAAAATTCTCCTATACTAGAACCGTCGAGAAAAAAATCTGTATTGAAATAATTCGCATTACAAAATGACGGTAAATTTTAATTGAGTACTGTTTTGCGCAACCTTATGTCGGATATCAAATGAATATATTGAAATGTTTGTAGGGAAGTTTCAGTATGCTGCCGTCTTTTAACTAGAAGGCGGTTAAACCTATACTTACTTAAGAAAAAATGGGAAATAATGTAGGAGTTGTTGTTACAAAACTTGTCTTTTATACTATAATACTTAGATTAATATTTTTTGGACACAAAATAATATTGATATTTCTCTGCGCTATTCAAGTATTTTAACGTACTTTTAAGTGTAGGTTAGCCGCTTTCAAGTGATGGAATCATCATAATTTCAGTTAACGGCCTACAAAATTTATATGTTTTTGGAACTATTTGTATTACAAAAATGTTTTTTTGACAAACCTATAGAAAAAAAATTATTTGACCCTTTCTATTTAAAAGTAAAAATTGGGATTTGGCAGTGGGAAAAGAAATTGGAACATTTTTATGTACCTAGACTCCGTCCCAAAAAAAAATAAGGCATGTTTTGATTCGATTTGATTAGTATGACTAATCCTTCTTGGAACTAATCTCATTCCAAAAGTGACGGACAAGATAGCATGTATTTGCAAGGTTTTCATGCGCCTACTTCAATCACATAATACGTACTAGAAGTAACTTGCATGTTCCGCGAACATTGAAAGGTCGGTTCTAATAATACGATGACAATCGTACATTGTATTGCATTCTTGCGTGTGCCAAGTTATGTATGCGACGATTTTAAATAGCTCTTGATTCATTGCGTACCGTTGTGCAATCGAGATGCGCTGCCTTGCTCGAGACTGTTAACTCTACATAAGGTATACAATTCATTAACATTTAAATGTCGAATCTGTGTAAAACTAATCAAATTCCTGATTACATACAAAATCAGAATACGTCGTGTATGTACACTACATAGCGCTACGCCTGTATTTCAGAAGGTATAGGCAGAGTTGAATATCACCCACTTTTCGCCGGCTTTGTTTTAGTCCCATAGTAACTAAGATACTCTAAGTATATTAGAAAAGTCTTTTTGCTCGATCCAAGAAAAGAACCACGGACCTCGCGGTTACTGAGCGGCCATGCTTACCACTCGACCACCGAGGCAGTTATGTAATCTAACTTAACATTATCATGCCCAGCGCGCAGCATCCGCTTTAAGAAACTGAATTTTTATAGAACCCCTCCCCATTTTAACCGAAAGAAAAAAATACATTCAAGGCTCATCATATTCTCATCTCCGAGTCTTCCAGCATTCTCCAGAAACTTTTAAACGTCCGAAAGGTTTGTTGCCTACGTTGAGGAACCTATCGTTCTCCTTACCTACCTATTTGGTTATATTTCTTACATTCAGATTGTAATTGAAGCAGCTTAGACCGAGTAAACTGCCGCCCACTAAGTGCAAATGTCTCTACACTCTAGCCCATTTCTTTCCGTAGGTGTAATGTATTGATTCGAACCTTATACTCATACTTAGTATATAAAATAGTTAGTTCTTAAAATAAAACACGCAGGCGGCTGAATAAACAGCTCCATTTATAACTTAAAACTTTCTTCGGTTCCATATTGTCAGAATAAATATCAAAGGACTGTCTTATAATCAAAAGAAAGCAATTGATTTAGTATTCATTCGTCTTGGGGTTTATTGATGTAGGTAATACTTGTTTATCTTTAAAACATGCTTGAAATATTTCTTACTTTCTTAGTTCGCTTGCAGTTTGTCTTCTTCTTGGGTGTTGACTGTGGGGAAATGGAAAAAATATTTTTAAATCGTGAAACAATCAGTCAGTATAACCAGAACACAGGTTTTTCTTTTGCCAAATAAAATCTTTTTGACGATCAAATCGTCGCTTATAGTATACGTTTATTTGATTTTATCTGGGTGCGAAATACTGTTAATACTTTCCTGTTTTTTTATGACACTTAACCCACAACCGCAATCCCGCCACTGTTACTCCTGTAAGCCAAGATCAACAGCAGCGCCGTGAAGAAACTTCGGATCTGAACCCGGCATAGTCCCGGGACACCTAAACTGTCTTTGATCCCGCACGAATTTAATAAGAATGTTAATAGGAGGACTTGGAAAGTTAGATACTCTACTACTACTGAACTTCGTTTTGATTCTGGATGAAATTAGGTTAGTGCACACTGCACATCTACATCTAGTCTATTAAGTACCTGAATTAACATGGGGGTTATGTTAATGATAAAATGTTTTCTTGGTTTACTTTCGATATAGCACACAGACGAAGTCGCAGGCGGAAGCAAGTAACTAAATAAATTATACTTTACAAAGACAAAACACGATTACAGCACTTCCATTTGCTAATTACTTCGTTCATATGCCACCGGTGATTTTCCTCGACCATTGTATTACATTTACATGTCGTGGGGAAATCGTTGAATTGATCATTTCATGATGTGGACGACCATTTCATGATATGGTTAGATATCGTGAGATCGTACGATCTTTTCATGTCTTCGACGCGCCGGTGGCGTGGTCGGTAAGATACTTACCTTTCACGCCGCAGGTCGTGGGTTCGATTCCCACCCGAGACAAACATTTGCATAAATATGTCTGTTTGTCTTGTGTCTGGGTGTAATTATCTAAATTGAAGTATATATTTACAAAAGAAAAGTATTATATATGTAGTATATTACCAGTTATCTGGTTTCCATAGTACAAGCTCTGCTTAGTTTGGGATCAGATGACCGTGTGTGTTAATGTCCCACTTTATTATTATTTATTTATTTATCTAACCACAACTTAGTTTAGTCATAAGTAAATTAATGTAGCTACGTACTGCCAAACTATTGAACGACGCATATTTCCATTCAATCTAAAACGACATTGGTGTTAAATCATTTGTACTTGAACCCAAATGTCAAGATTTGTGGATTAATTAAAACGTATTGTCTATTGGCGCAGTACCTACATTATTATGTAAAATGAAACAATGATGAAATAGGTATGGTTTATGTAGGTAAACGGTGTTGACGCATTTGTACTATTAATACTTTGGTGTTTTTCCTACCACTAGTGTAAAAATTGCGCCACACATACCTAAACACATATCTACTAACCGTACCGTACCGTAACCTATACCATACCTATACCGTACCGTACATACCTACTAAATACGCCAAAATAATATTTTACACTCTGTCCTATGTATGGTTATGGCATAAACCTAAACTCCCTGTGTAGCGTAGACACGTGCCGAGCAGTTGGACACTTGAAGTCTACGCTGCCCGCACACGACCGATTTTTCCACAGATCTAGATCAGATTTTGTGAGCGACTCAACGCGTGTCCCTGGAGATGGTCACAAAATCGATCATAAAAAGCGGTGGAAAAATCGGTCTTTAATTGTTACGTTCCAACATTTCAAAATATAAAAGAAGAAACTGACTGACTGACTGACTGACATATCAACGCAGAGCCCAAACCGCTGGGTCTGGAGACTCCAAATTTTGCACATATGTTCCATTAGGGGTCTAGGGGTGCACTAATAAAGGATTTTTCAAAACTTACCCTTTAAGGGGGTGGAACGGGGTTCCAAAGTTTGTATGGAGAAACAAGATTAGTGAGATGCGGGCGGAATCTAGTTTCAAATATAGAATTAAAACGTCGCTGTCGTTGTCGTTTCAGAATATGTAGTATTTTGATGCCAGTATTATAGTGGACACCAAGTATGTTTGAAATATTAGTAAGTACTAATTTGAACGTTCAAATAAAGATTTCTTTAGATTTTCAGATGTTTAATATACATTAAATATAGCGTATAATTTAGTACATTAGGTTTGCCGTGCGCTGTAGGCACAAATCTAAAATGTTCAAGATAATTTAATACTGTTGCCATGGGAACTGTGTGTGTAACCGCGATAGACATTCGCAGTAGTATATATCATGATACGTTCAGTGAGATAGCATAGTATGTATGTTGTTACCCTAGTCGGTTGCGTCATAATATTATCGTAGGCGCCGGCGGCGTTTGCGCCCGCGCATCTCGGTCACTGTGCCACCGGCGCACACGCCTAGTCACGCGCTACGAGATTTACACGGAGATTACGTATTTTACATCAAGATATACTGCCACGATAACGCATTTTTCTTTACTCCTTTATTACTGTTTTATCGCTGTACTAAATTACTTAAATGTAAAAATTGTATGATTTGTTCCTACACTGTCACGACTCAAGGTCACTGAGTGATTTCAGTGGACTGAGGATTTTTATTGCTGAATTCTAGAGGCCGACTTCGCCTACAGATTTCTTACAACACAAAATAGTTCATTACTTATTCGAAACAAATGTGAATTATTTATCTTTCCTTTTCAACTGAATTCGTTTGTTTTAGATGCTTTCGAGTATCTCTATTTTATTGAAGAACATAAATAACTAACAAAATTAAATAATTTCAGTGCATGAATACTGAATTACTCACATTATTTATCAATTTGTCATTGGAAAATTTTCTAACGTGTGTACGAAACGTGACTACGCGCCTCTTTGTGCGAGGAAGAACGTAAATTACGTTTGGTGAAAATCTAGAAATAGATAATTTTGTGACTCATGAATAACTTATTTTAATATCTTTTGAGAGGACTGTGCCAATAGAAACTGTGTGTACTTTTTATTGTTTCCTATGTTTCTGTACTGTATAACTGTCATCTTAGTATTAGCTGTAAGAAAGAAAGAATAAAAAATTGACATGAACAGTAGGTACAGTTTGACACAATCAAATAAAAAAACATGTAAAAAAGAAAAAAACAAAACAGCTAAAAAAGAAAATCTATAAGTGAGTACGTGTTACCCATCAGTGTCAAACATGGACATTGCTCAGTAAACGCTGTGAGCACCAACCAGAGGCGACCCACTGCACTGATTGATAGTATGATATTGCACGCACAGTATTGCACAGTGCAGATCTGGTTGTGGTAGGTCGCTGTTACTGAAGTATCAATATTATACTAAAGTAACTTATTATCGAGTAGGTATAAAATAATAGGGTTGACCACATTTTTTTTGTTTTGTCCGTCAGATAGCTGAATTAAAAATATTAGACACTGGGTTTTCTTTTTTTGTGTGATAAAGATTACGGAGATACGTCCTAGTGAAATATTGAATGACGTCACACTCAAATATAAGTTTTCACTCCATAACTGTTAATTATTATGAGCTATTTACACAAGAACTATAGCTGGGACAGAACTGTAAAATAGGCCCGCAAGCCACTAAAACGCTTCATGTAAATGGGGACAACTGTCTTTAGGACAATCCAATGCAGTGTATTTTTAGTGGCTTGCTGTCTTGTCTTACTGTCCTGTCCCCATTATATCTTATTATTGTTTTATTTCAATGATAAAACAAAAAATACGTGTCTATCGTTTCTTTATAATCTCAATGACGAACTGATTAAAATACGATTTTTTGTGCCTTGTCGTCATCCCTATTGATAATAGATAAATCGAAAGATGTATAACGATCAATTTACAATAATTTACGCTAGGCGCTGTCAACCTTGCCTAATATTATTATTAATATCTGGATGACCGAGCTTAGCTCGGTATTTTTTTTAAATGACATTTTCTAAAATTAATTCCTAGCTAGATCGATTTATCGCCCCCGAAACTCCTTATAAACTAAATTTTATGAAAATCGTTGGAGCCGATTCCGAGATTCCAATTATATACCTATATTTATATACAAGAATTGCTCATTTAAAGATATAAGATATCTTGAAATTTCACCACGATGTAACCCACCTAACCGCTGCCGGCATGGATTGGACGACACAATTCCTGAGCCAGGCCTGTTGTTAGCATCTTAATTTTACATGACGTTGATAGAACGACGATAAAATTCGTGTATTGTTTTACGTAGGGAAAATTATTTTTAGTGCAGTGTTTTTGTTTTAGAAATATTTCCTCTAAAATAAAATGAAAAGAAAACTAGTTCATCGTGACATTTCAGTGATTTCCTGTTGAATTGCGCAAGCAACTATGAGTTATACCTGAAGGATTCGTTCCAGGTTAATATTTCAAATCCCGGGATTTTGGGACAATCAACAGTTACCTAATCACGGGATAGTCCGGAATTGTATTGGTAATGGAAAGTTGAAAGGAAAAGATGTTTTTCATCTATGTTTACTTAGACACATTAATGCATTGTTGCTTTTTAATCGTTTCATTTTTTATCATCTACTAGCGACCCGCCCCAGCTTCGCACGGGTGCAATGTGTTATACTTATAAACCTTCCTCTGGAATTACTCTAGGTATCTATTAAAAACCGCATCAAAATCCGTTACGTAGTTTTAAAGATCTGAGCATATATAGGGACATAAAAAGCGACTTTGTTTTACACTATGTAGTGATTACTCACTGAAATATGATCGGGTCCCGGGATCGAAACCTCTAGTCTACCTATGACTATTGGTCATGTTAAAATTTCTAGGCCAAACTCAATAGGATTAGGATTTTTAAGGTTTCAGTTACTCAAGGCTCAGTTATATGTCTAGACTATAAAACGTGTTAAGTATGTACTTGCTAGAAAGGAGATTTAAGGAAGCTCCAATTGACACACTTTCATTTATTTGGACAATACTTAGTACTCTTAATAACATTATTTGTACGTATAAGGTTACCGGTTTTCTGGCATTGGCAATACCTTTCAGTGGCGAAGGGTCAAAAATTGAAAAAGGTAAGACGTAGCTAATCAAATGACAAGTATTTCTTGGTTACCTGCGCCGACTAGATATCAAATTTACTGAAAATTATGTACTGCATTTTTTGATGCTATTTAAAACTTTTAGGCGTTACATAACATTTAATTACATACGAATTGACCAATTCTAATAGGGAAGCCGGTGGGCATTATGTTATACGGACTCTTCTCCAATGGTATAGGTAATAGGTACCTATACGTAGTATACGTCCCCGTGTTACGATTACATTCATGTACAGCACATGTAAATAGTCTGTAGTAGTGTTAACAGAATATGTAAAATATTTTTTTTATCTTAATATAGGCTTGCGCTTGCGTCTACGATGGAACGCGCTTACCCAGTAAATACCGATTCACTCGTGACTTGAAGACGTGACGTGTGACGTGAAGTGTCTTTCCCCGGGTCTCAAGTTATGTCTATACCAAATTTCATCTAAATCGATTCAGCAGTTCTGGCGTGAAAGTGCGATACATAGACAGAAATTAGTTTCGTATTTATAATATTAGTAAGGATTAGTAACAATTTAACCGAGGCACAAAGTATAGATACAGAAGATATATTAGAAGACCCTTCACCCAAATAATACAATTACTCACAATCAGTTTCCCTAATATTGTTCAACGGTCACCCTCATAGGGCGTGAGATGACGTACATGACCAATTTGAAGATCTAATAACTGTGGTCCCAAATTACGTAGATGAGTAATTGTACATAGTAGGAAGTGATTTGTTCTAGATGTATCAGATATATGATATGCATGATACGTCTATTTAAGAATAAGGGAAAATATTTAAGAATAAGGGAAAACCAAAACTACCTAGGTGTTCTAGTGGTAAGTTTGCTTTATAACCACGAGGCTTCGGGTTTGATTCCAGAGTCGAGCAAATAGATCATTATTTGACTAGCTCATATAGCGTCTCGCCTGCATTACCCGAAGGTGTTGGCAGAAGTGAATATCACCCACTTATCACCGGGTATGTTTAGATCCCTTTACCTAATAGGGAACATAACTATTGCCGTTCATCGAGCACAATTCCAAACTTCGAGCTGTAACTATGATTCTCTAAATATATTAGAAAAGTCTTTCGAGTTCAGTTCGAGATTGGGAATCGAACACGCTTACCACTGGACCACGGAGATAGTTACTTGGCTGGCTCACTATTGGTATTATAGTCAGTTCCTATCAATTTCCGTCAACACAAATTTTAATATAATATGTATCTACCTTCCTACCATCAATATCAACAAAAACTTCTAATCGGAAAATTTAACTTAGAAAATTCTATTTGAACCGTAGCAATTTCCAACGTAATCTGTAGCGAGCATCGTTCTTCACTGTCATTAGCAGTGTACGAGATCCCGTGATAAACCAACAACAAATTGGTTTGTGTCATCGATAATATCCTTTAGTTAATGGTTTAGATTTGGGGTACGTCGTATGTGTTCGCCTGGGGAGGATGGGGAGCTTTTATCAGTTTAAATAGGAATTTAGAGGGTATCTGTGCTGTTATTCTTGTGTTGGTATGCTTATGGAAGATCAGTAACCTAACTCTCATCTTTATTCCAAAGTAAAGTTTAATAATGTTACAGAAACCGGAACTAGACTATCCTTGAACCTCGTTTTGGTATTAGATCACTGGAATTAGACGGGATGGGTATATTATAACGATCTTGTTGCAACCTGTGCTAATCTCCTTGCTTTCAAACGATTTTGCCAAGCTCCAATAGCTCCCCTCAGATTGCTTTGCTCGTGGTGCTTAGTCCATTTCAATGAGGCAATTTAAACCTGTCCTTCTTCTCTATGCTGTCTCCCACTTTGTTTAGAGGGAAGTGGACAATCTTACTTTCTAACTCCCTATTATCTTTCTGATTAAATCCGTATGGGATCCAAGACGAGAGATTTTGTATCCCGGGACTTCGCCGGGTTCATATCTATAGTCTCTTCACAACGCCGCTGTTCATCCTGGCTTACAGGAATACCATTGGAGGGGTTGCTGGCCATAGGTTATAGTCGGCATTTTATGCATGTGGATTTTATTCGTGTGGGTTCCACGATAGAACGCGCCTGCTCAGTATTCCGAATTATTTTCGGTGAGAAGTTGGCAGTGAAATTAGGCTACGTAACATATGACCATATAGAAGCAACAATTCCGACCTGTTCTTTCTAATGGTGCCAGCAGACATCGCAGCAGTACATGGCAAGACCGATTGGCAGTGCGCTGTTGTCTGTTGGGTCATTTACGCGTTCCATCAGTTTATTCATCCTCTTAGAAAGGCCACAAGAATAATTTGCCGGCCGGTTGGGTTCCATCGGCTTTCTGTAAATTTTAGGATTTCATCGGTCTACCTCGTGGCATGACCGAGTTATTCACATCAAATTCATTATATAGTATCATTTCGTATTTCCTGGCGTGTGTCGTCTTGTTTACATATTAACAACCGTTGAGAGCATAGACGCCTGAAAAACAAGATAGTAGGGTTAACCCTAGGTTATCAGTTGTAGGTCGTGAGTCGTTGATCCATTTTATTAATAGTCGTAATGACGGTTGTCAAGGCGGAAATGACCTCTTTATGTATGGAGAGATTGGGGATATTGGTGCATTTATTACTATATTAAGCGTAGACATGTTGTACTTAGTCATTTTCTTTTTCAATACATGCTGTTTTGATGTTATCAAGTGATCATGTCTTACAAATTCCTTGTTGCGTTGTTTTAGACCGACAACTTAAAATTATGTATCATGCTCATTTGAAAACGTAGACCTATCAAAATATGTTGTAGAACAAAATTTGGTAGAATCGCACTCACGATGTTTTAATGGCCTATATTTAATTCATGATTTAATATAAAATATAAAGTCTTAGACGTCCTAAGAACAATAATATGACAATTTAATTGGTAAGAAAAATCCTTAAAAAGTTTTCGATTGATTTAAACGTTCCAATGATAACACTGGAACTGGCAATCTAATTTAAAAATAGTTTTTGTTTACCAATACAATGATGATATGAGTACAGTTAGGCTACCTTTTTTTTTAACCGGGGGAAAATCCTTTATGGATCGCCCTGCCCTGTAGGGTGTAGGGCGGGGGGTATGTGGGACTGCGTGCAGCGCTTATCCTAACTAAAACCCCCCGGGTGAACCTCCTTGCATCTTGCCCAGGGGGTCACGGGAACCAAAAATGACACAACCGCGACCTCACAGTTAGGCTACCTACGATGGAAGAACTAACTCGCTCCCGAAACGTAACGAGGGTGAGGTATTATTAAAGACAAAATTGAACTTTTAGTTTAGTCATATAAAACATGGGTGTACGAACTGGCAAACAATAACAGGAGATATTACTGTCATTCCACTGCAAACTACCGATAACTTGGTTTTATATTTATAACCCACACCGTGGGTATCTGCTAATTTTACGAGTTTGGGTGGTATGTCGGTTATTAAAATTCTTCAGTTTACAGCCTATGATTAGAACTTGCAACATTGTAACAAGTAGGACAGTTAAATAAATGTCTGTACTCAAAATAAATTGCAGCACTATCACATAAATTTAAGGTGGTCCAGTGTGTTTGAAAAAAAAAAAAAATCTGTACCTTTTACTATTTTTCTATATTATTGGAGCACTCGGCATCTCTCGTATTTTAATTAGTTCGTCTGTAGATAAGATTATAAAAAAAAAAGTTGACAAGAATTTTTGCTTTATAATTGAAATGAAACAATATTAAGATATAACGCATAGTTGTGGAGTGGGAGTGCGCTACGTCATACACAGGTGAAATAGTTACCAAAGCGTGACGTCATTCGAGATTTCGCTTGGACGTATCGCCGTATCTTTAATCACACAAAAAATAGAAAAGTATGTGTCTAATATTTTTAATTTATCCATCTAACTAACAAAACAAAAAATACTATCGTCATACCTTTTGTCTGACTATAAATATAGGTATTATGTATAGGTAGTATGTTACCGGAAATGTATGAAATCTAGGAATTGTATACAAATCCTAGGAAATGTATACAATTCCGAAACTATTTAGGAAATGTATATAAAATAGTTTCAAAAACTATTTAATACATAGATATCCTGGGAAATGTGTACATTTCCTAGGAATTGTAAATAATGTCAATATCGTATTAGGAAATGTATAAAAATAATGCTTTCTGTAATAAAACACGTTGTTAAAATGAGAATAATAATTTTTATTAAAGCATTCCGATTGCTATTTAGGAAATGTATAGTTTTCCTAGGAAATGTGTCTGATATGGTCGGTAAGATACTTGCTTTTCACGCCGCAGGTCGTGGGTTCGATTCCCACCCGAGACAAACATTTCTTTAAATATGTCTGTTTGTCTGGTGTCTGGGTGTAATTATCTATATTTAAGTATATATTTACAAAAGAAAAGTATTATATGTATAGTATATACCAGTTATCTGGTTTCCATAACACAAGCTCTGCTTAGCTTGGGACCAGATGACCGTGTGTGTTAATGTCCCAGAATATTTATATATTTATTTATTTATTTATTAATATAATTTATTTCACACATTTCCGTGCGATTTTAAGAATTACATACACTTCCTAGGAATTGTATGCAACGACGGATTACCTACATACATTTCCGTTAACATTTAAACAATATAGGTAAATAACTACAGTGCTCTGGTCTAGGCTAAGATATGGTAGGTAAGCCGTATCTTAGCCAAGGCTGGAATCAAATTATATCTCAATCAATATTATTCGTACAAAGATTCAGTTACACTCAAATTATATCCCAGCGACTAGCTAGGCTTTACTACGATTTATTTAATAAATCACATTTGGCTCTGTTAGTACTATGAATCAAACATTTTATTCATTTCAGTGTACCTACCTATGTGCAATTGTATATTATACTTTGTCGGTCTTCGGTACTTTGTGGTTGCATTGTTAAACATGCGAGTCCTTCAGTTTATAAGTCCAATATTACACGCAGCCCGCATGATAAGTAAAAATGCGGCCAAATTAGAAGGACTACGATATCGGCAGTTTAAAATACCGACCGGTAATAACACTTAAGTTATTATAATTACTCGTAGTTAAATACTTAACATTTTAACATATTCTACTAAGTACTATTTCAAAAGTAGTCGTAAGTATGCCAAGTTATGGAATTCGCTGCCGGCGTCTATGTTAAATGATAGCTATAATCTGCCGGTCTTCAAGTCACGAGTGAATCGGTATTTACTGGGTAAGCGCGTTCCATCGTATACTGCATCATTGCTACACATCAGGCAAGTTTTGGTCAAGCGCAAGCTTATATTAGGATAAAAAATGTATTATTTACGAGCAGCTTCAGTGGGTTTCAAATATATAGGTCGCAGGTTGGATTTGGATGAATTGTTACATGGACGCTGCTGAAAATTGGTGAAGGAAAACATCGTGAGGAAATGACGTCTTAGAGCTTAATAAAATATATGTGGCATTCACCAACTCGAACTTAATCAGCGTGTGTGTATTAAGTAAGGCCTAATAAAGCATTTGGTTATGAAACTCTTTCTAACTCGCCCGTGACCAACAGTAGGGTACTAAAGGGTTGTTAATAAATAAAAAAAGCCTTTTAGGAGCTTAGGCACCTTCGTCCGTGGGTTTACACCTTTAATTGAAACCCCACACGTGGTCCCCGGATTGTGCAAATCAGGTGACAATTAACTGGTTGTAGACCATATAATACGAGTAGTTCACCGCTCAGCGGCCTTGCCGTGTTCCGGTGCGATATCTGGTGACACCACACAGTGGTTACACTAACCATATAGAGGCTCATTCCATTGCTACCTTCTCACCGAATTTTTTTTGCTATCACGAGTGAATCAGTGTAATGGACTGGCGCGTTTCATAGTAGCCTAGGTACATCATTGCATAACATCAGGCAAGTTGTAGTACCGCGCGAGCCTATTTCAGAATAAAAAAAAATCATTTTGTTGCAGATAAATAAGTTTTTCTATCTTTACATAAATAAAAGAAGAAACTGACTGACTGATTGACATATCAACGCAGAGCCCAAACCGCTGGGTCTGGAGACTCCAAATTTGGCACATAGGTTCCTTGGGGTCTAGGGGTGCACTAAGAAGAGATTTTTCAAAACTCACCCTTTAAGGGGGTGAAACGGGGTTCCAAAGTTTGTATGGAGAAACAAGATTAGTGAGATCAATTTCGTGGGGGAAGCCGCGGGCGGAAGCTAGTTTGAATTAATGTTTTAGGGTTTTTTTCTGTAAGTGTTGTTACTAAGTACATAATATTACATTATGTAAGTAGGTGTGAAGAAATGTGATTTATACATGTCTGTTATACTGTGTCTGACTTACTAAGTGGATTTTCGTGTTTCAAGAAGAAACAAGTAATCTAGACAAAAAAAATCCTTTCATTTCTACCGCTAATCGTATAACGAATTCTGTTTCAAGATAACATGGTTAATACAAAATAATTGTTTTCTTACTTATCGATGTTTACTTTTGTAAACAAACCATGTTTGTGTTGTTTTATAATCTATTGGGTTTATTTTAATTGTGTATGTGGAAAACCGGATCAGATTAAACACTCGCCTAATCTACACAATAATTTCCGTCTCGTATTTAATATACCTATAAGAAGATGGATAAAATAGAACCTAGGGAAAAGAAATCGGTCACTACACGAGTATTTTTTTTCCTACGAAACTATTATGCCCTTTTAAAACAAAAAAAAAAACTAGTTCGGTTGCCTAAAACAAAAACATTCTATCTTAGTCTTAACATCAGGTATAGGACGCTACCAGAATTGTTGTTACTTTTTAGTCTGTTGTGGTTGCCTAAAACAGAAAGATTCTGTCAGTCTTAACATCAGGTATAGGACGCTACCAGAATTATTGTTACTTTTAATCTGATGACTAAGTTTTTTTTTTAATCATCTCCACATTTCGAAGAGCACATTACAGAAAGCGTTTTCTTTTTATACATAGTAGCAAGGAACTGGACAGTCAAGCTTTAAGCGTGGACTATAAGTTTACGTAATTCCATCCGGATCCGAATTCGAAAAACAGAAACAACAAAAGTTGCTTCCGTGTAAAATTCAGGATCGGAATGCCTGGTCCTATTAGTCCTTATATGGTAGTCGGCGCGGGTGAAATTATAATTATTGTTTAAGAGTCTGATTGAATCCGGAGTCGTCCGTTGCCGTTTTTTAACCGGTTCGGGTGATTACGGGCACTTATAGTCCGAGCCTAACTACTTACCAAATTTGCGACGAAGTTAAGATGGCAGAACTTTAGGACTGTTGTCTGTAGCGCAGACAATTAATAGTCCTTTGTCCGGTCTAGACTTCACCCACTTAAGAATACTAGAGATAAGTGGACATCGTCATAAACTTGATTTAACTTTATTGCTCAGATTTAATAATTATTTAATAACAAGAAATTTACGTTTAACATAGACTTTGAGATAAAACTACTTTTTAACGGATTTTATCGCGGTTTATTTTAGATTTTAGATCCCGACGTTTCAAAGTCTTTTCAGACTTCATGTTCACGGGTGGACTGAGATATTTGACGTCCAAAAATATTAATCACAATTATTACTGACTACCTTCAAACATTAATATTTAAGTTGCGTTCCGATTTAAGCAAACTGAGCTCACAGTGTCTTGAATTCTGAGTTGATTTTGCTTGGGTTTTGGTACAAGTAAATTAAGCACTGGATCCCTGGTCCCTTTTTATTTCAATGTGTGATATTCGCGTAAATCTAAGACAATACTATAGACTTTGAGAGTTGAAATGAATGGTCTGAGGCGTTATCAATTGACTAGGGACATAGTTAATACGGTTATTGGTGCTTAACCGAAAACCAATTGAGCCCTATTGCAAAATTTCACGCAGTTGAAAGTCGATTACTTGTCTAATCTTTCAGTCTCCCACTGAAGCTTACCTAGGTGGCAGGTACAGATGACATTGAAGTTAAAGGTTTCCCCCCGTTGGTCATTATATTTTTGACTTAGAGTAATGTTGAAATAAAACTACTTTTTAACGGATTCTATCGCGGTTTATTTTAGATATTAGATCCCGACGTTTCAAAGTCTTTTCAGACTTCATGTCCACCCGTGAACATGAAGTCTGAAAATACTTCGAAACGTCGGGATCTAAAATCTAAAATAAACCGCGATAGAATCCGTTAAAAAGTAGTTTTATTTCAATATGTGATATTCGCGTAAATCTAAAATAATACTAGAGTAATGTTCACAAGATTTTTTTAATTGTTTCAGGGTGAGTTCCAGTTTTCATATTTTGGCTGAAATATAAGGTAAAAATAAAATCAAATTTATAATCATCTGAATTAGACACTGGTAGTATTTGATTAAGTAGCATAAGTAGTCCTTACGTGATCAATCAATCACTTGCAGAGATGTGTACTGATAGCGTCAATTTCCGCTCAGTATATTTAACGTAAAAAATGTTTTCAAAGCAAAACTGAACCGTGTTCTAATAAAAAATTACATTCAAGTACATTAGTTAATTGAACAAACATAGTATCAGGCCTGTATTACCACCCAGGTGAGGTTTAGGTTATGTTTAGGTCCCATACGTAATAGGGGGCGAGTCTGTTCCCGTTCGTCGGGTTCAATTCCAAACTTCGAGCTGTAACTGAGATTCTCAAAGTTTATTAGAAAATTCTTATGTTCGACCCGGGAATCGTATTCAGACCCCGCTGTGTTACTAAGCGAACACGGCAACGCTTACCGAGGAAGTTAAATAAGTCGGGGCTAATAACCCATAAATCTTTGTTCTCGTCCTAAGTACTGTCAAATCTACCGATTTGTCACCGACTTCAATTAAGAGATGTAAATGTTATTACTTATTTTTCACTTTTTAGGAGGCGGTTCTTATTATCTTACATTTGTTTTTCATATTTTTGTGGTAGATACTCATACATTGAATTTTATCGGACTTTTATAAATCCTTTAAAATTCCATTAAAAACGACACCCCACACAGTATATTTAATCATGGAAATGGGGAAGGGAGTTCTAAACATCCCCCTTCCTTCACCTTTGCTAGTGATTAGCCACCGACTACACGTAAAAATTAAACAATACTACTTGTAGCGACGATTCTACAGTGTTTCTATGAGATCTGTTCCTTACCTCCGAAGTCCACCATCAGATCAAAAAACTTTTTCAATGGAACCAAGTGCTAACTTGAAAAAAGAGTTAAAGCCTGCCAATTCTTACGATTTAAAAAAAAAAATTTAACATTGGTCATTTGAAGTCATCTGTGTATATACATAAAAACACATGAAAGATACCATAAACACTTAAGTAATATTAGTATGTGGGTAATTATCACAAAATGTCGAAATTCGGCTATCATAAAATGACAAAAAATATTGAAATTATTTGATATTTATTTTATGTGAATTTGATAGTACTAATGTTACTAGAATTTAATTATGTAGTGGTCCCAAAAATTATCGCGTTTTATAAAAGTTATGAGGACATTAAAAAATAAGCAAAGTGAGGGAATGACAACTTAGGTGAGGGAATGATTATTACAGACTAGTCATGAAGCTTTTTAAATAAAATTAGTTTTCTTTGAACGAATTTTTTTTATTTAATGAAAATTTATTTCTTAATCTTTTCGGGGGCTGAGTCACCTTTGTCCGTGGGAGAGCACCTTCCATCTGAAACCCCCACACGTGGTCCCCGGGTGGTGCAAATCAGGTGACAATTAACTGGTGGTAGGTTTTGGCCGTGGTTAGTGACCACCCAACCTTTATAGTCTCATCGCTCTGGACTCGCACTTCTATAGTAGCATCGGGTAACTGGTCCTGGAGGAAAGCGGGATCCGAGGCGCGGTGCACCGCTGGCCGATCGCAGTTAGTAAGAGACCCAAGCAGTGAGTTAGCCACTCGTGAAAGGCTGTCCCGCCAACTTGCGAAAAATCCCAGGATGCGTCATCGTGCCAGTTGGCGACCGGATGAAAGGGTCCGATGGACATCCGCGGGGGGGCTCATTCGTCCCCGCGGTCTCCATCTCCATGCTAGTTGCCCATTGGTCAACACCAAAGGGCAACTAGCATGGAGAACAACCTGTAAAGTGTGTCTGCTGGTTAGCCATATGAAGCCTCATTCCACTTCCATCCTCCACCGCAAAACACTCGCAAGAACAAAAAATGATTAAGAACAAGAGAAATGAGTCTAAACAGCGGCTGCACTCCGTTTCTTTATAAGTGCACCCTGCAAATATTCGGGGTATGCACTCTAATCTCATGCCGGTCCACTACCATCTGGAGACCGATAAATCGTCACTCTTGTTCCTAACGAAGACCCAAATAGGTAGTCCGTCAGACGTGGCGTACTTGTCGTATCCGGGGTACACACTGAAACACAATCTCAAACCTCACGCGGGAGTGTGTTTATACGCCTGGGACGAAATATGCTGTCGGCGTCTCTAGAACCTCAAAGACCGCAGCTTCTCTGCTCTTTGGGTGATAGTAGATACAGCAATAGAGAAAATTCTTTATACCTGTGTCTACCATTCTCATAGCAATGATCAGGAGACAACCAGGCTCACCGAATACCTCAGCGAGGCGGCAGAAGCGGCTCAACAAAGGTACACCTCTGCACAATTGGTTTTGATGGGTGATTTGCTTGGTGATCCATCAAGAGTGGCACTTCCCCTTTCTAGACACTGACCATGCAAGAAGAGAACCGCGGATGCTAGCCTTAGCATTGAATCTTACCCAGCTAGCCCGTGGTGCCACACGGGTACCAGATGTTGACTCGCACACAGCCTATTGCTTGGACCTTTTACTGACGACTGATCCGAACAGTTACTCAGTATCAATTTCTTCACCCAGGCAAATCAGACCACTGTCTGGTCAAATCAGTATCTCAACTGCCTCGCCCGACCGCCGCCCTAGGGGTAATCGGCGAATGTGACGGTAAAAGTCAGCAGACTGGGATGAGATGCGGTCCTTCTTTGCATCTCATCCATGGCAGCCCGTATGCTTTTCTTCTGGTAATTCCTCCACCTATGCAGAAACCGTGAGTAATGTGCTGCGTCAGGCTACAGAGTATTACATTCCATACGATACGTCTCTATATGAATGAGTATTTTTCTTCCAGTTCTTCCTTTTTTGCCTTCTTTCTCGGGAACTCATTGCGGATATAATAGGTTTTATTTGACCTTTTTCTTTTTTTTTAGGTATTTGATTCATTCTTTTTGGCGAAGTATTTCAAGTTTTACAGGATCAGCTTAAATTTTTTCCCTACGCTTTTGGCCATATTCTTGCTTTTTTAATTTAGCTTCTTCTTTGTTTATCTTCTTTTTTCTTGACATTTTTTAACCTACAGCAATGTTGCAGCAATAAATTCAAGAGTTAATAAAAGCAAACAATAAAAAAGTCAGTTAGCCCACCCAAACATCATTCCCTCATTATATCATCATTCCCTCACCATAAATTTTTATGAGGGAATGATGGTGAGGGAATGACAAAATAAAGAATAACCGTAAAAGACTCGTGACATAACCTTACTTTTTAAAATGATTTTTTGCATATGGAAATTACTCCCAAAAGCCATCTTAACTGTGCAACTCATAATCAGTTAAAGTACTTACCTTTTGTTTTTTAGCATGTGATGAAATGACGATCAAAAATTTAATTTAGGCATAAAATTAATAAAACCAATTTGAAACGCAAAATCTGAACACAATCACAGAAAATTGGCCATTTTTATAAATTGACATTAGTGTCAACTTTCAAAAACGAATGGTAGTGTTCGTATTTTATTTAAAATGCGTTCATAACTCCACCGCCATTAACAGTGTGAGGGAATGATTTTTTTTTGTGAGACACATATAATTATTCAAATTCTTAACGCGTTTTTTTACTTTATAACGCCAATTGCGGTTTATCTCATAGATTTATAATATATTTAAACAATCCAACTTACTTGAATATGATTCGAATGATTTTTGTGCTTTTTTGGTAAATAAATGTAAATAAAATTGGTACTTGGGACACAGTGAGGGAATGTTGTTGGGAACATTATGGTTTTGCCTGTTTATTTATTTAATGAAACAGCTCCAAAATCTTATATGAAACTTTTAGGTATAGTTATGTGGATTGTATAGAAATATTAGTAACATCAATTTCTTTGATGGATTTTTATATAAACTCCAAGGACAAGAATTTCGGGATTTCGTGAGAATTACCCATGTATGTATGTATTTAAAATTATTTGTTGTGCACTTCTACCCATTCACAATGTTTCTTCACCTAGGGTTTGTTGGTAGAAAATTCATATTTAAATTAAGCTCGCCTGTGTACATGGACTGTTTTTTGTAAGTGTTTTGTGTACAATACTTAAGATACATGCAACCAATCATAGAACCTCCTACGTTTTTTATTCAGAAGTTGATTAAAAAAAGTAGTAAACATCCACCCACCCTCACAAACTGTGTTACGTTTACAGGTAGTACTACAGTAGGATTTCATTAAGTTTTCCTACGGCTATCGTAACTGTCGGAACACATTAGTCAAGGTTTCTAAACAGCCGCAGTAGCTACAATCTGTATAAAAAATATGCTATGTATGCTTGTAACCCTGAACTTCTTCAGCTGGCTAATTAAATGCTCGGTATTCGCTTACACAATATCCAGTTCGTTAACACTTGACGGAAACTTCGTTATACCAATTATAATACTTTATCAACACTTACATAATATTTTTATGGGAAATCCAGTATAATATACTTGTTCTGCATTCGTATGTAATAATTATGTTAATTAAATTGGGTTATGGAGTTATATATTTGTTTTAGGTTGGCATACTGTTTTATGCTTATGGGTTGCTAAGGGATTTCTTTATGCTCCGGTGATTTTGTTAAGGCTATAATTTATAACCTGCAGAGTTTTACACGACCACACATACAAAGTTTTCAGTATTGGATTATTATAAAGTATTAAGTTACAGCATTTTAATTGCAGCTCTATTTTTGGAATGTGCCCGATGAACGGTAATCGGCTCGCCCTTTGTTGTATGGGACCTTAACATAGCCGGCGTAAAGTGATATTCACTTCTACCCACTCATTGAAGTAACACAGGCGTAACGCTATAAAGTTGCTACGAAAGTCTCAAAAATATGAATTTTGTTTATCCTACCGCATGAACAAAATGTGTGTTTTGCATGAGATGTCCACATTATTTTGCCGAGCCTCCACAATTTAAGACTTTCTATCCAAAGCATAATCAGCCGTTTAGCCAAATCTTAGACTTGGTATTAGGAATTTATCTGGTGATAACTTAATATTGTATTAAAAATCTCATTTTGAAATAGGTAATGTTTTGTTTATGAGATTGAGTTTAGACTAGTTTAATGGGTGCAAGTTCGTAGCCGACTAATAGCAGCAGCAGACGACGTCTTGTCGCTGTACTACTAGTTTCTATGTATTTATATGACACCTTCCGCAGCTGATTGTAGGTATGTTAGTTCTAAAACACGTTTCGTTAAAATTGGCATGAAGTCTGACATTCTGTAGTTCGTGCTACACCCTAACAATAAACTGTAATATCCCTTAATGAGGTCATATTATCTTAACTATAGGAACCGAACGGACAAACATTCAACAGTTTTAACACACCTACAAAGTTTACCGGTATCCTCATCATTAAAACGTCGGAAGGTTAGTTTATTTATATTTTGATCGTAAACGCTATCACCGAGTTTATATCCGCTGTTATATGTTAGTTCAAAGCGATTCTCAGAACGTAACGCTGTATTACCTATCTCCGTTCTCATCACACCGCCATGCCCCCGCGCCGTAGCGCCATTATCAATGGTTCCTTGGTTATACACTATTTTTGGCGCCAACATAAGTTCCGGTTTCACATATTGTGATTTAAGTAGAATCCCAATTTGGTCTGTAGTATTTAGACTACGTACTAAACTACAAAAGAATTGGTCAAAAAAGTGTGGGCCACCAGCGTTTCCCCATGGTTAAAATAAATGCATTTTTTTAATTCAACTCGGGGGAAACCTCCCACACAATGCATTTCCCTGAATTCAACCAAACGAATTCAGAAAAATGTGTGGGAAGTTCCGTACTCTCTTGGCACTCTCGCTACTGTCGAAAACCAGATTCGATATCGCCAGCCACAAAGTCTCTCGGTTTGAACTTGGCTAAAATTTCGGATATTTAAAGTGTCCGGGATCCAAAAAAAACTGCGTGGCTTATATCGTTCTCTTCTTCTTCTTCTCTAACTAGACCTTATCCCATATAACAAAAAGTATAGGTATCGTTATTTTAGCTTAGCTTTAGTCTCAATATAATCAATATTAAGAAACTAGATCACTAAAATCTAAAATAAACCGCGATAAAATCCGTTAAAAAGTAGTTTTATTTCAACACTATAGAAAATATTAAAAACAATCTTCCCAGACGCCGCCGAAGTTCCCCGCAAAATAATTTTGTATAACCAAAACACAGATCCTCATTACCATCCATTAATAATTTATTTCAATCGTATACAGAGTTTCTTTTCGTATCAATATCTCACTCCATTTTAGCTTTTCACTCGAAGTATACAAGCGCTTAGACCTTGACATGCAACTGTTCGCCTGATTCTTGTTACCAGGCTATGATGACTCATGTTTCGAAACCCTGAAATCTAGTTGAATTGTAACACAGACTACCTAACCCTCTATTTTCGCATATTAGAGGTAGCTTTGACGACTAATATATCTTTACAAATATTTAATGAACAAATTATCATGCTTTCATACCATGTTTGCGTTAACATTGCACTCTTGTCTAGTATGAATATGTTGAGACTGCCTCGGCAGTCCAGTGCTGCTAGCGTGTTTTCCCATAACGAGGCGGTCAAGATGATTACCTTATAACTTGGAAATTAGTGAAACGGTAAAATGAGTTTTATGACATTACTAATCTCAGTTTCCCAGATTGTATCTTATTGTTGCATCTTTAATGTCGTCGATTTTCGCGAGCTCCAAAGCCATTGAGGTCATTGGGTTTTTTAACAGAATAATCTTTTTGTCAGTACAAACTTGGAGTAATGTTTACTGCCCGATAAACGTGAGGTTCGTCTCCAATCCATATATCTACGAGATTTTCGTATCTGCGGAAACGAGGGAGACATTAACTCTGTACTCGTAAAACTTGTGCCAAAAGCACATATTATTATAAGCAATTTGTGAAGTCAATACGGTTTGTTATAAAAATTACACGTTACACTTGTTTGAAAATGTTAAAACAGCCATATCTAGTTGGTAGCGCGTTTGTTTTGTGTTCTGTGGAATTTAATAACGAGAGTTTGTGGAACGAGTACAAATCATTCATGAAATGTGTAGATCTGTTTGAGTTACAACCGTTCGCTGTTTATTTGTTTGGCATTATTGCGCCAAGGTGTATTTGAATTGGTTTTTAGGCACACAGGAAAATGTAGACGCCGTTTGTATGTTTAGAGTTTACAACTCCTGATATATTTGACCTTTCCTAAGTGATTCCGTGTTTGAGTATTAGGTACATACAATATTGTATTTTTATAAGCATGCGGAGACTACTCTTAAACTAACCAACATTTCTTAAATTTGGATTTGAATGAAAAGTTGCTCCTTTACGGTTTTTAACCATAGAGAGTCTCATTCCATTGCCACTTACTCACAAAAAAGCGTTCGTAATCACGAGTGAATCGGTATACTTGGCTGGCGCGTTCCATCGTGGACTGCACCATGCTTAACATCAGGCTAGTTGTGATCAAGCGCAAGCCTGTTTCAGAATAATAATAAAAAAATTGTAAACCACTCAGGCAAAGTCACAAGCTGAAAGCTAGTAACGTAAGTATTAAGTGGGTTTCAGCGTGGGAAAATTTGAAAGCAAACCTCCTGTGTTTATACATTTACTTTTGCATACCAAAATGCGAACATCAAATGAGCCATCTGGGAGTTGGAATTTCACGTGTTTTGGAGCTCATTTATATTGTTATTCGTAGGTATTAAACTTTGTATTATAATAGCGATATATTTTAGATAAAGTGAATACTGTTGAACAAACAATAATTAGACCCTTATATGCGTATTATATTCGTATTCATACTGATTTCACGAGTCAAAAGTAACTGTACCTTTCATGGCTAAACTGCATCAACATGCACTGGTAAAGCCGTTTCGGAGGAGTACGGTAATAAACATTGTGACATGGAAATTTTATTTAATAGACAATATTATATTCTTGGGTGTCAATACATACGGTCATCTGATCACATGCTAAGCAGATAGATGATGAATTGATGATGATAAATTTAGTGTAGATGTATTTTTGTTGGACCCAAATAAAAACAAAACTGACCTTATCTAAATGGAAAACTAGATATATTCCATTTCCGCATCGTTGTATAGAAGAAAGTGACTATTTTATCAATGAAAAATTGTCCTTTGTCTGTATACTTGGCATCTACATCTATGCAAGGGAAATGCAGTGTATTTTAAATATTTTCACTAATATTTAGCTTGCAACGCACGCACAAGACACAAGCAGATTAGCTGCTGGGTACAGAAAGCAACAATGATGAACCTAAAGTATAGTTATTGTTGTTAAATAGGAACTCATATTAAAACAATTTTCACTCACTTCAACCTTTTTCTCAACTATCTTAAGAGTTGAGAGAGTTTAGGCCTTAATCCACACACGATGGCAAATTTTTACGCATCAAATAAATATCTTTCAAATGTAATTTCGATTCCTAAACATAACTTGTTAGATTTTAGCTACAAAGGAGATATTACTAGTATAGGAGTACCATTATAGAATTTACAAATAAGGTTTTACCTAACATTGGACGATTTTTATGTAAACTCACGTCTTAAAACAAATTAAAAAGTAATTTCATTTCATTTAAAATCTTTCGTTTAACAATAGACTATTTTTATATAAACTTACGTCACTAAAAAAAATGTTATATTTAGTTTCATTAAAAAAAATTGCTTTTCGGTTGCTAGGAAATGTCTCCAAATTCCATAACGTCGAAGTTTAAACCTTGCACTGTATTGTATTACTAAACAACCACTGTAACCCTACCGATATGAAACCACTTTCTAACCGCATTTATATCATATTTTTCCCCCCAAGATTTATCCCTAAGCCATTGGAAGCCGATAGCTTTACAATAAAACGTCTATTTGTTACGTAAACACAAACGCAGAATCAGTTTTATTCATCCAATTTTGCCGCTTGTAGACATTGCTTGTGACCGTACTGAATAAATAAACGTTTGATTTTAAACCACCCACAGTCAATTTCATGAAACATTCAGTACCAACACGCTGTATATAGACGCTAACGAATAAGGTACAGATATAAAAGTTTGTGGAGTACCTACAAGTGGGACTAGTAACCCCAGAGCACTTTGACTCTGTGGCAACTTTTAGGCTTTTTCTAATACTAGGAATAGAATAGAATAGACTGCCAAATATAGTCCCTCCGCATAGTTTACTCATCATGAGCTCCGCTACTTGACTGGTGTACCAAGACCGTTTATTTGCCAGGAAATGGCCGGGATACATTTATGCGGGAAATATTACTTAGTCACACTTGCACAGTTTGTGCTCCATGGACTCCTCTGTGTCGCTTTATGCTATGCCTCCATTTTCCTAGAGTTGTGCAAAGGTGCGTCCTTTCTGATCAAGTGACTGAAAAACTACAACACTCTGCGATAACTAGAAAGTCGAGTTTTGATCAGGGTTGAGGAAACAGGCTAGGAAATCTGAAAGAAAATCGAAAGCTATTCTGAAGTAGTCTAAGAACTGCTAAGATAATTGGCGAATTGCACTTACTAGTACTTTATACCTGATATAAGAAATGTCATATTAGGTATCCATAGACGTGCAAACATTCCTTCAGCGATATTCATGACCATCATTAAGAGTCTTCACAATACTATCGAACATGACAATTGGTGGTGTCGGTTCACACGAACAATTTTGTTTAGATTTCACGCGTGGCGTTGTACAAATTGCAGCAGATTGTCGTGTAGTGTTGCGGTCACATTAATCATTGTGAGCGCCGGGAAAATGGTATAATGGTTGCTAAATCCACTACTTATCGGCTGCCGGTTAACGGCTGTTGATCTAGTTTTGTATGGCGTGTGTCTTAAGCGAGAGCGATTTGTAAAATACCTACTAAGATAGTTAACAAAATAAAATGTTATATTGGAGTTCTAGAAACATTTAATATTTAACGAGTATATCCGTAAGCGTTTTAATTTGCCTTTGACTTGCATTAGTACGAAATTAGTTACTTTTTGTCTCAAAAAAAAACCTAAGATGCTGGAAAATAAATCTAACTTATATGTTAGATTTATATATATTAGTTATAGAGAATTTACAATATTGGTATTAAGTTTCGAAACGAATTCCACGTCTCTATAATATACCTCTCAATATTTTAATGGAGTAAAGAGAGAAATTATAAAAGAAATGTCGCTCGTATTCTGTACCTCGTACCATTTAACATCATTCGTTATTCCGGTTGCGAGTTTGCGACCCTTAAAAGAGGACGAGTGACAAATGATGTACAATATTGGAAAAAAGCACCCTTGCCATTGTCGCGGCCATAACCGAACGACGCGACGCGACGCTCGTTTGTTCTTAATAGTTAACGGCATTTTTAACACGAACACGACAGCATATTTATGTCTATGTATAATAAAACTAATATTTTTTTTTGAATATGTAAAAGTACCAGCACGTTTGTTTGCCCCGCGTATCTTGAAGGTAAATCGATCTATCAATCAATTTAAATTTCCAACTTCTATTACCTTTGTGATAAAATTCGTTCGGGGATGTCCCGGTATTGTTCGGGTTTCAAAATTTGAATCTCTTCACGAGCTTGTCAGCTGCTGTCGATTTTTTTTTACATAAGTAGAAGTGGTGGGATTGTGGCTGTGTTGGTGACCTCTAGTTGTCATGTCTCATGAAATATTACCTACATAATGTACTTAAATTCACGACCAAGATTGTATTGATTTGAATGATATTTGTTGTTTTTATACTACGATACGCCCAGGATTGGTCAGGTCTCCTCCTCCTGTAGACATACCATAATAAGAATATAAATATGTTTGTGGCTTGAAAAATAAAAGAAGGCGCTACGCTTTCTATACTAGTTTTCATCCTCTGCTTCATTATGTTTAAACTTTATTCTTCCGATATCTTTGCTACCACTCGAATCTTTATCTTATATATATATAAAAATGAAACCCGTTTTTCGTTGTCACGACATCACGCGTGAACGGCTGGACCGATTACGCTAATTCTTTTTTTAAAATATTCCTTTAAGTACGAGGATGGTTCTTACGCAGAGAAAAATTAAAAAAAAAGGATATTTAGAAAGCGAAGAAGTGCCGAAAACCGGGTTAGATACCTATTATTTATTATTGGTTATATTCGGTAGGTCTGAGACCCGGTAGATGGCACTGCTTTACCGGGCAGAACGACGTCTGCCGGGTCCGCTAGTTAAATATATAAAAGAAGAAACTGGCCGACTGACAATTAACGGATAGCCCAAATCGCTGGGTCTAGCTAGAGACTCCAAATTTGGCACATAGGTTCTGTATAAGGTCTAGAGGTGAACTAAGAAAGGATTTTTTAGATGTCACCCCCTAAATGGGTGAAACAAGAACCACGCTGGCGTAAGCTGGTGATAAATAAAATTCGTCAACATTGGTTTACTTATATAGGCGGTAAAAAAAAAACAAAATCTACAGACAGAGATACTTTCCCATATATTACTAAGTATAAGTAATGAATCGTTTTGATTATGCTAAAGTTGCAATGTTTTATGTATGAATAGCTTATCTAAATATTTGAACGGGTTCTTTACATATGGGTTGCGTTGATATTCACCTATTAACATTTATAAATTTTAATATGGGGCGCCTGTGAACGTCAGAAGATGTTTTTGATTCGTCCTTCAAGGAATCGACATAATATTACCAATTGATAAATATTTTTTTATGAACGTTACTTCTGATCCTTAACATGAGAGTCTGGAGATAGCTTAAGACCCGGGGAAGAGTAAATTATATGTATCCGACTGCGCAAAAAGAGGTTAATGGTTTAGCGCGTTAACCGACTTACACACGGGCGGAGCTGCGGTCTGAAAGCTAGCAGATACATATTTATATCAAAAAAGGGACGAGCAGCGGAGGCGCTGCGGTAATCGTTTTAGTTTTAAAGTACACACAAGAAGCGGGTACAATCCTAGGTCGTGCACATCATCGGTGATGAAACTGGCATGTTTTAGAACTACACATTAGAAGATATGTGACTTCCACCAACCCGCACATGGTCAACGTGTGTGGATTAAGACTTACTCTCTTTGTTGCAGCGAAATTTTTTTTAATTTAAGACTGCTAGATTTCCCCCCACGGCTCCGCGCCCGTGCGTATGTCGGTTATCGCCCATTAACCTCTTTTTGCGCTGTCGGATAAAAACTACCCAATGTTCTCCCCGGGTTTCAATTATCTCTATTCTCTATACCAAATTTTATCCAATTAGATTCAGTAGTTTAGACGTGATAGCATTTCCGACAGACAAAGTTACTTTCGCATTTTTAATATTAGTAGGAATATTTATATTACCTACTAAAAGAGTAAAAATAGGTACTTACCTCAATTTATGATAACGATAAGTGTTTGGCGCCAACTGACTTAGATAAAAGCAATTTCCTTTAGAAAAATGCAACGACTTAAGTATAATGATAATAATAACTGCAATAGTCCTGCACAACCGGGGATTGTCCTTGGGTGTCCTTGTATGGTGCGAACAAGGATAATCGTGTCGGTTGGTGCCACATCACATTTAGAGCTTAATTGTCTTAAGGGGCATTTATGTGTTGGTTTGGCGCCACGCACACCTTCCAAAATCCGGAGCTCCGTAGCTCCGAGATATACGAAAGACAAAGATATTAGTAATAATTTCATACATATGCACAGCGCCATCTAGTCTATAATTAATCAATTACATTTGTTTGTGTAAGTTACGCTCTGATATATTACTTGTATACATTTTTTTAAAGAAAAACTAGCAACCCTTAACTTTACAGCTTTAAGTTCGACTTAAGTTAAAAAGTACACAGTATTGTTAGTAACTGAACAAATATTTTTTGTACACAAAAGAGTTAAGCCGACAATTAGCATATTGTGTCCCACATTTAATGATTAATAGTTTTATTTGACAACCCTAGCTTAAAATATGCGTTAGCTATTATTATGCAGTTTTTTAAATCATTAGCCAGAGCAACGACCCTCATTAACTAGGCTAATACGCTGGCTGGCCTGTTTTCAAAATATGTTGGCAAAATGTCTTAGGAAAAATTGAAATTAGTGGAAAGTTATAATTAGCTTTATTTGCGGTATCTTTAGAAACTATTAAGGCCTATGTTTACGATAGTGTGAGTGGTGGGGAAATTACATTGATTTATGGTGTGGTGACTGGAGGATCGGGTGGTAGTGACCCTCCAATGTAAAGGGAAGAATTACCCGACGACTGAGGTCTCCAACTGTTTTTGTCGGGAATTTGTATAGGTGCCTACAACCCACATGCTAATCGTCGGTGAAACTTTGCTTGTGCGATTCAGGATTGCTATGACGTGATGTTTCATGAGTTGCGTAAGGTTAGGTTATGCGACGCCGACAAAGGAATTTGAACAGCTAGTAAGTAAAAATCGGTCATGTAAAGCTGCCCGCCTACGACCGTGTTTCCATAAGTTCAGTATTGAGTTGCACAAAATCGATCACAAAAATCGGTGGAAAAATCATTCGTGTGCGTGCAGTTTAAAGTAGTAGGCTTAAATCCAACTACTACTATAATGCAAAAGTTTTTAAAGATGGATGATTATTAGGTCCCTTAAGGGGGTTTTGGTATACCACCCAGATAATGTTTGTGTTTGGGTGGAAGTTGATCAGCCATGTGTGATAAAACATATTTTGATGAAGTGACTTTATCGTTGGGTCGTATTACAAATGTTAGACACAGCCGTTATCGTGTAGACCTGTCAATATAATTTTTCCGGCTATCGGTCCATCTCGCCAGCCGCACATAATAACACGTTATTTATGCGCCCACATTTTGCAGTCATGCAACACTCGTTGCCAATTTTATCAGTTAGGGAGATTGTGAGTGACTCATATTTAATTGCTGTATGATTATAATGATGTTAAAATTGGGCCCAATGATAACACTGTGGAGGGTTGTGTTGTGAGATAGGTATGTTGGGAAGTCGCGATTTAGAACACAAATTATACCGTATAGATTTAAAGTATATTTTTTTGTTTACTGGACCATAAGTCTATGGTACCTACGCTTGTTCGCTTAGAATCCGCGAGGTCCCAGGTTCGATTCCCGGGTCGAGCAAAAAGTCTTCCAATATTCCTTCTTAGACACTACGGTGTTATTCATAAAAATCTTTTAAGCTTCTTTAATCAAATCTGTTTTATATAACTTAATTCTCGTAGTTTTGTATTGAATTTTACGATTATGTAATGGTTGGTGACTTGGTGATAGATAATAATCACAGACTACTAAGAGAACCTAGCGGTTAATATTTGCTTTTTTTTTTTAAATACATGTTTTTTGTTACACAAACAATTATGCAGGTTTGATCTTTTGACAACCTTGGCGCCTGGCGTCACACTATGGGAATATGGACATTGCTGAAAATCAGTGCTGTGGGTCGCCTCTAGTAGGCACTCACAGCGTTTACTGAGCAATGTCCATGTTTGACACTGATAGGTCACACTTACTCTTGTTTTTAATTGTTGTTATGTTTGTTTTTTTTTTTTTTCTCTTTCTCTATCTATGTGTTTCTTTGTTTTTTATTTAATTTTGTGTGTCCTGTCGTTGTCAAATAAATATTTTTCTTTCTTTCTTTTCTTTCTTTCTTTAGTTAAGATGGACTTTATATCTTTCTTACTCATAGTAATATCAAGATGGCAGACAAGGACAAATGAATTATAAACCTATTTTAGCTATAATGAGCATATAAGGCGTTTATGAATACGGGGGTTAGTTGCAGATCGAAAGTTTGGAATAGTGTCCGAAGAACGGCAATAGTTTCGCCACCTATTACGTATGAGAACTTAACATAGAAAGTATGTGCTATTCACCTCTGCTTATACCTTTGGGTATTACACGCGTGATGCAATGTTATAGACAAGAGCGGCAATAACTTCAATCAAATAAGACTTAAATATTGTTAATATAAATATATAATGTTTCTAATTACTAATAACATATCACACACAATTTGACACACATTGTAAACATTTGGCAATATTTTTATACTTATTATCTTTCGTTGTACTGGTAAATATGTCAGCCTACATGTTTAAAAAGGGATAGCAGAATTATCGTGCTGACATACAAATGAAATCTGTGCCATGTTTCTTAGACAGCCTGTGTATTGAGTGTGAGACACGCGTAACTTGTAAGTAGGACACCGAGGTATTCAGGTAAATTGTAATCTTATCGACATGAAAATATCTTTGTTGATAAATCATTGTGTTTTATTAGATAATAGAACTTCGCTTACGTTGGTGTTGGGGAAAACCGTTGGAAAACAGTTTTAGATTTACAGTGAGAAGTTAAGTATTATTGTATTTTATTCAGATGGGAAAGTAACTTTGTTGCATAAACCACTAAACAGATCTTGATGAAATTTGACTTGAAGCTAACTGAAGCTCTGTGAACGGGATAGGCTGATTCTTACCCGAATGCCCGAAAGTAGGTTAATGTTTTGTGTGATAGAAGACATGCGCGGCCGTTATTTAGTTAGCAATTTTCCAATGAAAATAGTCCCACTTTTTTGTGCACGTTTTTAAGTTTTTAATATAAATAGAGTAGAAGAAAGAAAGAAATCTTTTAAGACTCTTTACTTAAAATGGATTTAATCTCTTTCTTACTAAATAAATGTCAAGATGACAGAGAAAGACAAACGAATTATAAACCTAATTTAGTTATAATGAACTTAAAGACGTTTATGAATACGGGGTTAGTTTATATTTTTATTATTTAATTAAAGTAGGGAGTAAAAAAAGGCTATTTTTATGTTATATTTAAGTTCTCAAGTAGCTTAATTCATCACACCCTACGAAGAATTATGATTATTAACTGCTAAAATATGAATTATCACATTTCAACCTTAATGTTTCAATGCGGGCTATTTAGCTTTAAATTTTAATGTGGTCTGTAAACAAAAAAACTTTATGCCAATAAAACTTGGTCGCGCCCTTGCTAGGCAACGTTTGTACCCTATACGGGATTGTACCAAACAAAATGACTGGACAACTATTATTAAGTCATTAATGTACAGTAACTTGTGTATAGAATGGTACCCGCATATGCGCACGCGCTTACAATGAATTTTGGAACCGGACCCCATATTGTATGTTTTTTTACCCTGGCTGCGTGTGGCCATATTTTGGCTACTAATGAATGGAAGCTGCAATTAGAATTTGTAGCTTATTGCTGCGTTGTTACGGTTAGAATTTGAACAATTCTTGTTGTTATTTTCATTAATGTGTATTTGTATTCCAATAAGAGGAATTAATATTAAACGCAATATTGTGTTGCATTTTTGTATGTTTAGGTAGTTACCTATGTTAATGGTTATAATCTTTATGTATTAAGTAACATAGATTTATGAGTCCACTTAGGGCCGATTGTTAAAGAAAATTGAGACAAATTTACTATAAATTTTGTCACACAATATCAAAAATGTTACATAGATAAAAGTTATTTGACTTTTGACAGCCAGCTCTTAATTCATTTAGTTCCAATCAATTTAAAATAAGAGGTTTTTTTTCAAATAATTTGTACATAACAATAGATTCCCTTTCAGAGATTTATGAGAAGAGAATTGAGAAGAGATTTAAGGAACTCATTTAAATGTAACCACTGAATAATAATATACTGAATGATATCTTACCGTTTATGCGTTTTTTTATATAAGCTATGGGGAATTTACGTCCCTCTTGGGAATCACTCGACGGGATCGTGCCAAAACGTTTCTAACGTGATATGTAAACAGTACCCAGATAAAAGAAGTTTTAACCGGAAACTATAGTGCCAGTGTCAACACAGTCCTTCTGCGAAACTGCAATTAGCCAATAACAATAAAAAATAATCCGTATAAAAACATGCATAAAGGTTTACCGCTTCTGATGTTATGTTTGCATTCAAATTTCAACCTTATGTTGTTTAGTATACACTATGTTTTTGTATGTCAGTGTATGTTGCAGCGACGGCGCTTGTTAATATGTTGTCAATTAAATTTATAAGTTGCGATAAGGATTTAAGTAGATTTTATTTTTGTTTTTATACAATTTTGAAGCGTTTTATTTTCAAATGTTATACAACTTTGTTTTATAAATGAATTGGCCGTTATTTATTTAAAAATCCAAGTAAGTACTAAGTCCACTTTGCAAATTGCAATGGAAATTTGTTGGATAAATGTTCGAAATTTAAAAATCGAATTTGCATTCATTTGGTCGCGAGTTACGAACATGTAACCCATATTACAGTATCTAATATGTTTGCCTTTTGGCTTTTTCTACTTAAACCGCTGAACCGATTTAAACGGAATTTGATATGGATATAATTTTAACCCTGGATTCTGATGTAAACTACATTTTTACTCGACTACATAGCGGTAAGAAGATAAGTAGCATTCATTCTAGTTTTACCATCATCAAGTGTCTGCAGTTCTAGCTGGCACGTAACATTAATATTATTACAATTTAGGTTTTTTTTTCAAGGTTTTAATCAAGTATGTTTAGAATAGGTTTTTTATTTATTTAAAAGAAATACTAGCGAAATCTAAACCATCCAGGGCGCCACCCTAACGCATACAAAAAAAAACATTAAAATCGCTCCAGCCGGTTAGGATGTGTTCAGTGACATATACACGTACAGGAGAATTATACTTATGTATAAAGATATCATGTATGTAGTTGAATAAATCGAGCCGGTCTCACATTCTTACCAGATACAGATAACGTAAAGTTTCCACTCTGAGTGACGAAATGTTGAAATGTCGCGACCTCCCATAACTGTTATCTTGAACGATAGTGTTATGTGACAACGACCGATAGCTGTCGGTCTAGGCGCCTTACTACTCAAACCCTGTGTATTTGTGTTGGCTCATCGCGATAACTCGACTGTTGGACATGGTTCTGTAATGTAATACTGATGGGCAGGTGGTCAAAGCAGCTAGTTTAACAGGCTTTGGTTAGATTCCCGGTTTTCACAGAATGTAATAAATTAGGGATACTAGGTTTAATGATCGGGTGGAGTCGAGTCAAAAATACTGTATGTTATGTTCCGGTGCGATGTCTGGTGACACCATACCCTTAAATGAATCCCACTAACTATCTCTTGGGTACTCTGGGGTTCAACTCTCTTGAGGTTAGAAGATCTGTCGACCAAATTTTAACAATGTGTAAGATTCTTTGTGGTGAGATTGACTCCCCCGTAATGAATAATGAGTTATGTCGCTTATACGTTCCTACAGGTTTTTTGGCTGTGCCAGTATGTCGCACTGCGGCGCGCACTAAGTCCCCAGTGCCGCGTAGTAGTAGCCTCACTTGCCTCTCAATGCTCTCCTGGGCTTCAACTCTAACTGTGACGTGTTTGCGGATGGTCGGAAGGAGATTTTATCAGTGTGTCAGGAGTATTGTGAGAAGAAGTATAAAAGGATATTATTACTGTTCTTATATTATTTTTTAAGTTATTACTTAGCAATAATTGTAATTGTCGCTTTGCCGTTTTTATTGTAAAATAAATAAATAAACCATTTAAGAGGGTGGGTCGACATTGTTGCTAACACACACTTAATGGACTTAGATATATTCTCAATCCAATATACGAAATTTAAAGCACTGGCTATTGAATACTTGCTTCAAAGAAAACCAATGCGATCTATTTTGTGTTTCTTATTCTCCCTGTAAATTCGTGGAGTGTGGGTTATATGTACCAATTTACTTTATATTTTTACTGTATTTTTTATAAATGGTTCATTTTCCCATATAAATAATTAAATATAGAAATAAAACTGGACAAGTATTAAAAATAAAGAATTCTTTCAAATGTCTTACGGCTGTTAATGTTTTACTTAGTATTATTTCTATGTGTAGATAACTTATCTAATTTAATGCAAATAAACATGAAATATCCATTTATTTATATTTGTTATGTTTGTAAACATAACGATGCTACTTAACGCAACGGTTACACGAAACACTTTAACTTTCACAAAGTTCCACCGTGCGGTAAGGCTGTATAAAAGTTTGCAGATCTACAAGATAACTATGTTATATGAAATTGTTTTTCTTTGAACACCTTGTATGGGGAATTTTCATGAAACTCCTAAATGAATGACGTGATTAACTGTTAACACCAGAATCCTATAAAATCGTTTAAGTTACTCACGGTTGTAAATATAGCTCTTAAGTTTTCTATTTAAGCATTACCAGTCTCTATTGTTTGTGGCGTTTAATGGAAACTGTAACTTTTATTCAGATCCCTAAACTATCTAAGTATGATTAAAGAAGTTTTAACACAAATTGTATATGAAATAATAATATAATATTGAGATATACTGGACATTAACACACACGGCCATCGGGGTCTCGATTCTCGCGCTTAGACATTTATCTCTAATAGATATTTTTCTAACAAAAATGGCGATCCTGCTGATCCCAAACTAAGCAGTGTTTGTACTATGGAAACCAGATGACTGGTAATATACCTACATGATAATTACACCCAGAATCAAGACGTATTGATCACACAAATGTCTGTCTTGTGTGGGTATCGAACCCACCGACCTGCGGCGTGAAAAGCAAATATCTTACCGACCAAGCTACTGGCCCGTCAGAAATAAAATGAAGTGTACGAAAAGTACAGAAAAAAATAAGTAGGTGGCCCGTGTGCGGCTAGGCTTACCCCTTACCCTTTTCTCTATTTTTCTTTCAAGGTATTATATTACTTTACATTTCGCTTATTGATATAAATAACAGCAATAATTTGTGCACGAGTTATTCAATGCACCTCCTAACGTGCAAGCCATGAGGGGTGTAGTAGCCGCCATTTGCGTGATTGACTTGGAGATAAAACGGAGGATTATGAGCCTCACTGGCGTTTTGTAACAAGCAATAAAATACTGTTTCTAATTTAGAAATGGATTCAGGATTGATATCTTTTGTTACTAACCCAGTGCTTTTTACTAGATTAGTGGTAGAATTTAGGGTCCGAAGATGTTTGTTAGCTGATAGCTGTAAATACCTACATTTATAAATGGACTTGACATTTGTAACAACAACCTATAACTAACACGGTAAGAGACAGATTCATGACCTACCCTAATCTATTTATCGCATTTTTTGAAACAGAAAAAATACGTGTATAAAAAATATATTTTTTTATTTTGATGTGTACAATAAAATAAAATAATCGCAAACGATTTACTATTAATACTTATTGTAGGTACTGTCACCCTTGCCCCGCCGTATCAGCTGTGCGCTAGGGTCACTGACCGCTAATTTTACGCCGCGCGCTTTCATTGATTTAATAATTATTATAATAATTAATTAATTAATGATTTGGTGATTTTATGTTGAATAAAAAGAATTAAAAACTCATTAGTATTGTCTTAGATTTACGCGAATATCACACACTGAAATAAAACTACTTTTTAAAGGATTTTATCGCGGTTTATTTTAGATTTTAGATTCCGACGTTTCAAAGTCTTTTCAGAGTTCATGTTCACGGGTGGACTGAGGTATCTGAAGTCCAAAAATATTAATCACAATTATTACTGACTACCTCCAAACATTAATAAAAACTAAACTAAAACTAAACTAAACTCGTTTTGAACAATAATGGAAATTTGAAAACCGAACCACCAAAAAAATTTACTCACTGGCTAATTAAAAAAAATTCCTGAATGTCGTACATTGGTTCTAGTCAAGTCTGCACCTGTATAGGCAAGTCAACTAGTTTTTAAATAATTGTTTAAAATCATCCATTTACTAGATTTAATATTCAAAATTTAAACAGCCAATTATTATAGTTAGGTACCTCATCTACAGTCATTACAATATTTTGCGAAACGTGCCTACAATTGTTAAAAAATTGTCTGAAAGTAAAACAAAATCAATTTCATTGAAACAAATTTCAACGCAAAATTAGAGAACACTCAGAAACTTCTGAAAGTATTTCATCAAGAAAACGACTCAAATTATTAAATAATTCTGAGGAACTTATCTAACGTATAAATAACATGGCTTTTCATGAAATATCGTTTCTTTGAATCAATTTTATTGGAGATTTTAGTTGCTAAAAAGGTTGGGTCTAGTCTTAGCCGAAATATGAAGTCGGACGTGACTTCTAAATAATTCAAAAGATTATTTCACCGAATAGATACTGATTTTATACGATTACTATAAAGGGGGTGTCTAGACGAAAACGGTTAGTAACCTGAATTACACGGTACACTGAGTGAACACAACGATGGCTATACATAAGGAAATCAATCAGTAGTGTTAAAAAAGTCTGAAATTAGTTTAAACTCGATGAATCGGCTAACTTCCTGAAAATCATCGAGAACGCCACGTTGACGATGGTAGATAGAAGTATACATTTCACTTCTTAATGTTAAAACAGGACGTGAAATGTATAGGTGCTTCTAGTAACAATAATATTATTATAATATAATAATGATTTAGTATTATATGCTAAAATAAATTCGGGATCTGTATGAAAAATTTCTGTTCTGTTCTATATCTCTGAAGCCCATCATCAAATAAAAAATAAATCAATGGAACCAACTTACAACAAAACATACATACAACCGAACATAGATCCTCCTCCTATATTTTTAGAAGTCGGTTAAAAAGCACCGTAGCTACAAGAAGTAATCCGTTGCATCGCAATTGAACCGAAGGCTGACTGTAAAATAATGCCTCACATGGGTAATGTGACTGTCGCAGCCTTTGTACAGGTCGGGTCCTTACAATGTATGCAAGTTATAAACCTTGGTGAGACATTCCTGCCTTTACAACGTCAGGTGGCGAACTTTGCGGTCTTACAGCTTAAATATGTGACATATCCACGTAGTACATGATTTGTGAACAAGCTATTATTAACGATGTTTAACTAGCTATAAAGCTGATAGTCCTGGTTATTACGAAAAAGAGCCTTAAAATGTTACCAGAGTCTTCAGTACAAACAGAACCCTATAGCCCTTCACAAAAGTGTCATAAAGTTTGGAAGATGGCGATGTATTAAAGCGAGGGATCTAATGTTTGTTTCATTAAGAACACTAATCACGACTAGCGGAGAGATTAACATAAATCTGTTTAGGATAAACCGACCGCGTCTTGTGAGCCCTCTGATCTCTCAAATCTCCTTAATGAACAGGTTTGTCTGAAGTTGGCGGGTCGATGTAGATGTCAAGGGCAACAGACAATGTCACTTCTATTCGTCTTTGGGCTCAGAGGTAAATAAACTAAATGCGTGGTACTAAAAGGAGTGCGGTTTTGCTATCTGAAGAGGTTTATTAAACCAAGTGTCTGGATTGCTATAGTCTCAGCGCGGCTAAATAAAATATTTCGGTCGATATAAAACACGATCTTTGTTTTTCGTAGGTAGGTCAATGCTTTTTAGCAACGAAGCTGTTTTCGATGGCGTTTTGCATATCTAAAGTTATCCATTTTCTGTGAAATTGATCAGAATGTATGTCCGTTACCAAGCAGGCTCTTTAATGTCATCGACCGGCTTCAATCAGTCTAAGTTTAGACTACTTTATTAGACTCGCTATTGCTTTGAATCAATCTACTAGTTTAGCTAATAGTGTAAATTTTAGTATTTTCTTAATATTACGCGAATATCACACAATGAAATAAAATTACTTGATACCGTACTTTTTTCCACCCGTGACCATGAAGTCTGAAAAGACTGAAACGTCGAGATATAAAACTTTAAATTAAGCTGCGATAAAATCCGTTATAAATTAGTTTTATTTAAATGAATTTTTTTTCTAAAACTTACTAAAAGTACAAACCATCGCGGTATTCACATGAGGTGAATAACGAGCATAGAATTATCTCAACAAACTCCCAACTGTCATAGTCTAGCTCACGTATATGCAACAATTTGAATATGCGCAATATTAATCCATTCAGTCCAACTTCCATTTGTTTACAAAGCACGCAAGCCTGGTAAGTTCGTATGAATTTGCACAACAGTATGCGCCGGCTCTGAGTAAACGTCAGTATTCCCACAATACTGCAGTACACAAAGGCCTACCCAGTTACGGTTTTCGTTTGGTCAAGCGAATATTGGAATTAGTTTAAGCATAAATATACATCAGCTTCCGCCCGCGGCTTCGCCCGCGTGGTGTTAGGCTAAAAATAAGCCAAGTGACAGATCTATAAGAACCCTTTATCATATTTTTTTTGTTATTGGTGGATCCCCGTTACACCCCACTTAAAGGATGAGTTTTGAAAAATCCTTTCTTAGTGCACCCCTGGACTTCATAAGGAACCTATGTGTCAAATTTAGACTCCAGACCCAGCGGTTTGGGCTCTGCGTTGATATGTCAGTCGGTCAGTCAGTCAGTTTCTTCTTTTATATATTTAGATTAAATAACATGTCGTTTATTGCGCAAAAATATTGTCATACTTTTGCGCAATTGAGTCAAACGTATATCTCTTCCAATAGTACAAACTATCAATATGATTAATCGGCAACAGATGAACAAAAAGACATAGGTACTTGCCCAATTATAATAGGTATTAGTATTGATTACCTTGGTTACGAACGGAGAGGTTACAGTCGGGATAACTGCGGGGCGTCGCGTAAGGAAAATGCAGGGGTGTTAGATGAAAAGTGGTACCCGACGGGACGCCTCTCCCCATACAAATCCCTAAGGCGATATCCAAGATGACGAGGTATACAATAGATGTTTACCAGTTAAGCTTAATTTTCATTTCTCCGAGCTGTTTTTTTTTTCGTGCTTAAAATCTTCGTTCGAACAAACGAATAATGCAGCGTAGTAGAACCGCTGCATACGATTGACCCGTCCTACACAACGTCATGCATAAAAGTGTCAATAAATACTTGTACTTCATTATTAACTGCTTAGCAATATCAATGGACGTTTTATTGTCTGCGTGGCGACATTTAATTTAATAGCCAGCTGAGTACTTTGATTGAATTAAAGTATCATTTATTTATCCCACACCCACGCTTACTAAAATTGAGGAGTTATAATACCTATTTATTAGGTGTCTGGTGATTTCATATTTTTATTTCTGACTGCTGATATCGTACTAGTGTGCAGATATAAATGTAAACAATTTATCTTATTTAATTTACCTTAGAAAAATATACTTGAATGTGCTGGTAATTCCGAAGTAGTTTCTCAAATTGCGTATACAAAAAAATTTCGTTTAAGTATAAGGAATTGTTGTTTTAAATGAAGTCAACTAGCGTACTCAGCAGTGGCATAGGGTGGAAATTTGAAAAGGGGAAGACGGAGCAAAAATCAAAAGTATTTCTTGGTTACCTACGCTCACTTTCAAACTTACTAAAAAGTGTGTATTGCATTTTTTATGCTATTCAAATCTTTTAGGCGTTACATAATATTTAATTAATTAGGTTGAATTGACCAATTACTAAATTGAAGCCGGTGGGAATCGTGTTATATGGACTCTTCGCCACTGGTACTTTGTTATATATATTTATCATAACGGGCGATTGACGCGCTCACCTCTAATTTAGTCTCCCTAACAATAGTTAAATTATATTACAAGTGACGGTAGTCAGAGAAAAATTTGTTCTACGGCCGCTATTATCAACGGAGTTCTTTCGCTGGATCAGTCTGCTTGCGACCACGACCGGTGTAACCAGTGTCGAAACGTAAAGCCAAATTAAAAGTGAGCGCGTTAATCGCCTGTTATGATATTATTTATTAATGCAACGCCAATGTTTAAAAGTATATGGTATTTAGTAGTTATTTGAACGTATCAAGAGATTGATATTGGAAATTGGTATTTATGTAGGTACCTAGTTTATTTTAAAATTAACAAAATAGAAGCTTTTATAGTACTTATTTTCTTAAATTTACGCGAATATCAGACATTGATGTAAAACTATTTTATAACTATTTTAAAAGCTTTGAAACGTCTGAATATAAAATATTAGTTTTATTAAAAAATAATTAGTAAAAAAATAGTTTTATTTCAAAATAGAACCTTGTTTTCCAAGGTATGAAATTAGTTAAGCTGAGTAAAGCATATTATGATATATATATCTGTACTATACACATTGTGTTTGCAACAATGTTAGCTTACAATTTCATAAGTACTAAGGGTAACTGCAGTCCTCGTCATAAAATTGACCTTCGTTAATGACGCAGTTTCTTCATAGTTCATTTTACTGTCTTGGCGCATCTTAACGTTGTAGTAAGTTATGTTAATGTTCGTATCAAGCTAGATTGATCACTTCATGATGTGGTCAACCATTTCACGAAATGGTTAACCTAGATATGTTATATACAACTAGCTTTCCGATCGCTATCCTACGTTCTTTACCGGGTCTCAACTATCTCCATACCAAATTCATCCAAATCGGTTCAGTAGTCGCGGCGTGAAAGCGCAACAGATAGAGGTACTTTCGGATTAATAATATTAAGTAATGTATTATTATTCATATTCAGCCATATTGCAGTTTGAAATCTATCCATTTACGTTGGGCGTAATGTACACACGCTAATTATTCCAGCCACGCGAACTTTTTTGTCTAGTTTTTCTTAGAAAGTTCACTGTACTCACGTTACGGACGCCCTCTGCGTAGAAAATTAGATATTTCTACATTTTAAATACTAAAAATTGGTATTCGTGACTGACTAGCACACCCATTTTAGGTGTTTTATACTATTTTGTGTCTGATATTTCAGATATAAAAACAGTTATTGTTTTGTCTAGCATAAATTTGTTATTAGACACCATGTAAAAACGACCTGTGTACGTGGCAACATTTCTTTTGAATTAAAATAATATGAAATTTAATAAAAATGTTTAAAAAAGGTTTATGCTGAACGCGTTCAATTTATATTAAAAAATATAACGAGAGGGCAGCCCAAGTCCGCGCGCTCTAAAGGAATCGATTTCAAAGTATGTTTGTATGTATGTATGTATCTTTATTACCTAATTTCACAACATTACAATATTTCACTGCCCCACAAAACTGTTTCCACAGTTTGTCTGTGGGTACACACATTCAGATATGCCATCCATTCTATCGCTAACAGCTACTACACTGTCAGGTGTTTGTAGTGCGAGTTCCGAGTCAACATCTAGAGTCCTTCCTTAAAAAATGAAGATTTTGACCGAAAGGTATCGTCTACCGGAGATTTCACGGTAATCTAACGCATCGCATATACGACGCTGGCTCTTCGTGTTAAATAGTTATTATTATATTATTACAAACGGTCTGTTTGAGTGTCGCGAGTGACCACATAGGACGAAGGAGGCGGCCGCTGCTGCTGAACGCGCCATCCCCAAAAACAAACCTTGTCCAACATGCACCGCTGACGCATACCCTGCGTGTTCTTAACACAGTTGCCAGTAAAATATATCTGTTTTCGTGCACATTGAGTGACTGCATAAAAACCCCATATTGTACTCGTATTATATGTACAAACATATTGTTAAATAAATACCTCTAATTAATAATGGTAGTTAGATACAAGTAGTGTCTGCATCCATTGCATTAGTTTTTAAAAACTGTAATAATGGTTCTATTAGTTCTTTATAAATATACTAGCTGCCCCAAAAAACGTCGTGCCGCGTATGTCTCACCTTAAACCTACCTTAAAATTGTTAAATTACTAATGTCGCTATTAAATGATATGGGGGGTGGCAAAGAGTGGAAAATTTACAGTTGTATGTTTATTTTAATACCACATCATAAAAAAATAAAAATAAAAAACTTTATCCGAAAAATAAAATAAATTGTTTGGGGCGGATCACCCTTATTTCTTCGGCGTATGAATAATAGATTACGACCGATTCTCAGACCTACCGAATACAGTTCTAAAATATCATAAAAATTGGTCTAACCGTTCCGGAGGAGTTTGGTTACAAACACCGCGATACGAGAATATTATTTAAAATATTAGATATGATTTATGTTTTATATAATTTCTATTGGTCTAGTTGACTAAAATAAAATAAAATATGCTATAAGTTTATGGTGCCTTATGTTCTAAATTATTACGTGTAGTAAAATTTTTGTTGCGTTAATTTTAATTCTTGTTAGACTTTATTAAAGGCGTGATTAGTAATTGTAGCTTAGTCCACAGAGTTTTAATTATTCTAAAAGTCTAACCCAGCCTACTAGGTGTTTAAAATAATGTTTGTACATATTTCTCTGGGGATTCTATTGTTGGAAAACGAGTTCCCAATCCTAAAACAGTAATTTGTTTGAGTAATTAGCAAGTATCTTTATAAATAAAATAATGATGATTATCTTTATTACGTGGGAATTAAATTCTTGATGGGTACAAATGTCTATAAACGGAGCTATTATAAAAATAGCAATTGTCTGTTATATGTTTAATTTACAGAATTATGTTCAAACGCTGCCCTGCTTTTTTTAAGCATTAACACATATTAAATGATGTAATGTAGGTGGTTACTAACCTAACCTAACAAAAACGTACACCTCCGGATAATAAAGGCGAGAAGAAATTTTCATGCGCACGAGTATTTTTTTTTCACCTCTAAAATGTCTCTTTATATTTGTAACCAGTCTTATTTTTTTAAGAATTTGTAATTATTCTAATTCTATTAGTATGCGTTCCCTTGTTTTTTTCCAATAAACTACTGAAGTAATGGTAATGATTCATTACCATTAGTTCGGTAGTTTATTGCAAAAACAAAGGAATTACCTACTAATGAAACAAGGGACTGATTTAATAAAACATAAAATGCGCATTTTGTTCAAAACAACAGATACTTGAGGCTAAAAATCTCGCCGCATTCTGCATTGCAGTGGGTGCACGGTCGCGAAATTGTTGTTTATGTTTTGGCTCCACCCAACTACCGTAAGGGTGATTTTCCACCAGAGCACATCGACTACGGAGCTATGCTGCGAAAATGCCCATTGACGCTTATTAAGGTGCAAGTTCGTAGCCGACTGCAGAGAGAAATAGCAGACGTCGTGTCGCTGCGAACTTTGGTTTCTATGTATTTCTATACAATATGGTGATGCAATGTCTAGTTAGTGCGAAAGGTAATACATAAGAATACATAGAAACCAGTTAGGCCGCAGCGACACGTCTGCTGCTGCTGTCTGGTACGAACTTTGGCAGGTGGACATAGCACACATCTAAGGATAACAAGCCTCCTTCCATACGTATACAAAATATAATTTATTTGGACCAGTTTCCACTAGTGTTATATTATTTTATTGTGACAGATTGGAGGAGTGGTCGGTAATTATCTATATTTTAGTACGTATTTACAACAGAAAAGTATTTTGTAGTATATTACCAGTTATATGTTTTCCATAGTACAAGCTCTGCTTAGTTTGGGATCAGATGGCCGTGTGTGATAATGTCCCACTATATTAATATTATTATGCAGACCGATATATAATGGTCATCGATAGTCTCTGGCTGAAATGAGTTTACAGGAACGTAACATTGCGAATTCTTAGTGTAAAACCTCGTTTACAATTTCGTACGGCTGTTACGTAATGAAACTAATTAATCGACAGCTTAAGTATTCTATTGAATGGATATTCACCTTTCTACACCTATATAACACGGAAACTGGTATTGCGCGCATTACCCTCTGCCAAGGGGACCTTTACCTAACATGAACAATTTTTATATATAAACTGTACATGTTTCGTGTTCGTGTGTAGCTTTTATTTACGTGTGCATTTGTAAATTACATGTGTGCTGTACGTGGTTACCTCACCTCCCCCAACTAGCAGAAATAATTTAGTACTAGAAGTTACGAATAGCACCTCGCGTCTTAAATGCTCTAAGGGCGTAAACAAGGAAAAAGTTGTTCAGAAAAGAATGCTACAAAGAACCTGTCAAAACATCAACATTGCTAAGTTTTGCTTAACATGGTTGATTGCGTCTTGCATGCGTTTTGATATGCGCATATGATATGCATTATGTAGCTTAGTATCAAGCTCGGCTCGTATAGTGTGAGTTTAGCTTTACTAAAATTATATGGCCATGCAATAAGGACTGATCTTGTTTACCGTTCGTGCCTCAATGTTGGTAATGCTGTAATGCGGTTTAGAATGTTTACTGTTCAATGTTTGCACAGTCGCGGTTAACTAATGTTCCAAGTTCTACGCGAAAGATTTATTCGACTTGCTACAGATTCATTTCGATATTTTGAGAATAAAGTGAACTATTTTTATAATTATCATGCTACCCTCTTTTCTTCTTAAGTTTAGTATGCTCTTACAGAGCCTTAAAAATAATACTAAAACAGTTTGTACGTAATCAATAAAGAAGTATCGTGATGTGAAGTCAGCAAAATATTATTTGTGTTTTGTTTGTGTATAAAAACGAGTTGCCTATCTATGACGCGAATGGACGCACCTAGTTCTTATGTAGGTATAAGTAAAAACACGGCTGTTTCATATATGTGTGTATTATTATGCACACACATGTAATAAGTATAACATACATAGGTCGTTACACTCTAGTTTGATACGAGATATATTTTTTATCATACCCATATTTCAAACCATTAGTGATGCCTCGTTTTTTGTCGCTATTGTTATGTTAATGAATCCCCAACACTTGAAGCATTATAATTCCTTTAATAATTGTTTATTTTTAATTAGACTTAAATCTTCACATCCACACACGCCCAATTAAGTATTAAAACATGGCACACATGACGAAGACTTACACTAAAACACCAATTTAACCCGGTAAAAAGGGTAATTACAATATGAACTTTAATTAATTAATCTAAAGTATAATCTTGCTTGTAATGCTTCGTCACAAAATGTAATAGTAAGGTGTTACTGTACACCTAATGTGTGTTCATCATTAGCTTTGATTTCGTCATAAGATCACCAGTTTAATGTAAACCATCACCGATTGAGTAGGGTGTACACGATCTATGATAAATATGGCTCAAGTTAGCTTGGTACTCAAATATGTGGAAAGTTTTATCCATCCATCACGTCTACGGGATAGTGTGAACGTCTTTTGTCGAGATAACAATATCGGTCGCTAACCGAACGAATTTCAGTTTCGATTTTAATTTAGTTCTTTTTATGATTACATTATGAAGAACTACAGTACTTCATAGTAATAAGCGCTGATGAGTTGGAATATTTACGAAATAAACAATTTTGTAATAATAACAATACAAAAATCAATTCCTGTACGAGTACAAACAAGTTTGTTGCAAACAGTGAAATGTATCGAATAACTGACTTTAAGCGTAATTTTATGCATGTGATTTAGCTTAGCAATTATTTGCCATTGCACAAGTTTTGAAGACGATACGAATCAAATGTTTTTACAACCGCGTAATATATTGTTACTTTTATACTCCATATGAATAAGGTTAAATATTGCAATTTGGATAATGGTATCGTTTAAGTTTGTTTAACAATAACCAAAAGTATCATATAACATAGGACGGTCGGGTGTCGTTTAATAATTTGATAATGGTCTGACATCTAAGTTTAGATGGGTGAGTTAATGAAAACTTGGTTCTATGTTCTAACTTTCCTATAATATAAAAACAGGATTATTTTTCTTAAACTTGCGTTGAAAGAGTTCCTTATTCCGCGCTCTTTTTTCTATGGCCTCTCTTGTCTTGCAGCCAAATATTGATACCAACCGTGACTATAATCTAGTGGTGGTTGCCGTTTACACCAGCATTAAATACCATATTTAGGAGTGTATACTTGACTGTCCGTTGTTCTCTGCTCTGTTGCTTTGCCTGGGGTGAAGTAGGACTCTAACTACAGTACTTTTATTGAACTGCGTGCAGGCTTAAAATTAATCTTTGATTTGGTTGGATTGAATTTTTGTCAATTGCGATTGTTTCAAGAGTAGGTAAGGCTAAAAAGGTATACTTACAGTATATGCCCGAGTTTCAAAATCTTGTAAGTGTACCACTAGAAATTCTGAACTGCAGACGTAACAGTGGCGGTTATTTTTGTGTAGTACAAAATGAAGATAATTTAATCATGTCATGATTTCTGAAAACGTTGACCTGTGTTTACATAATCAGATAAAAACCATGTCCCGATAACTATCGGTAATCGATCAGTAATATTCCGTCTACTTGTTTCAGATTTATCGAGTTCAGTAGCCGATAAACTTCCTACGATAAAACGTGAGTTACATTTATAGTGTCGTAAAATATTCAGTATGGTTTGTTGCTATGCCCTTATTGATAGTTTGTTAACGACTTTATACTGCTTTTTCATTTCACACGCAAAATCTGTAGTCTTAATTATTTTTTGTACTGTTGCTTTATTTTGACGGGCTGCGCCGCAAGCTCGTGTCATAGTTGGTAAGACACTTGCTTTTCATGCCCCAGGTCGTGGGTACGCTTCCCACCCTAGACAGACATTTGTTTGATAAACATGTCTATTTGTCTTGAGTGTGGGTGTAAATGTCTATTATATGTAGGTATGTATTTACAAAAGAAAAGCAAGTGTGTTATAGTAATATCAGTTATCTGGTTTTCGCACTATACAAGCTTTGCTTAGTTTTGGATCAAATGTCCCGTGTGTTTGTATAATGTCCCAGCATAATATTATCATTATGCTGATGTTTTAGGCTACAAAATAAAGTAAAACTGCTCTTTGTACGTTTCAAATAAAGTTTTCTACTGTTTAAAATAAAATGACCTTTAAAATTGAAAGTGTTAAAGTTTAATGCTCCGTTTTTTTCTAATTGGCAATATTTTCGGCTTCGTATTGTCTGAGAATCGACATTTAACTTGTCTGTGGTGGTAGTTATATAAACAATTTACTTTTTATAAGTCTTTGTTTATACTTTTTTCCCACATGTAATGTGTTGCGGGGAAATTAAAGAAGAAGAAAAAAACGTCCTCTATTGGTGTTTTACACCCACAATGTTTCTGAAGCAGTGTTGTAAAGTAACTTGGTAATGAGTGGCTGAAATAAAATTACATTTAACGGATATTGCGGTTTGTTATAATTTTTATTCGTTGCTTTTGTTGTCGCCCATAACGTAACTGTAAATATGTGAGTCTTTTTATTGTGCAACATTCTCGCTGACATAAAAATTAAAACTATTATGATTAGCATGTTCCCTTTCGAAAAAAAACAACTACGCAGTTACACTGGTACATATATAGGACAAAAATAAAAGTGAATTATTTTTATCGAAGTATTGCCTTCGCTTCGCCTTGCTTGTCCCTATCTCGTAATTCAACGAATATTTGATAAACAGATCAGGTAATTAGTCTAGCTGTTTTCCAGCTTTGTGCGTGCTATGTGAGTGTGCAGAGATACACCAGGGGGTATGGGTAAGTAAACTTCTTTGGAGTCTCACATACACACTGTGTCACGCCCTGATGCTGTGGGAACTATAACTGTTTCCCCTGAAAAAAAGTTCAGCTAATTTTAAGGGTATTGAAGATTTTCTATCGAACCTTTGTCTTTGCGCTCTAGTCTCGAAAAGTTATGACATAGTGAAGGTGTGCATTTAATACTTATTTTTCAAAATGTAACTAAGAAGTATCTTCGTGTTAGAGACACCTATTAATACAAAATTTCCCATGAGCGCAGTATCTAATTAATAGTAAGCTAAGTTCAGGCCAAATGTGTCCCATGCAAATTGTGTTAAAACATATTAAATGTACGTGAAATTCGAGTAAACAAGACGTGAGATAAGCCATCTCACTTATAATTAATGTTCTTAAGGTAATTATTAACTAAGTGTTGTAATTGGCTTGATATTCCAACCACAAACCCTACTGATGAATGTTTACGAGTATTCATTAGTTCAGTATCAGGTTCGTTAACGTTACTTGGTGTTTATTTTATTCCAACGCTGTATTTTTACATCTATGTTATTTTGTACAGCCTCCTGCTTTGCCCGGAGAGACTGGATAACTAAATCTTCCAACTCCTGCTATCTTTCGTATTTAATTCTCGCGTGATCTAAGAGTTGACATGGTCCGTGTCTTCCCGGGTATTAACATCCTGAGCCTTTTCATGCGTGCCGCTGTCAATCGTGGTTTACTGGAGTAACCGTGGCGGGATTGTTGTCGGGGTTAATCTCAAAAAATCATATAAAAATAAAATAAAAAACAATTATATTGTTTTCTATCTTAAAAAATAGCTTACTCCCTTTATAATAATATATGCTAGAATATTTAAAACATGTCAGTACATTATCAGAGTCTTTCGCAAAGAAGTCATCTTCCAGTACTTGCGTACAATTTCTATAGATGCTTCTTGAGTGCGTGTGATGTAGAGCCCTAAACTTGATCATTAAAGCTGTGGTTATCTAAAATAACAAACGTATAGATAATAGTTTCGTCTGATTTATCATGTCTAATCATGTCGACAAGGCTTAAATTCTACACAAAATTAGTAATTTAATAAACATAAAGTATAATTTATATCGCAACAAATATTTTCACGTTAACCCCATAAAATTTCTTAATTGCCGTTATTGGGTATGCCGGTAATAATACGCTGATCTCTTATCTCAGGGCCGTTATCGTACCTACTACACAGATAAATCAGAGGCTGCAAATTTTAGCTGTTCGCAGAAATAACCATTGTGTTGTGATGATGGATTGCTTTTGTTATAGACCAGTTGCTTTAAAGACATCACGGGAAAGCTACTAGTGTATTTTATATGATTTACAACTTTACTGTTACTAGCAGATGAATTACTGTAGTCAGTACATTCTAGTTACCAAAGATTATGTAACTAGTTGGATTCAGCTTATGTAAAGTTAACTACTAATAAGGTTTAAATTAGGTATTATTTTACGTGATACCAATAGGGTTTCGTTTAAATGTTAGTCTTAGATTCACGGTAATGACTCCCGTTGTATCGTAGGTTGTAGTTGTTGCCTTCTGTAGGTAATATGTCGTGTCAAATCCAGTTTCATTTGAATATTTTCAGTTTCGATTGTCGGGTAGACGAGTTGTACAAAAATGTTCTCTTACAATTTCTGCTAAATTAAAATAGTATGATTTGAAAAGGGCTTTCATTGTGTCCATACGAGCCAGTATTGTATAAATGAAACTGGATTTGACACGACATATTTCTTCACGATGTACCTGTCTTAGTAATTTCATATATTTTAAGTTTTAATTAATTTAAGATTGAGACCGTTGTCGGAGTAACTGATGAATTTCTTTCTATTTGGCTCGATAAAAAGCAGCTTCTTTCACCTCCCTATACGACATGACTCCACACTTTTCCTTTATTTGGTTCATGTAGCTTATTCTTGGCCTACCTCTTTCACGTTTTCTCATCTCATCTTCATCTTAAGATGTATTTATAATTTTGTCATATCGTATGAGATGGCCCATCATCGTTTCTCTTCGCTTTTGTATAGTTTCTATTAAGCTTATTATTTCCTTTACTCTTTCCAATACTCCATCATTCGTTATCATATCACATCTTCTCCATTCTCCATTAGGTAGTTTGAGTGAGTATTTTTTTTTAGATAACCTATTTGTTCTTAATGACTCTATGGAATAGTCGTGTGCCCTTATAAATTGGCACGTTACAAAGGCAAACGTGGCTAATAGCGTGTCGGTGGTAAGTGCACTAAAGGTCACTTCAGATACCCCACTCGAACACTACGTGTAGGCCTCATTAAGTAATTCTGGCACGATCTAGTACACTTCGAGATACTACATCTAAACTTGCTGAGATGAAAACGGTGTCCAATTTTGTCCTTTTCTGTTTACTTGGCTGGAAATGATTTAAGTCATAATTTTGAGAAGGAAACAAGCATTGGAAGCTTAATTAGCATTTAAAGACATTATCCTAACTAAACCAATGTCTCCATAAAGATGCTGAATAATTGATAAAATCAGTAGGGAACCACGTGCTGAGTGATATATCCTAAGATTGGTACCATATTAGCATTAACAAATTAATTGCCTCCAACGGTGTGGTGCAGTGGCAGTAGGAGTTTTAGTTAACATTAATAACTATTACGCAAAAAGAAACGACTAAACAAACGCCCATTTGCAATACAATGGGCAGTAAACTGTTTATATCTGGTAGCATCAAGAGATACGAGATCACCTACTGTGATTTGTGAGGCAAGAGAAGCTTATGATCTTGTAAATTTTTATGGCGTCTGACATTGGTTTGGGATTTTGTTAAAGGAAATGCCGCGATATACCACCCACATATTAAATGTTTTTATCATGTTCTTGTTATTAAGCCACCTTAATCGTGATGCTTGGCACATGCCAAAGAGGTATTCGGAGATCGCCTTTGAAATATAGTATCGCGAGTTCATCCCCGGTCGTGCCCACACATCTTTGTGTACATTTATTCATCGCCGCTGCTTAATATCGGTGAAGGAGAACACCGTGCAGAAACCGGAATGTTTACGAACTAATCATTCATGGACATGTGACATTCACCAGCCGGCACTTGACCATAGATTAAGACCCTTAACTCTATCAACTCGTAAAGAGAAGAACCGTACCCAGCTGTGGGACACTAAAAAAGGTCGAAGTGATTCTCTTGATTTGTTTCTTCTTCTTGAATTGTTTCTCTTGATTTGCTTGGATGAAAGTAGACAAACTAACTTTACAACACCTTATCTATTATCGTTCTGTTTCTGTTTTAAATTTGTGCGTGATTCAAGACAGTTCAGGTGCTCCGAAAATTCTCGCAATTGGTTTGAATCCGAAAAATTAGAAGAGGTTGGATCAAGTAACAAGTTTTAAATCTCGTATTAGAATAAGGCTTGAGGATGTTCTACACCAACCAAATTTACAACTAGTTTAAACTGACTGCATTGCTCTTTAGACTGAAGTGTTTGTAGATCTTACGGTTCACTTTGCTGCGGTTTTAAACGCATTTGCTGTTAGCCCCTAGCTATCATATTATCCGCATAGTGGCTAGGTAGAGCACGCCCGCTAGGGTGACTCGGATAAGAATCGGCTGCATTGTTTCCCTTTTGTGTTGTCATTTAGGGGTGGGATTTGCAGGAAATTGGGGATTTTTTGTTTCACAAATGTGGTTTTGCGATTTTTTGTAATGAAATTCCTAGAATATTATTTTATTTGTTTATGTAAGTTCGAGCTAATGATTATGAAGTGAATGTGCCCGTTGGTCTGCAAATTAATTTAATAATGTTGTGAAATAATCTAGGGTTTGTAAATTTTATACAATGCTTATGATATTAAAATATGCCTTTGATTTAAGAGGTAGATATACTTTAGAGTAAAAAATTAACAACCCCGAAGCATATTTTTCAGGCACACACACAAAAAGAAAATAAAACCGATAAAAAATAAATGAAAAACAAAAAGTATCAGTATGTCCCATCAGTGTCAAACGTGGACATTGCTCAGTAAACGCTGTCAGTTCACCTTTGAAAAAAAACGGCATCAAAATCGTGGTAAGCGTTTAGGCGCTCCGTGATCATAAACATATGTACAGATCACACATGCACGCGTCAAACTTATAATATCACACCTAATTTTACCGTCGAGATTTAAAAATGGGATTAATCTTCCTATCAAATCCATTAAAACATTACAACGAAAGTTTGTGGCAATTCTTTTGAGTTGTGTGCTGTTATCATAATAATTTATTACCACATTAACACATATTACATCATTAACAATACGTAAAACCTCATTGTCATCATGGTGTTACTACTTTGTGTTGCAACATAATGAATTATTTATTCATTCATACTTTAGGATTATTGCTTCAAGTTCCTTCCAAGAATGTAACGCGTCATTGCCCAATGTTTTATTGTGGGGTTTCCATTGGTTGGAGATGGGACTATTGACTTGTGGCTATTCAGGTTTTTTAGTTCGATTCATGTTATGTTTATTACTTAATCTACAGGTATCGCTGCTGTTGATGTTCGCAGGTTATTGTGTTTAATTTTTTGTCGAATATTATTTTTAGAAAGCCTTTATTAATCGCACGCCATTTTATACGTTAACTTATTAACTCTTTTTCTATTTGATTGCCAATATATTTTCTGCAATCTTGTTTTACCGTATCTTATTACATCATACATTAAACGTTTCCCATACAAACTGTGCTTGATATTTTTTGCTGTGATTTCGAATTAGACATGACTAAATATAAACCCGAATTATAAGTAAATTAGTTTAGCCTAGTAAATTTGTCAACGTAAAATTTGAAAGTCCACAGCTATGTACTTTTACATCTGTAGTCATAAACGTCTTGTATGCACCATATAGCTAAAATACGTTTATAATTCGTTGGTCTTTGTCTGTCATCTTGACATATAAACTAGCAAGAAAGAGACAAAGTCCATTTTAACTATGGATTCTTATAAGATTTTTATGAATAAGACCGTTGGATATTAAATTATAATACTTGATATCACAGCTATTAACGTAAATATATGAAGCAAAGTTTGTATGGAAAACGGCTATCTTAATCTACCCGAAAGTAAGTTTACATAACGTCTTATATCGTGCTATATGCCGCCTGTTAGGATAAGTAGGTGTACATAATTTTGATATCAATATTTTCAAGCTTGTTTGCCAATAATTTCTCCGTCTCTTCACCCTATTGTGTCTCACATATCGATAGCTTATTGTGTTCTCACGCACATGACATTTATGGCACAATATGTCTCAGTCAATTCGCAATTATTGCGGACAGCCCTATTCCAATTTACTTCAAGACTCGAGTACTTATATAATTTTCCCCTTGTTCGTTTGCCGTGCGTGAATGGAAATGTGATCTCGGTCCATGGGGTGAATAAATTCCATAGATCTTTGGCCAACGTACTTTAACGGTTTCTTAAGTATTATTGCGTGTTTTTGTTATGACATCATGTGTATAACATTTTTCTTCGGTATGATTATTTTTATTGGGATCTAATTTAATGTATCTCAGCAAATCAACAAACACGTTCTGCCTATTTACCTTGTATTTATCACTTAGAATATTATGAAGTTAACTATACTGAAAATGGACCCTTCCACACATTTGTCAGTCACCCTTTAATTCGATTATCCATTTTCCAGTAAACTCATCTGCATCGGCGGTCAAAGCTAGGATTATGATTACAATACCGATTTCTATCTTCTGCATCTCTTCATTGTGAGAGGTAACTTTCAACCTAAAATTTATTACAAACACATACACATCCCCACGATATAACCTTCCCCGTCCATCGCTATCGCAATATTTATTTATTTACTTGTACCGTAGCTCGTAGCCCAGTAAAAACGTCGTAAACATTCTTGCGTGTCTATTGTTAAAGAAATAGCACTGTCTGTGTGTTTTTATGTCTTTACGGAAACATACGAACGTACATTAACGAGTGAGAATTTGCAAAGCTATAAATCTGGTAAGCCGATATCGTAGCCATCTATATTTTGTATACAGTTGTTCAGTGAAGCTGAAACGTTTTGACAACTAGAACGTTACAATTGTGTTTTATCAGACTTTTGTATAATTTCTTTCATTTTCTGCTGTATAATTAGAATTATGTTAGTATGCGATAATCTTTTTGCAATGGTTATAACTCGAGCTGCATACATGAATACTATTAAATTAATTGTTTTTAAATCCGGATTACTCTATGAATAGTTATTGGAATCTTCAGTTTTATCACTTGGTAATTTTATACACTTGGTGTGTTTAAACGGTTTTTTACTTACCGTGGATATTCTATTTACATGTTCGAAAAACACGGATAACACAAAAAAGCGCATTGGAATATGTAAATTATGTTACACTATGAATAAATGAATGGTTAATAGCCAATCGTTAAGGTCTTCGGATCGATGCCGTGCAAACAATGGCGATTTTGATTTTATTGTTACGACCTTTGCGGAAATTCCTTTTTTGTGGGTGTTGGATTCAAGAAAATTATTACTTGCGCAGTAATTTTTTATATACCCCTAACATAAAGAGGAGTAGCAGCGAGGGCGCAGCGGTACGGGCCTCGCCTTAGAAATATTATTTTAAGGTCACGGGTTTGATTTCCAGTCGCGCCGCCCTCACATCTTTGTGTAAATTGTTTCATCGCCATCAATATCAGCGTAGGAAAACTTCGTGAATAAACCGGCATGTCTAAGAACTAATCATTTGTGGACATGTGACATCCACCAACCCACACTTGGCCACAGTTACTTGGGTCAGAAGGTTTTTATTTTCTAACAAAACTTTATTATTGATGCAAAACAGTTGTCAATCCGCCATGATGACCTGTGACATTGAAAATGTTAAACTATGTGTGTATTTAAACGGTTTTATTTAGCCTATTTGTTTGTTGTTTGCTTGTTGTTTGTTATTGTTGTTGTCGGGTTGAGTGAATGAAATTTTACCCCCTTCTAATGAAATGCAAAATTTGCAATAATTCAAATCAATTGGTCCGATTGATCTGAATTTTCGCACGTAACCTTGAAATCAGTGACAATATAATAAATAATGCGTATTCTACATCCTTGTAAATCCAAGATGGCCACCGCCATAAAATTGCGTATCACCAATTTTCGGCAAACTTGTCAATATGGGTATCAAATGAAACGTCTTGGTTTAAAGAATTCATTTAATATAAATAAATCCGAGATGGCCGATACTATAATTGACGCATTAATAATAGTTTACAGTACATTTTAATGAAACGGATTCACCTAAAAACTTTTTAGGAATTATTTTCTTTAATATTTTCTTGTCTAATCAGTACTTCATGTTCTAATCATGTTGATAATATTGATGAGTTGAGAGGCCATTGTGAGTCGCAAAATAAAAATACTTACCTCAGTGACTTCTAAGTACACTTGACGGCTGAGTGTTGTTCCTAGCATATTGAACTTGATTTTATCTTTGTGGAAATGGCGGGAAGTCGTTTGCCTTTGTGCGGTTATGTCTTGTATGGATATGTGGTAACGTAATTATTTTCGCTCGTCTCTTTGGTACATAAAATGTTTTAGTAGCACATTAATGTTTGCAGATTTGTTATTTGATACTGTTAGAGAAAATTAATTTTTAGATAGGAAAAAATATGTTAAAATTAAACACGGTCCAATTGACTGTGTAAAAGTTTTTAATAGTTTTTATGCACAATAAATAACTAACTACTTGCGTTTGACTACAACTTGCCTGATGTTATGCAAAGATTTAGTCTACTATAGAACGCGCCTGCGCCCTAATTTTGGGCGAGAAGGTGGCAGTGGAATGAGGCTCCATGTGGTTACAAATCATAAAGCAGCAACGATACCTCTGAAATAGTGTCACCAGACATCGTATCGAAACACGGCAAGCCCGTTTGGCGGTGCGGCTTTGTCTGGTGGATGGTCACTAACCACGGTCGAAGCCTACCACCAGTTATTACCAGTTGTTTGTTACCAGTGTATTTTCACCTCAAAATATTCGGTTCCTAATACAAAGGGAGCACAAATTGACATAATTGAAAGTTAACGTGCGTTAACTGTTGTAATTGCTCCAATTGTTTATAATTAAAGGCGTCAGTTTTTTTAATAAAACAAGCACAGAATTATCCCAAATTACAAGGAATGCGCTTACAACTTATCATTACCTCCGTTCTATATCTCAAGAAATTATTCACAATTTTTTTTTACACCAAATTGAATCTTATTGACAACAAAATAAGGGTGTAGATGCGATCCGAGATATAAGTAGCTACAGTTTTGAATAACAATTAATTTCCTTACGAAATTATAATGTAGCTCATAAGGAAGTCGGGGGCATTCTGGATATAGAAATTTCAAAAGATATATTTTTTAATAACACGTTTCATGGACAGGTCTATTGCCTCGAGGGATATATCAAACGAAATCAAACAAGACCCAATGTTGTCATTGTTTAATCAAATCTTATTAACTTTACTAGCTTCCGACCGCTGCTTCGTCCGCGTGATTCCCGTTTCACCCCCTTAGTGAGTATGTTTTGAAAAATCCTTTTCTCAGTGCATCTCTACACCACAGTAGAGGTACGGCTATGCGCCACCGTTATATGGTGGAAATTCCACGGGTACGCACAAAGCGCTTTGCTTCCACTTTCATTGTACGAACTGCCAAATTGTGGAATTCGCTGCCGGCGTCTGTGTTTCCCGATAACTACAATCTGCCGGTCTTCAAGTCACGAGTGAATTGGTATTTATTGGGTAAGCGCGTTCCATTGTAGACTGCATCATTGCTTTACATCAGGCAAGTTGTGGTCAAGCGCAAGCCTATTTTAGGATAAAATAAAACATGAAGCCTGTATGCCAAATTTCTGTATACTGTCCGTCTGTCGCCCTTTCCCACCAAAACTAATGAACCGATCTGGATGAAATTACGCATCTAGATAGTTTGAGACCCGGGGAAGACATTTTTATCCGATTACACAAAATGAAGTTGATGAGTTGAAGCGAGAAACCGATATAAGGCGTGGGCGGAAAGCTAGTAATTAATAAGTACCTATAGGTATTTTGTATTTTGTTCGGGAACGATAAATTGATCTTCGCCTATAATATGATTGTTGAGTAAATTGTTTGGGCAGTTACTACCACGTGTACGCGCAATCGTGAAAACTACGGTAAACGACATTATCGCGTTGTGTGGCCGCTTATTATTACGTTTTGTATATCTTTTTTTTTTAATTCAGACTGATTGCTACACTCCTCCGTAATTGTTTGTAATGAAAGAAAACGTGTTATAATGTCGGAGTTGTTATGATCTTAATATTCTTTAAGCTGATTTCGACTGCGGGATATAATATTCGAGTATCTATACCTACTTAATATTATAAATGCGAATGTAAGTTTGTTTGTTACGCTTTCACGCAAAAACTACTGAACCGATTTGGATGAAATTGGGTATGGAGGTAGTTTCAGACCCGAGAAAGGACATAGGATAGTTTTTATCCGACTGCGCAAAAAGAAGGTAATGTTTTGGCGCGATAACTGATATACCTACACGCGGGCGAAGCTTCGGGCGGAAAGCTAGTTAGTTATAGTTGTGATTCGAAATATAGGCACACAATTATATACAGTATATCTGATAACCGTCGCTTATGCCGTTAAATTACAAAGTTTAATAAATTACATAAGTCCTCCAAATTTAAGATGTTTTTTTTTTATTATATTCTTCAATGAATATGCGCTATTTTTTTTAATAAGCCAACGTATTAATTTGCACTTTTTTTTTAATATGGCTATCCATACGGTACCCTTTTATGATCCAATCAAAGCGCGCGCCTTCGCATCCCAGGTTAGGTAGGTACTGTATTCGGAAATATTTGTTTTTTAATATTAAGTACCCTAGCAAAATATGACAGTTTAGTTTATTGAAACCTTATATATTAAAAGGTACATTTATATCTTTCTATCATTTAGTATTGTCTTAGATTTACGCAAATATCACACATTGAAATAAAACTACTTTTCTTTTTAAAAGTCTTTTCAGACTTTGAAACGTCGGGATCTAAAATCTAAAATAAACTGCGATAAAATCCGTTAAAAAGTAGTTTTATTTCAATTTCTATCATTTATTTCATCCTAGATGTTTGCCTCAGCTTCGCCTAGGTGGTTTAAGGACCTGATTTAAAATACTTCCCGTGTTTTTATTTTATTTTCTTATACTCAAACCTTGTCCTGATTATAAACAAAACAAAAATAGAACTATTCATATCAATGCAGTCGTTCCTAAGTTAAGATCTACATAGATTGGATGTTTTTTTTAAATCTAAGATACGTGTAAAAACTATATATTTTCTTTAATAGTTACTACTTTATAGATGGTTAATACATATCATTCAAAGATTTATCCACATACTTGGGTATTTACATATATCCTGAGATGTAATGTATTTAATATTTATCTTGCTGAACTATACAAATACGTAAAATACTACACAGTAAATCTTATAGCCAGAAACTGCTTCTTGAGTTTAAAAGCTTTGAAATCACATTAAGTTACTAAGTGCGTAAGCAAAACATTTAGGAATACTAAAACTAAATTAGAGATATCATATTATCTTGCAAAATAGATAAAAGATTTATATTCTAAGTGCCCTTTTACTTTCAGAGATAACGTATTTAAAATCATTTCTTAAGTAAAGTAGCTGCTTTTGTATTAAGTTGTGTAAACTAAAGACAGATAAAGACATTAGAGACGTTTGATTTTTTTTTAAATTATTTTGACTCAATTTCCAAGAATGAACTAATTTGAATAGACAAAACTAACCGACATATAAGTAAATGTATTGATACTTTTTGTTAGTCAACCCATGTCTCAGTTAACCAAAGTGTCTTCGACGTATGAGATAAGGCTTGGAGCCCACAATTAATTATTGAATAAGATAGAAAAAGAGTTACCAGATGTTTCAATCACGAGATACTGAATTACTAACAGCAGTGACGAATTGACAGTGTCGCAGTGTCCGCCCTCCTAGATAACGCCAATTGACAGGTCAACAATTTATAACACAAAAACTTAAGGCCACTGTCCACCTGAACTATACATTATTGGGCATGGATTTTCTTTCTATTATCTTAAGAGTTAAATAGGCCTTACAAACGCTGAGCATTGGCGTTAGTAAGGCCTACGTAAGTTAGTTCTAAGACATGCCTACTGATTTGCCCATAATGTTTTTTTTATTACTTAAATAGAGCAGCGGCGATGAAACATCGACACCAAGATGTATGTGGGCACAACTCCAGGACCGCGATTGTCGCGTTTTAGACACTTATCTTGAACTCGACATAATTATGTGTAAAAAAGGCGAATCTCAATTGATAACTAATTATTCGGTTATTTAGAATGTCTAAATTCAACGCACGACATTCAACGAGTAATCCATAGCAATCGACATCACATGCCGATTTTATTAGTTTTCAATTGACATTAGCCATTATTTTCGACTTAAGTCGAGTTCGAGATAAATGTCTAAAGCGTTAGAATCGGGGTCCTGAACGTAACCGCGATCTGTCCAAACAGGTCCGTTTCAAAGTCTAACCCTCTACAGATCCTCCACCTCTGCTTTTTCTACCTTGAAAAAAATTAATCAATACTGTCTCTACTCTGTAGCATAGTCTCGTCATCCAGTCGTCATAATTCGTGCGGCACACATTTTAGGTTTCTACGGAATATGCAAGACACGCTACTTGTAGTAAGCCTTGAATCACTCACAATCTGAGTGGTAACAATGGCGGTTGCTAAGCAACAAAATGTCTTATGTGCTTTAGACCTATCCTTTGAATCTTCCATTAGGCACATACTAAACTAGCAAAATGTGGGCGACAATCACATCAATCTGCCACCTGCAGGTTCTAAAGTCGTAAGTTACGTGTTACGAAATCTTTTAATTAATGAAAACTAGAGAACAATAAAGGCACCTGCTGCAGTACAATCACAAAAGACGACAATCAAAATCAGCAAAAAACATACCTACATTAAAAACCCATTGTGGGGGTATTAACAAATGTTTAGGAGTTTTAAAGCCTCATTAATGTGAGGTCAGGAAGTAGGGTGTTTATAGAGATAACCATCAGCTTTAGACACCTGTCCGATTGTCGTGAAGTTAATTACTTGTGTATTGAAATTGCGGTAGATATGAATTTCAGGTTGATCGACCTCAGTATATGATTGTGTCTAGTGTATAGCCAGTTGTATATATTGAGCCAAGATATTAGACCAGCATGTTGGGCCAAAACATCTGAACAAAATGTACCTACGCTGTTTACACCTTAAATATTGATGAAAAATTCTTTGGTATGTGTACGAAAACCTGAGTATTTATTTAAATGACAATAGCTTCCGCTCACGGCTTCCCCCGCGTAGTATTTATTGGAATAGAAAGTAAGTCCAGACCATAATCTATCTCTGTGCTAAATTTTATCACATTCCGGCCAGTAGTTTTTGCGTGGAAGAGTAACTACATCCATACGTTCTTACAAACTTTCGCGTTTATAATGTTAGTAGGATATATAAATTCAGGTTTTCGTGCTCTAACAAAGATGCCGACTACGATGTTATACATTGTATTACATCGTTGTTGCCAACTTCATTGGCCCAATAGACTAGACCGGCAACATGGCCCACCCAATTTGTACATCCGAAGATGAGATGTGTGTCTAGTATACCTAAGCTGTTGGCACACAGAATCCGTTTCTATGAACTGTGATCCATCCTTGCATTTTGTCGCTTGTGGAATTTCAAATGATAGTTTGTTAAAACTACAATATAGTAAAACATTCGCTTTACACTCTTAGTCTGGATTCTACGTGTCGTCAGCTTTTTGTTTTGATTACAAACAAATAACCTCTTGCCCGAAGAAGTGCTAACTTTGTATTGCTTGGCTTTGCGAATTTTATGTAGATGTTACTTTTACGATCATCCTTATGCTCGAAGTTTAGATTCGCCAAGGTATACTGAATACATTGTATACAAAGTTTAATTTTTATGTATGAATATTAAGTTTGCAGTATCTACTTCATAACAAGTGAGACGAAACAAACGATTTCTTCTCGGTGGTATTGAACTGAACTCAATAAACATTTCAACTTTTCTTCAAATGTTATACCTTTCTTAATTATTTTTTTATTATATTCGCTAGTTTTCTTTAAATATCAAAACACTATAATGAGACTATTTGCGTAAATTCATGGCATTCTTTTCTATTGTTTCTTAGTTAATGATCCAATGGACTCCCTGTGGTTTGGCACGTACGCTGAACTATTTAGATTTTTATTTTCTTTAGCTTTTGTTTGAATATACATAATTTGTAAGAAGAACATACATTTTATTTATTTTTGTCGTAGATCTATCCGCGGGGCGCCTGTTAAATAGATCATTACCGTCCTAATTAACCAGTTCTAAAATTTTTTAACCGTCTTATTTAGCTACCGCGAATTTATTAATATGTTGACTTAATATTTTTAGTAACGAGTTAGAAATATGTTTCGTTAACCAAAAAAATAGTAAGAGTCAATAAATAACTAAATTCACCACTAACCTGGGATTATTAAGTTAAAGTAACTTCTATAATTACAGTATAACCCAAAAATTTATCCACAAAAACTCAACCAACGCCGGATGCTAAACAATCGTTCATTAATAAACACTCATACGATATCGTATTCACCACAGAAATTATTAACTCTGAATACAAAGCTATAAAATTTAACTTAACAAGGAAATTCGAACGACAGGTGATTGTAATTATTTGAGATACAGATGTCGGGCTAGGGATGAAACATCGCTCTCCATTGCGCCGGCCACCTTCCTTGCACCTTTACATTTGTCCATACAGCTGCCATAATTAAAAAGGCAAGTGTCATAAATGACGCTTAGATATTTGTTTTACAATGGACATGCAAGACAATGAGAAGGTTTCCAACAAAATGTTGTTCTTATTGAGCTCTGCTAACATACCACCCATAGGTTTCAATTCATAAACCAGTGAGTACCATAAAAGGTTTGCTCACAATGGATTCCGTTCCTCTTTTGTTCTGAGGGTTGTTGGTGAAATGGCTCGTCTTCCCGGTAAGAGCGGTCGTTTGTTGTTACTTATGAATATAAATTTTTATTTACCTCCAAAGAACAATGTTAGGTCTGACGAACTGCTGCGGAACCGTTTTGTCTAGTTTGTCCTGGCAATTGTTTTTCAAGTACTCTGGTTATGGTCGGGTTTCCTTTTTTACACAATGTAGTAGATGTTTATTTTAATAGTTGGTGAAAAAATAAAGCATACAAGATGCTTAGATCGGAATATGCATTCTCGGGCCACCAATACTCAACCTCTAATTGGGAACACATAATGCATTAGTAAAAAAATTAAACATCACGATTTGGTTGCTCGCGAGCGTATTTACAGTCAATTAGTCAGTTGTTATTTAAAACTCTGATCACTAGAACGGTCGCTGGCGTTACCTCGGTCTGATACAGAGTTCGCGCCGTTTTTTCCATCCAAAAAAAAACGAAGCGCCAAAAAGCCGCCGTTCTCAGAACAAGAATGAATGAAAAAAAAAACACCATAAAGTTGCGTCTCACCGACAAACGGTTTCACGTGCCGATGCACCGAAATCCTTCTCTTATCTATTTACCGATATAATAATATGTATTAAGAGTGTCTGGTTTATACGTTAGCATAAGGGTGATTATTGTGTACGGGTTTTAGTTAAAAGAGAATGCGGACCGTAAAAGTAGACCTCAGTAGAGTTTAGCGAAAACAATATGGTATCTACACTTATTTATTTTCTCTACTTAGTCAAGGATTCTATGTAGCCCTCATTGATAATTATCACAGTATCACCGGGATCTTTGTGACGTCTTGTCATCATTCCGTCATTTCCTTTGTGGAGAACCGCAACTTGAGATTCTTCTGTGGTTTATACAGAAGAGGACTTATTTCTATTTAAAGCTACAGTTTATGTTTTATGTTATTATCTAGGCGTATTTATTGCCCGCCTTCATTGGACTAGTGTCCAACAGAAACTTGAGTCGAGAAAAATGTTCTTGCTCTATTTATACTAGTAGATATTATAAGGCTGAGAAGTTGGTTTAGTCGCAGGGACTAATGTTCCAATTTGGAAAATTCTTGCACTATTACATAGCCCTTTCATTGAGGAATGCTATGGGATATTTGAACCCACTGCTGATGTAAACTGTAAAGCGGGCAAAACTGCCGTCGGAAAGCTAGAAATGCAGTCTTCCGCTTTCCTTGGAAGGATATGGTAAGTTTAACTTTCTTTCTATCTTATACCTATTATCTTTCTGATTAATTTCGTGCAGGATCCAAGACAGTTTAGAAGCTTGCCTTCCGCGCGCGCGCCTCTATCAATCCAAGAGTAGTAATTGCAGCAATGTGTTGGTCAATTTATTATCAAAACCCCAAAAAGAAACTAAACAAAGTTTTGTCGTTTTATTTTTAAATTAAACCATTATTATATTATTTTAATTGTAGAATATCTACTTGAATGTAATAGTTAATGTTAAAATATTACGTATTACTTTAGATTCTAATCTAATCTTTTTGCGAACTTGTTAGACACACCCTCGTATACTACTTTGTTCACACCGTGCGTACAACTTCAAAGGTTGTATTCGATCATTCATTATATTGATTAATGATGTTCGTGAACTGCTGCATATTTCGGCGGCATTGTTAATCGTTTATTGATTACGATATAATTGTAAGGTGCAAAATTAAAGAACAATATTCGCATGAAAAACATCTTGGCTTTATTAAACATTTCCGTTTTACACACACAGTAGGTACAATATTCCTAATTATATCTCCTACAAAAGAAATTACCCTATTTTCGCGCAGTTGGGTTAAACGTATCTAATGTTCGTCCCCAGGGTTTTAGCTATACCTACCAAATTTCATCTAAATCAGTTCACCTATTTAAGCGTAAAAAACTAACAAACTGAAAAGACAGTTACTTTCGCATTAATTATATTTTTACGAATTACTTCATTAGGTTTCCCATTTACGTGTAACATAGAAACTTTCTATTAAAAGTGCAATATTGTTAATAACAGGTAAGTAGGTAGGTACGTATTTTTTTCATTACATTAGGTTCCTACTTATTTATTTGCAAACCAAAGATGAAAAAAAATTACCTCAACTGAATCACAATCTCAACATTAACCTAAATATAGAACTAAAGCATCTACCATGCCTAAAAAATCTTCCACAACATTCAAATCTTCGTATAATAATATAATTATAAGTACCGCTTTTTACACTAAAATTATTCACTAAAGTTGTTCACATTTAGTTTAATTTAGTCGCTATACATACGCGTACGAATAACATTACCTATTGGGTGTTTTACTTAACCGTTTTCGATTCTTATCCCGAAGGTATTTTTACGAAAATATAACATTTTATTTGTGTAAAAATCGCGTGCCTTTTATGCGAACGTTGAACAATAAGATGGCTAGAAACCCTTAGGCGAGCCGCTCCCTTTAAATGAAAGAATTGCTTCCCAGAACTTCGCTAATACCCCAAGTTCACCACATACACTTAAACTAAATGTTAATCAATACACATGGAATTTTGTTCAGTGAAACTGATGTTTAATATTTAAGCGGTAGATTTGTATTTTGTGAAATCAGCCCCAAGTACAATGATGTTTTGATAGCCGAGGTCGTTTACGGTTAAATCTTCCGTTTTGCTGCTTCATTTTTGTCTGAAGATTAATTTATCAAGCCTATTAGTGGTAATTTGAAAAATACTTACAGATTTTTGTATTTTATCTACAAAGAAGAGGGCTTTTCTCTTTAGGTTATTTAATTTGTTTTTATATCTCAGCTTTGTGTTGTTTGAGGAAGTTGGCATTTTAATTCCGAAGTGCTAGAGCATTTACGTACTAATAGAGAAATTCGTGAGTTGTTTTTGGAACTTCAGAAAACGAAGTTCTTTATTGTAATAAAACTAATTTATACCGGATTTTATTTAAAAATAAATCTTAATTTCAACAAAAACATGGATGGAATATACCACCTGCTTGGGGCCCTGTGCTTAATTTACTTGTACAAAACCTAAGCAATATTCACTCAGAATTCATGACACAGTGAACTCAGTTTTGCTTTAATCGGAACACAAATAATATAGGTAATTTTTGTAGGTAGTCGATAATAATTGTAGTTAATAATTGGGGTCGTTACTTCAGTCTTCCCAAATCCCAGAAAATCTTAAATAAACCGCGATAAAATCCGTAACGAAGTAGTTTTATTTATATGTGTGTTGTTTTATTGGCCACTAGTATATTCTTCTCTTTTGGGCACTACATAATTAATATCTTCCTTATATTCTTCCTGTTTATGATGCTGGCTATCTACCTTTGTCTTCTTTAAGACATAGAGACATACCTAATAAAAATCTCCCAAAACACCGCGCATACAACAAGGTAACCACCAAAATCGACATGCCGTACGTAGAACGTAACTAAATATTTCGTTTTCATTGCCAATGCAGAGGTCGGTCGTTCACAGTCTACTGTCTCGCTCAGTGTCAAGGTGACGGGTTGCATTGATTAACTAATACAATCGACTCCATTCGAGATTACTACGTCCTCTACCATGTTAATATGTATGACAGTTCGAGCGGAATTGGTTCGGGATCGTTTAGCGGTTCTCGGAAGATGGGTGGGTCTGATTCGTTTGTGAAAGGTTAATTACTGTTTGTTGCTAGCGGTGAATTGGAGGTCGTGTTATATTAACCTAATAACTGTTTTGTTTGTGAATAGCGAGTAGGATAAAGTAGGAATTGGTTAGGACGCCAGCGCCGGGACATTCTCATTGTTGGTCCTAAGTATATTGGCATGGTAATTTTGTGGTTGAAGTTTTGTTTTGTATCGATGAAATAATTCACACTAAGCTTCATTGAAAAGATAATCGCGGCGATATTATAGTCATGCCACGTACTTCTGAACACTCTGAGGGGCTATCTCCAAGCGGTAGAATCGCGACTCAGTTAGTGGATAGCTCTACGATAGCATCGCCGTAGTAGTAGTAGATTCTCTCGCTCATGGAGACCGCCTCTAAGATGTTTGGGCACAGGCAAGAACCTGCGATCTATAAATTCAAAGTCGAGTTCAATATTGTTGCGCTACCGCTACCTACTCAACCACTTAGGTAGGTATTGGGTTCGGTCCCACGACATAAAATATAATATTACATATTCTGTATTGTGTTCCATTTGTTGACACCATCGATATTCATTGTAAATAATAACATTATCAACGGGTTATCGGTATTTACTTCTTAACGACCGACCACGTGCAAGTATTATATTATGAGTAATATCCTTATTATTCTCATCCGTAATGTGTAATTAACCCAACAGTACTGTGTATCAACATCCCTTATGGGCACTTAATCTTGTCGTTTCCTAATTACAAAGATATTTAACTTAATTAGCCGATGTCAACCTTAGCTTTGGTTTACTGTAAGCACGCTTGAACAGATAAATGTGGTTTCATTATTATTAATCTATTTTAATTTTAGAGTGATCGCAAACATATATGAAACAGGATTTATTTTACTAAGAGCTAAACAAAGGGCGTCATAATTAGGTTTAACATTTATATCTTTGTATCTCAAAACAAATTAGCAAGGAATTCTAAATACAATTTAGGTTATCTTTGCATCTAATCATTGGTTAGGTACCTGATTGTAGTCTCTAAGGGGCTGTATCCACGAGCGAGAGAATCGCTGACATATTATCGCCTTGCCACGTATTTATACTTATACACTCTTAGGAGGCGTCTTCACAATCGAAATCGCGATTTAGAGATTGTATAGCAATACGGATAAGCAGTTATATCACCGCGATCCTCTTGCTAGTGGAGACGGCCCGTTATTCAATACAACGCAACTATAAAACAAGTTATGATTATGCTATTTGGCAACTAGAAGTCAGTCTTACTTTGGCTGTATTCACACCGTTGTAGCTTTCCACTAGTTTTTAATTTAACTGAACTAATTTCGGGACCACATTATAGATCTTAGCTTCGTTGTCTTATTAATCTCCTCCTGACCGTATTCTGTCTTTGATGCCCAGTCTGAGCAACTGCGTGAGAGTAGAGAGAGAGAGAGAGAGAGAGTACACCTTCCAGTGGAACGGGACAGATCAACACAACTAATCAGGGGTAGAACGATTTAACTTTTCACTTACCTCTTTTTTAGCCTGGTCGGCGTCAGGCGAACTCGCCGTATTTCCTACCGAGATGGCTAAAAGCGAACACACAAGAATTATTATAATAAGCTTCCACAGCCCATCCGCCTGTTGTCTGTCACATCTTTGCGGTTAAATTAAAGCGATAGTAGCCCGTGTGCGCTCAGCCTAAGAGAAAGTTTGATTAGACGACATTGTAATTGTGAAATGTCGAGATCATGACGGTATTCTATTCTACATGTCGCTTCCTTATCATATGAGTTATCAACTAATCAGTAACGGGTTACATCCGCGCTATTGAGTTTCGTCCATTGATATATTTGACAGTGACGGACTAAATATCTAAAGTGATCCGTTTGTAATGATTTGTTTGTTAAAATACTTTCTGTGTAGGCAACCGATGTAGCGATTTATTAAAAATTCTGTTAACATTTACGTTATTTTTGGGTGGTCCAACCTACGCTTGTTGATTGAAGCCGATATTTCATAATAGTCTAGCATACAAATTATATTTTTACAGGTACATTAATAGGTACATTTATATTTTATTTTGATACACATTTATAAGCACATCATTAGGAGGAATATCAAACATATTTTTACCTCTTTTGTTGTCATTTCTCAGTAGCCCTTTTTGTATAGGTAAGTATAAGTACAATGCAGTGTATACTAATATTGTAAATCCTTTTTATCATCTAATAGGCTCGCGCTTGACTACAATTTGCCTGATGTTAAGCAATGTTGTCTACGATAGAATTCGGCTGCCCAATATAGCGATTCACTCGTGATTACGAATGATTTTCAGTGGGAAGGTGGCAGTGGAATGAGGCTCCATATGGTTAGAAAGGAGCAACAATTCTGACCCATCTAATTAAATCTGAAGAGTTTGGAAGTTGAGCTTATATAATCATGGCTTAGCAGTTGGCGATCTGGCACACGAGCTGTAATGGAGCTTGGTTAAACATTAATAAACTTGTCAGCATTTTTGGGATAACACAAGGGTAAAACAAGAAAAATATTCATTTTTAACTCAGTGCCCAAAATAGTTTTTTACTAATAACCTTACCGACAATGATTTATACGCTTCCGCGGTTTCGGGTTACGACCAAGTGACATAACTTTCTTCTCCTTATATGTCACGTGTAGGACATTGTACCGGTGTCTGTTACGGTGTGAAGGGAGGGAGGGTGACGTGGACAGAAATATCTGGCTATTTAGTAGCACCTTCGTTCACACCGGAGTGTAATCTTTAGTGGAATTAGTATTTCGTGACAGTGGATACGAAATACAAGTAAGTTATTTCTAAATATTATCAGACATATATACTTAGTGGTTATTTATAAAATCAGCTAGAACAACAATAAAATACGTCATATATTTAGTTGTTTATTTTAATTTGCTTTTTTGTGTGTGTCTTGTGTGACCGCAGCTTGCTTGCTTGCCTACACATATAACAAAAATCCTAACAAATACGAGTATAACAAAATGCCTAACAAAAAAAAATTGTTTTGTTTGAAATAAATGATTTTTATCTTTCTTATCTATCTGTTTTCTTACGCGTTCTGATTTATTAATACAAATAAAAGCTTGTGCTTGTGTTTCAAAATTAATTAAGCAATAACCATATTTTATGATAATTACAGTAGTTTTATCGTGTCATCGGTTATGGTTATAATTCTTCTAGAATTACGCGTATTGCGTTTAATTTGAATTATGTAAAGACAAATTAAATAAATTGTTATATTATTTCAAATACTTAAGTGTATTAAATTATACAAAGGTGTAAAATAGTGTCACATTTTATAGCCATATATCGTGTTTAATTGAAAATAATAGAAATAAATTACAAAATACAATCTTATTTGTCAATATTTATTGTCTTCATAAAATAGCAGGTGATTAGCAACATGTTCGGTGTAATAGTAGGCCACGCAAGTCGTTTAGGCGCGTCGGTTCCTATGTACTTTTTGTCCGGGGGACAATTCTAAATCTGGACGGGTCGTTGCCGGTCTAATTTCGTCCTATCCTCCACCAGACTATATAGTTCTTTGGACTTCCTATTGCGTAATGAGAACTGCGAAATTAGTGTAATATTTTAAACGAACTAGCAAAAAAAAGTTACCACGATCCCGCTACAGCAACTCCTGTAAATAAGGATTACGAGCAGTGTCAACCTAACAGACGGCATAGATCTTCGGTACCTTGTTCTCCTTGAGTTCGAACTCAACTGAGCCCGTGTCCAACAATGAGGCTCTAATGCCTGATTACAGTGTTTCTAGTAGTTTTTCTAACGTAACTTTGTATTGATTCAGTCAGGCATTATTAGAGCAAACAGATTGTAGGTAGATGTCTCTCTCTGAGCGCTCGTTACGCGGTTTATCGGTTTTCCATATTATACTTAACTTCTTATTCACACTGAAACCGACTATACGCTTTACGTAATGCGTTGTCGACAGTAAGTGTATGCTCAAATGCTTACAGTCGTCGAGGCGCGACATGTTTTGGGGTAAACGATGCCTTATATTAAACTTTTTGAACACTGCAGTTGGTTTTAACTGCTCCATAAGTCACAAATCTGTAGCAATACGGATTTTATCACTGTAGTCGTCACTGTACTAAATCCAAAAGTTCTGGCGATTTAATTGCAATGATTAGCGCGTCACACAATACTCACAATCTACGACGTCGGTCGTCAATTTTATTCGAGTAACCAAACAAGAGGACTGCGTATGGGAGGCGTGTAACTGAGCGAGAGTAATCACGTCTCGAGAAACCTGTGTTTGCCTGGCAACTGTTCTATTTGACAGGATGAGGAGTCTACCAGGAGTTGTCGCAATTGTTCTAGTGGGTCCTTTTATTCGTGTAAATAAAAGACTAATTGAGCAGTCGTAGTTTAAAGCAGTCGACAGACTGGCTGCAGAAGCGTCACGGCGCCCTCGGCTTCCGAGTGACACAGGTGGAAGAGAGATAGGAAGAAGAGGCTTCTCCGCAATAAGAACACCGACGGAACACTGCGGGGTTTTAGTGGGTAAACCGGGCCCAGTTGCTTGCAGCTGAAGACCCTGTAGGGTGTCGTTCACCTGGGCCGTTAACGGTAATCCACATAACCCTCGCCTTGTGCCCATTTGGGGCGGGGGGACACCTAAAGCATTTCATCCTGTCAAAAAAAGTTAAAAGCAGTCCATCCTAAGTCCTGACTGATTCGACTGGCCTATGACTGTGAAAATGAAACTGAGCAATATTTTAGCATTTTATCTATTTGTAAAGGAGTTCATTTAAATCAGAACAACATATCAGCAGCCCTTATTTAAATGTGAGGACTGTAAAGAGCTATCACGCTATAAATTTACGCTGATGTTATCTCAAGATTGAAATCAAGATATACCTACTTATTGACGACGATAAGGCAGCGCTTCCCGCTTGATTTAACTGCTTGAATTTAAATTAAATATAATGTAGGATGTAAATAGTGATGTCCGAACAATGGGTTTAAATGTTTTTTTTACCTCACGTAACCCGATCAACGCTGGAATCTAAAAGTATAATTATAAGTACACAATGCTATAATGCTTACACTGTATGGAAAAATAAAAGGAAGTGGGCAATATATTTTCATAATATCCGATAACAATTAAAAAAAAACCCGGCCAATTGCAATTCGGGACTGACGGACGAGGGTTCCGTAAATATTTCTTATTTGTTGCTGTAGCTAAATACATTTTCTGTTAATAAAATTATTTGAATGAAGAACTGTTTTAACACCAAAACTTGTAAATATTAGTTATTATTATTTTTATGTAGATATCTACCCAGTGTCACTCTCACGACTAGTCGAATCTAATGATACCTCTCAAGCTCATACGACAAGCCGTTTAGGGTCTAGAGCGTGCCAAAGAAATATCCATAAATAGTTAAATACACTCGAAAAACATAACCCTCCGTCTGTCACAGTTAGGTAAAAATAGCAACGCGCTACATAATCCGATTAGTGGATACAGGCCGGTGACAGACAGTCCGATGCCGTGATGGGCGGACAAGGGAAGTTTGACAGAGTCCCGTTGCCACCGCTTGGGTACGGAACCCTAACAAGGAACCTTAACACGAGTAGGTTCTGAATGTAAACGACGTATTAAAGTTAAACGGTGCTGTTGATTTTTAGACAGAGATACCCTAAATCGTAATAAAAGAGATAGAAAATCAGTTTTTGATAAAAATACTTCAAATAATGCACTTCTTGTGCGAATAAAGTAATTAGATAGACATTTCATATTAGATATTCTTCATTTGAGGGACCTAGTTGTTTGTTACTAAATAAATAGATTGTATGCCATTTTTATGGGCCCGAATAGCCCCTGACTGGGTGCTACAAAATGATAGACGTCGCCGAGACAGAACTAGAGCGGGACAATATGGATGCTTTCGATTTAGATGGGCAAGAAGTTGCGAGAAACTGGACCAGATGGAAAACGTTCAGGGATTGCCCAGCTGTGGGACAGTTGAGTAAAAAAAAACAAGTTTTCAAGCGGTGAATACGCTTTGCTTTGAATATAATGTTAAACATAATCTGTGTCAACAAAAAAAAAATAAGTCTAGTAGTTTTTGGGCCACCCTGTATTAAGTATAACACACTTCTGCCCACACTCTTGTATAAACACAGCACGAGTTATTACTTAAATCAGTTAATATAAACTTTTTATAAAGAATGCATTTAACCGATACGGTTGTATCGAGAATAGAATACTTTAGAATAGTTCATAAGGAATGCCGCAGCCGCCATCTTGGATGCGCACGCGCGGCTGATTGCCAGCTAATTAATACATGCCCTTCTAACTCTTCATTAGCGAGCAGACGCGTTTTTACATCGACAGCTTGCGTTTTTCCTATAAGCGAGAACTTAATGCACGCGTTTCCTAGTCTGGCTATTCTTAGATAAAAATAGCCCGATGTCTTTGAAATGTAGTTGTATGTATTATAATAATAAATTATAAATAAATAATTTTTTTATTGTGACTCATTCAAGGCATGCAGTTTACATTCAAATATTTAACTAAATTTTAATAACAAATTGATTGACAATATTAGTGTACCAACAAAAAGATTTTTTTTCTGTACCTAAATAATATTAAGTTAATTTAAATTTAAATTATTATTATTCAATTTATATTTATATATCAATCAAGTATTTTAAATAGGTATGTATTATATTATTAATATGTATCAAATAAAGTTTAAATTAACATCTGCGAATGTGAACCCCTCTGTAGGGAAAAGCTTCCTCCATTTTTGACCACTGTAGTATTAGCTAGCTAGTTGTATGTGTTACCTCGACTTATGTAATTATTTTTGTTGTATCCTAAAGTGAACAACAATTTTAATGACACCTTGTATAGAAATAAACTTAGGCGCAGCGGTACGGGCCTCGCCTTAGAAAAATAAGGTCGCGGGTTCGAATCCTGGTCGTGCCCACACATCTTTGTGTGAATTGTAACATCACCGCTGCCCCATATCGGTGAAGGAAAACATCGTAAGGAAACCGGCATGTCTAAGTAATAATCAACCCGCACTTGGCCAGCGTGTGTGGATTAAGGTCTAAACTCTCGCAACTCATAAGATAGTTGAGTTGTTTTCCACTAAGAATAGGTTTTACCCATATTTTTCCTGCTATGTTTTAGGCACGTAAATCGGTTCCTATACGTAATAGGGGTAAGTCTAGCGCTCAATTCCCGACCCGAAAACCTTGTAGCTACACATACACAGTACCACTGTACCCACGAGGCAGATGACAAATTTTTTTATACTTTGTTTTTCAATAAATTGAAAACTGAAGATAATTTTTTCTGACAGTTATTCCCCGAGTTTTAGAAGTTAAAAGCACTTTTGGGAAGATAACTTAATCATCTAGTTTGCAAGCTTTTAGGCACCAGATCTTAAAAAGATTCTTTACGTAATAAAACCACTTCGATACTATTATTTTACTTCAACCGTTTTATTGAAATAAAATTAATTTTAACGGATTTTATCGCGGTTTATTTTTGCAGCGGTTTTTTTAATGTTTGTAGGTAGTCAGTAATAATTGTGATTAATATTTTTGGACGTCAAATACCTCAGTCCACCCGTGAACATGAAGTCTGAAAAGACTTTGAAACGTCGGGATCTAAATTATCCATCCATTAAGAAGTAGTTTTATTTCATTGTGCGATATTCGCGTAAATCTATGACAATATTATTTCAACCGTTTTACTCAACTATTTTACGACTTGAGAGAGTTTAGGTTTTAATCCGCTGGCCAAGTGAGGGTTGGTGGATGTACCATGTCACTTCGGAAGATTAGACTTATCCACATGACATGGTTTCCTCTTCATTCTCATCTCTACTATTATTTGCAGTTTTTTTTTTATCTTAACCCACCACTGCAACCCCGCCAAGGCTGCTCCTTTAAGCCAAGATCAACAACGACGCGATGCCGTGAAGAAACTCGGGATTTGAACCCGGCTAAGTCAAGTTGTTTAGGGTGATATTATTTGTTTACTAAATCAGAATAGTAACAATATAATATAATTTTTGCTTACCAAGTGAAGAATCACAGACTCGATATCTATTCTTATTGCAGTAGCTGTACACATTGGAAATCCCCAGCTTTAGATAGATATACAATGCAAAAAGAACTAATAACAAACAAAAAAGCTATTCGATCTTTATATTCTTTATTTCAAACGTATTCAGGGCTTTATTGTTAGACAATAACCTTTTTTGTCTGGTCAGGATTTGCGCAAGGTGGTCAGTTCAATGACCATATTGTTGGCTTCCCTCTAAACACGTGTAGAATTTCATTGACTCTGCTCTATATTACCTACTTTGTAATATACTAATCGTATACCTCGATTCATCAATTCTGGCCAGTGATAAGTGATAAAACAGCTCGTTTATCATTTTAGAATAAAAAGTAGTCGAATAGGACTTGTCTTTGACACACCTACTATACACTTTATAGCTAATTTTCTGCAGAAAAACAGTTAAGTAACATGTCTTCCGTGTCCCAATGTTGGGCATTCTTAAATTAGATAGTTATCGAAATTTATGGAAACGCACAATTTCGTAATAACTGCATAAAAAAATTATAAATTTGGATAGCTATTTGTAGTGTTCGTTATTGTGAAAAATCTGCGGGTAAGTTTTTAAAACATCTAAATCCGGAAACTTAATGACTTTTAACAAAGGAAGCGGATTCCCCTTTGCGTAGTACATGAACAGCATGCATAAACTGTTCATGTTTTGTGTATATGTGTGTAGTTATTATTTATGTGTGCATTTGTAAAAATACTTCAAGTTTTTGTTAGTGTGTGTGAGCATGTAAATGTGTGCTGTAGCTACTTGGTTACCTCGCCTCCTCCAAAAACTGGCAGAAACAATTTAGTACCTACTAGAAGTTGCGTACGACACTTCCCTGTTAAATGTTCTAAGCTTTTTGAATACCAAACCATCTGTGCAAAGCTGGGGCATATAATAATAACAAATATTTATTAGTTGCGTACCTAATCTTCGCAGGTGTCAGTACAAACAGATCGAACTATACTAATTTGAATATCGTGTTAATATCAATAAATCAAGGGAATACACGATTAATACGCGAAGTATACGCATACCCTGTAATTAAAAGTAGTATAATCAATTTTGATTACAGTCTACGTAAGGTACTTGGGATTTAATGTCAGTTATAAGACTTTTAACCTCAGATCCACCGCGGCACCGGTAGAGCTCGTCAAATTAGACAATTATGTACACGTCTGTTTTTAAATCTGTTTTTACAATAACGTCTTCTAAAGTTCTAAGACACACAATAGATCTTTATGCGGTTTAATACTAATAGAAAGATCAGCTAGCAGATGTATTGTTTATATAATTTGCATCTATACGAAGGCGTAACTGGTCACTTATTTGAGGCCGAGATTTCATTAAGGCGGAGGCGAGCGGAGAGAAGTGGATATGTTTCAAACAACCAACATATTTTCTGCGCGGTAACGAGATGTGTGAACATGGACTATTTAACCTAAATATTTAGTCGATGTGTGTGAATAACGTAATTTTATTAGTTGTTTAAAACTCATCTCCGCTCCACTCCACTCAGCTGTGCTCGTCTTGTCTTGGCCTAAGTAGATATTATTACGTTTTTATACTTCAAGCATAAAGTTGATACAAAGTTATCCAAGTTATTCATGTGCATTAAGTATGCCGCCGTGCAACTTATTTCGATTTTGATATAAAAAGTTTACCGTACTTTTCTTCGAAACACTAAATTGGAATTCGGAAAGTAAATACTAACAAAAAGGTAAACCGACATAGCAAGCAAGACAATAAAACCGAAACGTCCGTACTTACCTTTTTTGAACGACAATGGTTGTTTCGGAAGCGGCGGGCGGCGGCGGCGGCGGCTACGTTCAACAAAACTATATTATTGCCATGAATACATTTTGATAGGTATTGCAAAAACTGTAGATACACGTGCAAACTTGACTATCACATCGCTGGCATTGACCTTTGCGATTGATTCGACAGATATCGGACCGACAATAAGACTAAAGTAAGTGCTAAACTTTATCTAGGGCTGCCGCTTGATGCGGATATTGTTTAAGTTTATTTCATCACACGAATCTGCCACAAACGCTGAAGTTTGTGAACTTACATACATACAACAGCTACCTACTAAAAGTTTTTAACCTATGCGAAAGCTATGCTGCCTTGCGAAAGTAAAGGAAACAATCTTTAGTCTAGGTTATCGCGATCTTGTCTAGAAAACTAACACCAGGGCCGCTGACTATAGTACCTAAACCTGATGTTTCAAAAACTGCTGTAATGATTACGAAATTATATCGCACACAACGTAAAGCAAAGACGACCGAAAATTAATAAATAGCACGGAATTGTAACTTTAAATCTTTTTAAGATAAAATTAAATAAACGTATGATATTAACTGCTAACCCTAAGTAAAAGGCATAAACGAAAAACGCCGCGGGAGGGATGTCTCCCAGTTTGGTCTTGCATCCGGCTGTCCAAGTCTGCTGACGTCATAGCTTCCACAGGAAGAACATAGTAAAGAAAGACATGATTGGGACAAATACGCAAATGATTTAATAGCTTTTTGATTCTTTTTTATAGATCCTCCCAAAGATGGTCGTTTCAGCACATTCTGATATTTCTAAATAAAATGTAGCTAAAAATCAGTTCATTGGGCTTGCAGGATCTTTGTTAACATCTACACACACTTGATAATTGTCTGAGAGGACTTTTATTGCAAACTTTCTTAAAATCTTATAATGGTCTATAACATTGTGATGGCTTTGATCCGCCTGGAACATAATCAAATCTGAGCTCTCTTCTACTAAACGTTTCTATAAATGTTCCAAAATGCCATTTCCGCTTTTCGCGGTATGTCGTCTGCTAAATTATCGATATAAAACACGTTTCCCGCTCATGTAACAGTGCCGAAGAGTGCAATACATCCAGACTGGCCTTACATAGACTCTGTGCGAGTTAGTCATAACTTCCGACATATCAAACACTTTGCTATTACGTTAGGGAAGTTGGTTTCCGTCCTCAGCATACATATTATACATCACGACTCTATGACTGTTCAAGTACGGGTTCACTTCTAACGTCCTTCACATAAAGGTCAATATTGAATACAAAAGCGCAATGTACAAAGTCCACAAAGTTTATAATACTGTTTGCAGAACTGTGATCTGACCCATTGTGCGGGTGTTAGAGTACCATTAGCATATCTGCCGGTCGCAAACACAAATGTGTGAGGAACATTTGGTGTACCATAATGAGTGGTTTATGGCGTGTGCGATGTACGTGGGTAGACTGTAACGCGTGGTCAAGGTCAGACCGATGTCCGTGGTTTTGAAGGTCACGGGTATGACCGAGACCCTCGTCCCACGACGTTCTGCGAAAAATACTCGTGTGTTTCCTTTAGATGGTTATCCTTTAAGATGTAATGCGTGTGAAATATGATCCAGCTAAGATTTATGTTTTGTTATCTTGATAATATAAGGTGTCTCCTAGAATTAATGGTAATGGGTCTTATTGTACCGTAGTATTACTTGTTGGGTTAGAATTATTGTTATATTTTTGAAACAAGGATATTAGGGATCCTTTTACTGTTATACACCACTGCTGAGCACTTCTTATTCACGCTACTGGCTACGAACCGGGGTTTGCTTCCGCTTCACTTCAACCCTTTTTAGTGCGGGTTGGTGGATGCCTCATGTCTTCGAATGATTAGTTCTTAGCTGTACCGGTAGCAGCGGCGATGAAATAATTCACACAAAGAGGTGTAGGCACGGGCGTTGGTCTAACCCGCGCCCTTATATTTCAAAGGCGAGACTGATACTACTCCGCCACCGCTATAAAATAATGATGCAAGTTATTCATCAAAAATATGTCAAAAAATGGTAAATAAACCAACAATTTCTTCTTTTTTCGATTCTTTTAAATATTTTATGCGAAGGAATGCTTCTTTGTTTTGAGTATAATATCCTTAATTGTTGTACGATTACCTCGTAACAAATTACACTGGTTGCAAAAAGCGGATGCACTCCAATCTACTTTCAATTTATAAGAGATAAGGGTACTATATTAAAAGGCAGCGTTCAAACAATTTGCAACTATGTAAGTTCATAAAGTACAGGTATCCACAATATATTATTATACGGAAGGTTTATTTTAATGCGTTATAATGTCTGCAATTTAGTCGCTACAATGTCGACTCGATCAGATACAAATCTATGTGAAACATGACGATATTATTATGTCTTTATTGCACAACACACCATAGAATACACACGGCGATTGTATCGATGCATGGTATGGTGTTTGCAATATGGATATGACTGGTAGTCATGTTACATTGAAGGGTTGACTTTAAATTTGTTGGACACATATTCTGTTGTTAGTAGTAGCAAGGTATCAGAAGTGAATTATATTTAAAATCCTTCTTCACATTTCTCTCGATCCAAGAAATAGTATCAAAATTCATACAGTTTTTTTTGACAAATGTGGATTCTTTTAGTTAACTATCTATCTTATGTCAAACGCGTTATTACATTAATCAATAATTCTATAATATTTTTATTACTTATTTGTTACAAGAAACGAGAGACCACTTTCAAGAGTTTCGTCTATTTATTAATTTTAGGTTACTTTTAGTACAAGAAACGAGAGACCACTTTCAAGAGTTTCGTCTATTTATTAATTTTAGGTTGTGCCTGCTTAGTGCGAAATATGGAGTTGAAATCGAATTTCACTTAATGCAAAATATTTAACAAAACTTTTAATACCAGTATTAGCATAATAACACCACTATCAATTACATTATCACCCTGTTCGATGTGTATCTGTACGTCGACTGTCAGGGGTTCGGTAGCTGAGTCATGTATTTTGATTTGTTGGCGGTAGAAATTAATATTGTAACGTAACGTCGCTTTTAGTAACTTGATACAAAGTAAAATTAATCTCTGTTAAATTCCATTAAGATCGTTTACTAGTACCTGCCTACATTAATTCACGGTGGTATTTACTTGAATGAGGCGAAATATTTAGTTTTGCCTGTATTGGAAGTTAGATTTAACTTTAAACATTTTCGTATGTAATTTTTTTGCATTTATTCAATAGGTAAGTCAGATGGGTACTGACTCTAAAAACGGTCGTCATGTCCAAGAAAGACCTCGACAAGAATAGCATGACAATCTGAGTTCCTTTGGACTGGAAACAAGGACTGCATTGGACGAAAAGGAGAGAAAACGATAGATAGAAAGTTGAAGATTTTTTCCGTTTAGGAAAGATATTTCCCAGAAATAGAACATTTCAAACTTACTATGGCGACAACTCAACGACCCAAACAATATCTTGACGAGTTTTCGCTACCTTCTGCGATCTTTAGCATCCTCCTTTTGCCAATTGCTGGCTGAAAACACTTAGATCTACCGCCAATCGCTCCAACGATATCTCAAACTACATTTACAATTCCTGATCCTAATTGTATTATAGTTAAATGTGTACAAGCGGGCGAGATTATCGATGTGTGAGAAACGCTTCAATGGTAAACGCGAAGTAATCAAGTCACGGGTGTACTCAAAGGTCATGACGAAATAAGTTCAGTGACACTAAGATCATTTGATGGAGGAATTTTTGGCACTGTACACCAGATTTTCTAAATCGTGAGATAGTGATCATAATTTTGATCAATGAATACGTTGATTTGATTTGGCAAACAGACGCTGCATGACATTAAAACAGCTTACAACATACAATTACTTGTAAACTGTCTGTCATGCGTAAGTTGTAGTTGTGTCTGTCATGTCTAGTAGAAAAAATATGACAGATACCTTCTATGCAGAGCATCATGATCGTCATCAGTTCATGATATAGCCGTGGGCCCTAATTCACGTAATTTTTTGACGCGCCGATCAAGTTGTGGTGCAGTTGCAGTAGTTAAGTTTACATCTTGGTGCAAATGGTATTTTTGTAATTGTTTAGCTGCCCTAGCTAGTCTAAAGCGGTCAAGTGACGCGAACTTGACGCGAGCGTATAGCGTATCAGCGGTTGTCAAAATTACGAGAATACAAAAATGGACTATTTTGATCGGAACTTAACTGCAATTGCACTGCAAATGTACTTACTTAATTACATGAATTAGCCTACTTTAGTAATAAATGATGCCTTAATTAGTTTGTCACAACTACATAATTGTTAGTTGTTTTAATTATGAGCTAATTATAAGAGATAATATGGGGCTAGGAGACATGACAGTCGCCACTCCTATAAGGACTCAATACACGATTGCACATAGTTCATAAAAAAAGAAAGAAAGAAAAACATTTACTTGACAGAGACAGTACACATGAAAAAAAACATGAAGAGAAAAAAAAACATAAATGAAAAAAGTTAAAAAGAAGAAGAAAAAACATAGAGTAAGTGTGACACATCAGTGTCAAACATGGACATTGCTCAGTAGAAATTCAATCATTGATTAATTTCTTGTTGCTAATGTCATAAATCCATAAATCATTTTAACAAATTTTTAGAAAAGAAGTATTGCACCAAAAGTGTTTTTTTTTAGTTTACCATTTTACATCGTATCACAAGCAAGTGGGGGTTACAGGCCCATAGGAATATAATTACCGAGATAATAAAAAGTACCTCGTATGTTAACTATACGTAGGTATGCAAAATTTCATACAAATCATATCACCGTTTTTCCCGTGAAAGAGATTAAACATCAATATAAAAATAAATATATTTAAAATATATTTTTTTAGTTTATTGTATAAACATATTTTCATTTTCATCAATGCATCCTCACAAATTTTTACATAATAGCATTATAGGATAGTCAGATTCACCTCTGCCTTTATCTTCATATTGAAACAGGCAATAAAACGTAGTTATTCCTCTGAATGTTTTATCGTCTCGCACAAGCTGCCAACTTTTCATCAGCCGAGGTTCAAGGTTGGTTATGTTGAACGCTCAGCTGATGTAAATACTGTGCTATACAAAAACTACATACAATATATGTAGATACGAGGTAATGGATAGGTCGTTTACTGCGCGCCATAAAAATTGATGCCAAAATAGATAATCTCTGTATCTCACTAATATTTTTATGTTGCTTATATATTGGTTGCTTCAAAATGTTTGCTATTTTTATGTAGGGGTTGCTTCTTCATTGGAATATTATTTAATAAGTATATAGCTTATTTAACACCCAAATAGAGCTTCTTTACAGGATAATTAGTATTTTAAGATGATTCCTATTGCTATAATATGTGATAGATAAAGGTATAATATGTGATAGCATTCTTTTATGTCACCTAGTCAGTTTAGCTGACAACTATTTCTCTAATTTAATAAAGAACCCACAAATCAGAAGAATATAATTTAAATTCCCATTTTATGAGCGAGGAAGAGCGCCATTTCATCTAATAATGCATTCCGGGGAGCAGTGTACCCCTGGGCTTCCTTTGAAGTTTACGTGTTGAATGTTAAATATTGTCGTCATATCTGTCTGTCCTGCGTGTTTCGCGTAGGTTCAAGGGCAGATCGCCGGTCATTACACTACACTTTTTGTATGGTTTAGTTTGCGTAACAAGCCAGACACATAGATTGATTGCTGAGAGTAAACATGACATTATGGAGATGTGACAACTCTGTTCGTTAGCACACAGCACGATTTGGAGCAAGTGAAATGAAAATTGTTTTTATGTTCTGTCAAACATAAACGTGACAAAAAAATTAATAATTACATTTATTTTTAAGATAGGAACTAATGGATGTAACAGAAATAAACGCAGATCAGCGGTAGAGAAAGATAGTATTCTGCGCAGGCTGATTTGTTTCTCTATACTTGTTAAGGCCCCGGGATTTGGATGTTCTGACAATAAGAGTAATCTTTGGTCACTGGTTTGGTCAAACTCACATCAAGAACTGTATAAGTACCTTGGAGCGTGAACGCACTACCGGTTGGCCGGTTTTTCCAGCCGGATCCGGCCAGCCGCATCGTTCATCTGGGTTAGCTGCATGTCAGTGCGTTGAGATCATGCGGCTTCATATAAAAGCCAAAGTACGGCGTGCCGCATGCGGTACACCGCATACTGGTCAAGCGGTAGTGCATACACGCTCTTACAACCGAGACTACACTAAACACTCACTGCACCATTAATTTATTCAAATCAAGATTTATCGTCTTTTGTTTTTCCAGCCTAAAGTCTTATCCTATTTGGGAGTTACCAATGTTTATTTACTTTCTAAACATGACCTTCGTCCGATCTAAATTGACTAGTAACCAGTTCCCGTAGTTTCATCCGAGAGCCCCAAAAAGATAATGGGTGAACGTGCTCTCATCTAAAAGGAGACAGTAGCGGCTGTGTTATTACGTGGTTCACACCTTTTTTAGCCGATTCTCATGCGGGATGAGAGTGTTTTACCCCTTGATTAGGATCTTGTAACTATTTCCTTCGTATAACACGATCTGAGGCAGTGTTATGAATTACAATGATGTCGTTCTAGTTTATGATTGTTATGGAATTACGAAAATTGTTACCTACTTAAATATAGAAACGTAAATATTATTATAATTACTATTGATATATTTATTTAGTACGATGTGCATATTAGACATACCATCTAGGTAATACTCGTACATCGGATGTAGTTGTATAACGTATGATGTAAAATTATGTTTTGGTAAAAAAATCAGATTAGAGTTAATTTCGCCTTTGTACATGTGTTGTTTCCTATTTGAAAAATATCTGTGTAATTGTTTTTGTGTACAATAAATAATTCAGAATAAATACTTTTGTAACTAGTCTACGTAAATTTTATCAACAGTACCCATTTAGAATTTATTCTACTTTACAATAGTAAGTTGCAAAGTTACCTAGGTTGTGATAGTTTGTAATGTAAATCGACATCAGACTTTCGGTGAATTTCCAAATTATTATTACGTTATTTCAGTATTGAAAACGCCTTTAATTTTTTGCTTATTTGTCTGAGAATCTTATGAATACAAAATAAATTTTATAACAAGTTTAATATATAATTGAAAGCGGACCATCAATGTCGGAGACATGTTTTTTAGTAATTACTTTCCTTCAAATAGCATTTTGGTTTTCAATCTAAAAGTAGTACTTTAGATTGTGATAAAATAATTTATTTAAGACCTACTTCACGCTTGATAAAATGTCTAGATGGAACTATCTCGAAAGTATTCATTTCGTTGCTAAAGTAAAATGTAGATTTATGCACTTAGGTATGTGAAAATCGGCAACAAAAGTCATGGCCCAGGACCTAATTGCTTGAACGTCTTAAAAGAGTTTCACAAGATGGATGGCAAGAACTGTATGAGAGTCACTGCTAGTGAGCACTGAACAGTGGCGGACTAAAACTTTCTTATCATGATAATATAATTGATTGTCCAACTAGATTTTTTACTTAATCATAATTCTTCAATGGTGACAAATTTTTCTACTAGTTTCTTCTTAGCTAGGCGTATGAATCATTTTCCCAAGGTCGTTATAGGACCCACGCAGTTGTATTCAAGATTTAAGCTAAACCTACGTAGGTACTTGTATTGCTAAATATAGTAATAGTGCTGCGTGCGGCCATTTATGGTGTTTTACGAAGACGATTTATTTATGTTTCCTTTAGGTGGAACTAAGTAGGATTACTGTACAACTTTGTAAAGATTTGTGAGGACTTGTCATTGGGCTATCTCACTGACCTGCTGTATTGATTAAGAAATGCAATAATTTTTTTAAAAATTTCCCGTACATTTTTAAATTTTAATTTAGAGAAAGCGGTGTCTTACCAAGGTGCAGTCGTTTTCTAGTTATTTTGTGAACAATGAAAGCAAGGATTCATTTTAAGGTACTACCTATTACAAAATAGTTTGTGTTAGTTTAAAGCTACAGATGATTATGGCAATTGATGTACCTAACTTGTTCTAGTTTTCTTCCGAAGTTAAAGGGTTAGTTTATTTTTTTTATTTTATCTCGTTAATCCTAGAATTGGCAGTTAGTTTCCAAAAACACTGAGCTCATTTACAAAAAAAGAACTCCATCTTTTACGATCAGTCGTGCTTATCGTTCGCGAAATAACTTAATATGAATTCCACATCTCTTATGAATGGACGCCAACTGTTCACGCAAATGAATCATAACAACGGTCGTTTTGCTTTGGCTTTCTACGAATCGTTGAATCTCACATCCGTTTGCTTTGTGTCGACTCCACTCAGGGTCTAAAGGTCAGTTATGGCTAGGCTGCGGAAGCAAAGGTCATAGGTTCAAGTCGGATAGCCAGACTGTGCCGACGGACGGTTGGGCGCCGAAATTCAGTTAAAACAGACGATTCTAAGTTTATATGTTTGAATTAATTTAAAGAAAATTGGCTAGGGTGGACAATTTTAAAATATGTTATTTGACGAAATGTAAATACCCACCTACCTATGCATTCCCTTCATACTGTAATAATCTATAATATAAAAATGATTCGCAAAATGTGTTGGTAAGCGCATAACTCGAGAACGGCTGAACCGATTTCGCTAATTCTTTTTTAGAATATTCCTTGAAGTACGAGGATGGTTTTTACGCAAAAAAAATTTAAAAAACTCCTCCGAAACAGCTTGACCGATTTTTATGAAATCTTATAGGTCGTATTCTGTTTTCGAACCCGGCAAGTGGCACTGCTTTACCGGGCAGGACGACGTTTGCAGGATCCGCTAGTATTTAATAATAATAAGCCTTTTCATTCTGAACTTTGAATTTTAGCTATTATTTCTGTTCTTAGTTAAAGTATGTCTCAAAGTTCAGTGTGCCTCTTGGTGTAGGCCTCCTCTAACATCTTCCATTGGGATATGTCACGTGCTACCCTCCTCCTATGTTGTCCAGCCGTGAGTTTTAGGTCGTCTTCCCATCTTGTTTGTTGGCGTCCTCTACTTCTTTTACCATCCCTGGGGTACCAGTCGGTGACAACCTTGCACCACTTCTCCTGCGGATCGCACATCATGTGGCCTAGTAATATTTAGTAATATAATTATATTTTTAAATTATGCAACAACAAGAGTAAGAAGAGAACAAGAGTATTTCGGTATATATCTCTACAAATTACATACTTATTTGGCAGGATTTTGCAGGACTGGCCTATTTAATGTTTTTAGCATAGTTTCCTTGCAGCAATACTAACCAATTTAAAAAAATAAATCCTCATACAAAAGAAGTTTTATTTTGTCAAAAAGATACTAATACTATTAACATTCTTACACAAGTATGTACGTACCTATTCAGGAAAACGTATGATCTTAAATATTTATCAACGAATATCCTACATGATTAGTTTTCCATGAATTCATTTTAATATGCAACTCCACTTGTTACCATATACCTGACTCATGATTCGCCAGTCGCCTGGCGCCGTGAGTCAGACCACACTTGTGTTTTACTGATATTAATTGATACCAATAATTAAGCTATTTATAAATATGATAGCAATGTGTGACATACTCAGTTCATATTGACTGCTACGCCGATGGTCGGCGGTTTGAATCCCATCCATCGATTATTTGTTCTGTGTATGAGTGTAATTTGTCTATAACATGTATGTATTAAAAAAGTGGTTTTTAAGTAATATATCCGTGGTTATTACCCATAACACAAGCAAATATGTTTGCTTCATTTGAGACTAGATGGCGCTGTGTGGCCATACTAATTCCACCAACGTCATGTTTTATTATGTACACACGAAAACGTAAACCATGATTATGTAGTAGTAACCATGTTTGCTTCATAACCGCGCAGTTTTAACTGGTCATCTCATCGGGCACAACTCTCAACGTAAAGGTGCTAACAAAGGAAGAAAAAAAGCAAGTACTAAGTATATCTATTAAGTCACTGAGCATGCAGACTTCCTATGGGTAAAGTCCCTTTCATAATTACTTTGTTATTATACCTACATTATGCTGGGCTCATCTCAGTCTACTAGTAGCACCTTCATAAAGTTACACATCGTAGAATATTTCACTCCCGACCTGTATACAATGCACCGTGAGAACGTGGCACTGGTATTCCTAATATTAATGTTTTACGATTGCGTTTTATAGTCCTTGTATGTGACCATATAGCCTCGAGTTTCATTAATACCGACGTTCCTATGATTGCGTTTGGCTCTGTTTAATTGTTATGCACTTGTACTGTAAGCTGATTTTTATTAAAAATTTTATGCTACGCAGTTATGGCGAGGTGGTATTTATTTATTTTTATTTTCTTCATAAAGTAGACCACCTCGGAGATAAGTTGAAAATAAACAAGTGTTTATAGCCTATACTATATATCTTATACTATATATCTTATCCTATGCATTTTACTGTACAATTTATCTATTTTATATCTGTTGTTAATAACGTTGCCTAATTATAGTTTGTACGAAGCGCTCTGCATACACGTCTCTGCAGTCCACTTGATGTGTATTTTAGTTTCTAGCCGTGCGTTAGTTTTATAAAAAAAAACGTTATCTCCCATTTCTACTCTGTTAACAGCATAGCGATGTTCATCGGGTGACAAGATGTCAAAACAACGGCCGTTGAACCGTGTCAAACAACTTCTGGCAACACCAAACGAAAGTAAAACAAGAATGTTTATACCGCGACATTGTTTGTTTCAATAGATCGCTTAATTCAGATCAAAAGTGCTACCGAAATAAACGGTGTTTAAATTTCATTCTTTCCCCGAAGGAATTGTTAAAGATGAACCATTTATTATGTCTTAATTGTGATGGTGTTTTGACAGGCCTGTTTATTTTTGTTTCAGATGAGGTTGACAGCTCCTTTTATAACATCTAATGTAAGTAATTGAATTTAATTAGCTTTAGGTGATATTTTATTTAAAATTGTTTTTTGTTGTTGAATTCCAATAAATAAGGCTTTAATGCTCGTTGACCTGATTTGGGTTAAAGGATGTCGAATATCCTAAATTGTTTTAGTACCAAAGATCTAGCTTTTCTTCGTATTTATTAGTGGGTGTATGAAACATTGGTGGGACATACAACTATTACTAAAATCAGTTGCTGGTTTGATTAATTAGTTCACGTTTACTGAATGTTTAACATTTTAACACTCGTCTATGGAAATGTATGGCCTTTGTGCTAATGAGAATGATCTATTTTTGTGTGACTTGATTGAAACTCGTGTATTGAGAAAAGCTAATGTCATTGTTTATTAGTTTTTATCATAGTAAGTAAAACTGCGCCCAGTAAGAATTAATTTGCCGTGTCATCTGATCTCTTTATGTTTTTCTACAAATAACATTTTGAGGCAGTTTAGGGGATTCCGTTGAATAGGTGCTATATATATTTTGTACTATTTTCCTGTTCGTTACAATATTTCTTTAGTAGGAATTCCTACATTTTTAGGTTTACTTTTATTTCTGTCTCTGTTCAGTCGTGTAGCAATGTAGCAATTAGATAACGGTTGTCGGTTCATTGAAGGCTTTATACGTGTCATTTGTGTTTCTTAGCTAGCAGTTTCAATGCGGTTGCTTTATATATAAAATTTTCTGTTTTCTTTAATATCAGTTACAGTTAATTTATGGTTGCAACTTTTTGCCAGTAATAAAGTCAGGTTATGTCATATTGTAAGTTAAGTTGCATACTCCTTCAGCATTGCCACTACATACTATGAACCTATAATATTAGCTATAATTTCTAATGGATTTTATGCGGTTTGTTTTTATAATTCCTCTCGATTACTCTTGTGAATTCTAGATAATATATATATACTTAATTCCTTTCAAGAAATAGTATTAAGACAGAATTTGTGTACATGTACGGGAATACAAGATCACGTTGTTTGACTAAGCTAGTGAGTCACAGCTACGTTATCCGAAAAAATCTAGTATTTTCCTGTTGTGTGTCTCACTGTTTGACTGTGTAGGTACAATGTAATACATTCCAAATATGGCTTCCGAATTCTTCATCAAAGTAAATTTATTTTGTTTGCAAATTAGTTTCAATCTCAAGAATTTCAGTTTGAATAAAATCTAATTTTCGTTTTGTCAAGGAACGTTAAACTGTTTAGTTATTTCAATTGATAGTTTTTAGTGCGAACAACTAAGTAGTAAATAGCTCCACGGCTTTTCTCTTATTTAATCTGTGAATTTTTTATTATTATTTTGTTAGTGAACACGGATGTTCCTTTAAATTGACTGACTGACATCAACGCACGTCGTACAGCCAAAACTTCTGTGGATAGAGAGTCCAAATTTAGCACCTAGGTTCCGTATGGGATCTAGGGGTGCACTAAAAAGGATTTAACAAAACTCACCCATAAAAGGGTGAAACGGGGATTACGAGAAGCCGCTGGTGGAAGTAGATGGTATATTCGTGTGCTTATTCAAGAAAATGCTTTTATCTTTATTATACACTCATAAAGTGTCTATATCAAGTAGATAGTAGTATTGCTGCAATTGAGGTTGCCAAAAATGTGGTCTCAATTAATAATAATATCCTGGGACATCAACAATCAAGCAGAGCTTTATTTAATTTAGCCCACTTAGAGCACCCATCTGAAAAGCACCTCCGCAAAGCGCACTTAACCTTGTCCACTAAGAGCACCTAGCCTTGTCCACGAAGAGCATCTAGCCTTGTCCACGAAGAGCACCTAGCCTAGTCCACGAATAGCACCTATTAATATTTTTGGTAGGTGCTCTTCGTGAATACTAATTTATTGTTACATTTTTGTCCACGAATGCGTTTCTTTTAAAGAAAGATATTGAATTAAAGATATCGATATAAATCACTAGAACCTTTATTAATTATGTACACATAGTTACTAGAGATGAAAACTTTTTGCACTATGGAAAATAGATATACTACAAATACTACTTTTCTTTTATAAATACAATACTTAGTACAGATAATTACGACCGATCTTGGGTGGGAATCGAACCCACAACCTGCGACGTCAAAAGTAAGCATATTACCGCCACGCCAGTCGATTGCAGCAGCAGTGCAGTAAAATGTACTTGATTTTTATCGACAAGAACCTACTATACACCAATTCATTCAAACATTGTATGGAAATTGAAACATTTTGCTTGCATAGTCTGGTAAAGTTTATTATATGATATTGGTGTGGTTACAAACCGCACCAAAGACATAAACTTTTGGGTTTCGTTTCAATCTCGTTACGGGTTCAGTCATCGATGATACAAATACATATGACTAGTGTAGGGTTCAACAAACTACATATACATAAATATACCAGCGTCACACCTGTACACCTAAACGGCGTAGGCCGAGGTGAATGTCACCCACTTTTCGCCGGCTATGTTTAGGTCCCATTTAGGCCCCATACGTAATAAGGGCCCATACGTAAGGGGTGAGCCTATTGCGGTTCACCGTTCACAATTTCAAACTATATATTTTCGCTAATTCTCGTTTAAGTTGCAACACAGTATGTTCTTTATGCCCTTGTCTCATTACCAGTAAGTTACACGACTTTATTAGAGGTTGGTTTGTTTGTAATAGGTACATTTATTTTTGGATATATTTTGGACGATTGTCTCATACGATTGTTGTTCGACCAGTGGGAGTTTGAAGTATCAATTTATTTTGCATTTTATTCCCAATATAGTACCACAAATATACATTGATGCAGTAATAAGTGGGTGATGTGTCTGGCTAAATGTGAATACAGATTAGAAAAAATAGCTAAACCATTTAATTTAACACGACTTATTTTTGGGAGCTACATTATTTTAGTCAACTTTCCAAAAGGTTGCATAATAAGGTACTTATAGTCCGAACTCATGTATTACCCGAAGGTGTAGGTAAATATCACTATCATTTCGCCGGCTATTTTTAAATTCCATACGTTGGGGGCGCGCCATTTTCCATTAATGACTGCCACTAAGGTTTTTCTATGTATATTTTTAGAAACTTCTTTTTGCACAACCGCTATATATTGGAATTCGGAACCGTACACCCCATAGTACATTACAACGTGATTTAGTGACGGAGCAAGGCTAAATATTAGATTTAATTGCATCTGTGCGAAGTCGGGGCGGTTCGCTAGTTAGTAATACGGTGAAATATGAGGACGCAGTCGGTTGCGTGTTGCACGCACGTACAGTGGCACCTAGCAAAAAGGCTGTTATTGTGGTAAGGGCTTAAGGTTGCGTTCACGTGCAGTTAGTAATTACTGTGACTATCCCCGACATGGTTTTGTATCAAAAAATATCAACAGCACTAAAGTGTTGTTAATATTGTTAATATAATGTAAGTTTAATTTCCTTTCAGTTGTAATAAAAATATCAACAGCACTAAAGTGTTGTTGATATTGTTAATATAATGTAAGTTTAATTTCCTTTCAGTTGTAATAAAAATATTATTAGTGTTACTATATTTTTTAAACTGTGGCACTATTGATAGGGCGTACAATTATTTGTTTTATAGGTTGTTCTAAATACTGATTTATTTCAGTCTTCAAGGCACTAACTCAATGAAATTCAACCAGCCCACGTTTTTTACGACTCGACTGGTCAATGAAACTTACATACATAGGATTTAGCAATCCTTACTTCTGAAAATATCTACATTCCGAGACATTGGCGTCAAAGCACATTAAGTTTTTTTTAGATCAATCGTGTATAAAAAGAACATGGAAGCCCGAAGATGAAAGAGCGTTATGTGAGCTGAGTCATTTAGGCGAAAATAGTGTTTTAACTATTTCAACACCAATTGTAAAAATGTATGGATGTTTGGATGTATGATGTACGTTTATTATTCTTTCACGCAAAAATTACTGGACGGAATTGGATGCAATTTGGCGCAGAGATAGATTAATGGTCTGGATTAACAAGTTGTAAATGAAAGCCAGTCTGTACACCCAACCTTTTATAAATGTATCAAAGTTAGGTAAAAATTGCTATTTGTTAGCCTCGCTAAAACTTGGAAGTGGTTAGACCGATTTGATATTTTTGTCTGTCTGAAATGACAAAAACAAATACTAATTAGACATATATACATATACTCACCATGTAGTAGGACAATTGCAATATAGGCACGGTTTCAAAGCAAAAACGTAGTACGCAGACCACTGGGTCTATAAAATCCAGAGCTGTAAATTGTCTAATGTTTGACGCCTATCTATTCACCACCCATCATGTATGGGTTATGCCGATCGTTAGTAAGTATCCCAAAAATCCCTTCTCATGATTATTTTATCGTCGCAGTCGACATTCGACTTAGTCCGATAACCCTGTGCTTCCGCGAAGCCCGACCCTCGATAACACCCGATAACAATGTAAATAGATAGCATTTGGTGAATGAAACACAAACACGAGATATCACTTCATAAATATATATTTACCGTTTTGTTAGAAATGTTTTTGAGGTTCTGTAATGTAATTTCCTGTTTTATGTTTTAGCAATTTGCTAGGTACATTTTGTATGGTTTTATTTCTATTTGTTTACTAAATGCTTTAGAACTCTTCCTCCATCCATTGTTTACTCTTTACTGAGGGTTGTGATCTCCTCTCTCTATGAGTTCATAATTTTGCGGTATTTATTTAAAAAAAGCAACAAGAATGTATCCAGAACTTAATCTCTATTGAGATTTTGTTTTTAAATACAATGTCGATATATTTTTTATATCTTTTAACACTGTCATGTGACTCTAAATAAATTATTAATAATAAAACATGCGAGTAGCTATCGATTAAGTATTTATTTAGTACCCTTAGTTGGTACGTGTTGTCAATACGAAAAAAGTTTCCGAATACTATCTGAACCTGTCGAGAGAATAATGCACATAAATCTACAAAAAATAGTTTATTCTGTTTCGAGTCTCTTTTATTCTATTTATATCTAATTATATGCTTTTGAACGAAATAACTTATTACACATACACAAACGTACAGGCAACGATCATCCCGACTTAAATCCTGGTAATAAAACAAGCAAGTAAGCAGCTTTCACTTACCAAGCTTGCTCCAAATACCAGTTTTTATTCCCTTTTGTATTTCCTCGTTTCAGAACAAAAAGAACCAGTATTTTGTTAACAAAATATACCGGTAGCCAAACATAAAAAACAAACAAAACAAAAGCTAGTTTTTTTTTGTTTCATCTCGTTTGTCGTAACGATGAGCTATGCTGATAGATTTTTTATTAGGTGCGAGTTGTCGTTTTGTTTCAATAAATTATTATGTTGCGTGGTAGTAATTACGGTTGATTTGGTTTAAATGGGCGGTCATTGCCGGCTATGATAAATCCATTTAGGTACTGCACTAGTGTTGGTTAAGAGCGTTTACGCCGTCCGGCTCGAAAAGTGTACTTTTAAAACGTACTAAACACTGCAACCGCTTCTCGTACAAATATGAAAATTACCAATAAACATGGGGAATTTCTTCATCATTTAATATAATTGAGAAAATATTAAGATTAATGTAGTATTTGTACACTATATTAAGATAACCTAACAGAGGTTTTCATAATTTCGCTATAGACATCAGTTTCGAAGCTACTAATCTCCAAAACCATTTACAGAACTAGTTGGAATTTTTTTTGACCAATTGCAAAGATGCTTAAGCATTCAAACAATTGAGAACATTTATAGATTTTGGTATCCTACAACAAGAAATAAAATTACAAAGAATATGAAAAATTAAGAAATTGATTTGACTTTTTTAACGACTTAACTTACTCAATTTGATACAAAAGTAGCTTAACACATTAAAACAACATCTTCTTTAAAACATACACTTTAAAATTTTACCAAATTTGTAATAATTATTTTTTTATAAATATTTGAAAATGACTATAAAACCGCGTCGGCCTTTAGTAAGTTTATACTTTAGTAAGTATACTTTAGTAAGTTAAATATTTTATTACTGTTTTTTAATGATTGACTATATTTTTGAATTGACAATTAATTATTATTTCAGTTATAATGGGAAATAAAACGAAGTCGTTTGTATCAAAGAAACGAAAATTCAAAAATTGGAATAATGGAGAAAGCAAGAGCTAAAAGGATGGTAATCCAGATCTTAAAGTCACTTTGGACTAACCCTCTGACTAATAAAATATGTATGATAATAATAATAACAAATTTATATAAGTGAATAGTTATTTTATGTTTTGCCCTTTTCTATGATAATTTTCAATTATCTGAAAGAGACAAAACATACAAAAGATATTCACAACTTTTACATCGTTTATTAGTGAGTACACACATGAAAACACACATACCTAATCCTAATCACTACATAGTATAAAACAAAGCCGCATTCCTGTCCCTTATATCCCTATGTGCGTTTAAATCATTAACACTACGCAACCGATTTTCATGCGGTTTTTTTATCTTAAAGAGTGATTCAAGAGGAAGGTTTATCTATAATACATGCATAATATAGCAGAATAACACTGATAATTTTAGCTGTTTCTGATGCGTGTGTAAATTATGAAAATGTGTGTAAAATGTCGTAAATTAACGCATGGTCATGGTCATTCTGGAGCATGTGGCGCCCGCCTGCCGGTCCACGCTGGGCGACGTGTTTGGGTTGAGGGCCTGGATTCTCTCAGCTCTTGGGATGTGTCCAGCAGTGGGACGCCGGTGTCCAGCAGTGGGACGCCGGTGCCCAGCAGTGGGGCATTTGTGTCTAGCAGTGGGGCACCTGTGTCCAGCAGTAGGACTCTGAAGGATGGTGGAATGATTGTTTAATCTGAACTTTAGCACAGCTTTGCCACACCTTGCGTACCTACCTATAGATGACTGTTAATCCTGACATATGTATTACCTTCACGAGCCTTCATATTGTTTAGTTTATTTATTTACTTTATATATTTTTTACTTTATTTTTGTTGTAAATAAATGTGGAAAAATTTTTAACTATAACTATACGATTTTAATTTGCGACTTATTACGTAGTACCGACCACCGACGAAGGTATGGTATGAATGGACAAAAATATTCATATTAGTTACATTGTCTGAAAATTGGATATTGCAAACTAGCAATATCAAATTTCCGGTAACAACAATATTGCAAATAAAAGCTTTTAAAAAGATTAATGTATCAGAATTATTATAACTTTAAATCATTTGTATTTTCATCAGTACTTTTTTCGAACACTAGCAATTACACTCGAACGGATCAAAATGGGTTAGTTGACTGTAACGCAAGACATCGTGCTAGCACCGTGCACACAGCTGCGTGCTTTAGTGTGCGTAATATTTTCCATTGAATTACCTACACTTGATGTCTCGCGCTACGCGTAAACGCTCTTAAATCTTTTTTGTTCAATAACGATGCTCCACACGTAAGTGTACGGATTAGTCATAATTAACTGTATTTTTTGAACTACGTACTATTGAAATTTAAAGAAGTCTGCTGTGACAGTGGTGCTGGAGGTACCTATAGTTAAACAATTACACTTTGAAGGTAGTGGAAGAAATGTAAAACATGTTTAGAAATACTGCTCTATCCCAACTGTGAAGATATGATATAATATTACATATGGGCAAATGGTAGGTACCTTATATGATTGTAGTAAATTTACCCGAATATTCCGTTTGGTTAATTATAACAAAAATTGGCATCCACCAAAAGTACGAGCAGTTCCATTTCACTGTAATCTTTCGGTGTCAAATAATTTCTAGAGTCGCGATGAGGCGCCGACTACATTGTTGTACAAATTTCCTATTAAAGTGTAAACGTTTAGTAAGCTTTTTCTAGATTTTAACTGTACTTATCTCACTGAGAGCGAGTCTAATTGTACCATTTCGTTATATCGAATCGAATATTGTGTTTGGTTTGCACTTGTTGTATAACTTAATAACTGTTTATGCTGAATTTTCCTTATGTTAGGGTTGTGGCAGATTCTTTGAGTGTGAATGTAACTCACTTGTTGGTTTCTTTCTAAATTTTTAATAAGTTAAAATTTTGTATGTATTTTTTGATTCTGGATGATATTGCATGGTTAAAATTATTTAGAAACTGCAGCAAAGTTGAGGGTTGTGGGAGATTCTTTGAGTGTGAATGTGACTCACTTGTTGGTTTCTTTCAAAAATTTTATAAGTTAAATTTTTGCATGTACTGGTTGATTCTGGATTGGATTCTGGAAGGTGAGTTTTTATGGAATCTGTTGTTTAGAGTTTATGTGAGCTAAACACAGTGTACCTATAACTGAAACGACTAAAATAAAATTGTGTTAAGAATGCGTCAGAAAACCGGCGCAGTAAACCAAGAAAATGCGTCGCAATTTAGAGGAAACTGCCAAACATTACCTAACTACACTGTTTACAGAAGTATTTGTTAAATAACGTGTTAGTCATGCTTCGAAAACCTATACCTGCATATATTATAGTTATCAGTCTTTATCTTGATAGTAATTTTCCTGTTTGCTTGAGGTAAAAAAATCATGATAACTAATTTTCTCAATGATCTGCGACTTGTTCTGACTTCGTACATGTAGCAAAACTAAATTAGGTTAGTATACACATAAACCTTTCTCACGAATATCTCTGTCCATTTGCGAAAGCTTAAAATTTAACACGAAGCTGTCATTGAGCGCGTTCCTCTCCGCCGAGGTACTACATGAACAGTTTGTAAGCATTAATGTTCATGTTTTGTGTTTGTGTGTAGTGTTTATTTATGTGTGCATTTGTAAAGACGCTTCAACTTTTACATGTGTGCTGTACTAACATGGTTACCTCCTTTCCTCCAAAAACTATCAGAAACAATTTAGTACTAGAAGTTGCGTTTATAATCAAAATCAGTTTACTAGTTTTTAATATCATTGCCAACATCATACAAACAAACGCGTAAATAGTGATAATATAGTACTGTGATTTAAATCCATCCATATTAATGGATTAGTTTTTAAGGCCTGTAAAAATAATAAAAAATCCAGTTTCCTAAACACCATAGCATGGAGATTCGACTCTCCATTGCTCCTAGGAATGGTTCGTAGATGTATCTCCTAGTAACAAAATAAATGTTTTTGTAACTATTTTAATTTAATTTATCTTAATAGCAGCTATAAGATCTGTTTACTTTTTTACTTTAAGGATGTAACTTGTCCGAAATAAATGTTATTTTATTTTATTTTTATATTTTTATATTCTGCTTGCATGCTAAAAACCTGTTCAAATGGTATGATAATAGTCTGATGCTGCATGTTATGTCGTTCATGACAAAAAATATTCTAGAAACTGTCTTGTAACTCAATTCATGCCGACATTAAGTTTATTATGATGACATTTACCAACGAAATCGATCAACTCTTTTATTAACCCTAATTATAAAAGTCATTCAATCACTTTTAGGGATCCGCATCTTAAGAAAAAAGAACGCATACTTTCAGGATCACTTTCAACATACAATCAGGTTGATTATCCAACCCATAACCCAAAACAAGAAAGAAAAATTCGACAGATAGTCGAACTTTTCTTTCTTGTTTTGGGTAGACGTATACCTATAAAGTACAAACTTTAAAACGCTTTAGTTATCTCAAGTATAAAATAATCAAAAGGTATGGATTTTATGATGTATATTTTGACAGAACAGAACCTTCAGTACGCTAGCTGATTTACACTTAGCCTGTATATGGTACCATTCAGATATGTTTTGCGGTTATGTGTATGTTATAAAATTGGCTTGTAGTTAAATATTCTTATGATGTGGTCACTTGAATACAATTACAGTTTAATGCACATAAGCCAAGACCTCTTTTTTTTTCTGACCAAGGCCATCGTTCTATCTACCTATTCATTTACAGTGAAATTATAGTATTAATTACAACATTTTTTATTAACATAAATAATCATTTGATAAGGGCAATGATCTAAAAGTGATGGAGCAATACTATTAGTATCTGTTACCAAGGCAATTTTATAGGGCTGGTCCAGCCATCAGTCAAACCATCAACACCAGAATGGTTGTGTAAATATCTACAACATAACCAAAGACTAATGAGCTGTCATACACACAGATAATGCACGAAACATGTCTAAATCTTGTGCCAACATTCTCTGTAGATATCCCTCTTTTGCCGGTTTGCTTATTTCTTAGATTTGGTCTCATTGGCAGTTTTTTAATTTACAGAAAATCAATATAAATAAACAAACGTCAAATTCTTTTAGAATGCAAACCATGACCACGGTTACTAGACGGAACAAAACGATAAGCAAAATATTTGTTTGTACTCGGAGAGCAATAAAATTGAGCGTCATGACGGGCTAAGCCGTCGCGTCGGTGCGTGCGAACCGGGTCACCAAGGGCAATGGTGACTCACTCGTTCCCGGTCACCTTGTACCTTCCAGCAGGGGTGATTGCTCTCAGGAATGCAACACATGCTTTGTAACTATGCAAAAAACACAAGTACAATGCAGGTGCGCAAACTTGCATTGTACAAATAGCTGGAACTTCTTAAGTCAAAGTGAGATTCTAGAAACCCGTCCCATTCAAACAATAATTCATATATTCGCCTTTTCAATAGAGCTGCATTATTCCAGAGATATGAAAACAAAATCTCGCGTCCTCACAGTCGGGTGGACGCATTGATAGCTGAACAAGCTCGAATACGCTTTTGTCAGTGTGGAACGGCGCGATTTTCTCCGGTGCATATCGCAAAGCGGCCCGGTTACATTCGTGCTCATAAATCAGAAATTTACCTTTTCATAATGGCTTGGCAGGTGTCCACACAGTATCAACTCATCGAGACTGCATTGTGTGATCCTCGCAATTGTTCCATTTCATTCATCTGCGATTTGTCCGTCCCTTATTAGGGCGTCTATCGCGACCGTCTTCTCAGCGTCCTGTGGACGCCGCGCGCCTGCGAGTGACGTATCGAACGATTTACTACCTGTCGCATCTACAGATAAGATCGAGTATCGTCCGTCACGAGGTCGCATCAGACCGGATGGGAAGCCGAGATGCTGTAATTTGGCCGTACAATACCGCGCACCGTAATAATAATAATCGCAGCCGTTCGTAATTGCGACGACATCCGTTGTACTTGTACAAGATGTGCGTACATGTGCACTTCGTGTGAAAGTTCCAAAGGGACACTCGTTACTGGGCTGAGTTGCGTTATCAAAACCAGTTTAACGCATTTTAGATATATCGGCTTTCTTTACCGCGCGGCACTCAAGATAAGGCGACCACTGCACTGGCGGTTTTATTGCTTTTAAATTGACAAGAACTTTTCAATGTTCATGTTCGTTAACTTGTAAAGGTATTACGACGTTTCACACCTAATCCGTCGAGTTAGAAAACAAAGACACGTTGCCTACAATAGTGGTCCTACCACAACATGACACACGATCGCTTTCGCTCGCCCGGACGATTAGTGCTTTTGTCGGTTTTTATAAACGGAAGTTCTATTGTCGCGGCTGTCGTGTGGTCACTGTCAAATTACATTTGTGTGCGTGTTTTGACAAACGGCGTTAGATAAATGCTCTCACAATACTTTCAATTGATTTAAAGTTGTGTCCGGTTTAAGATCTGCGAACTCTCTAAACGTCGCCGTCGTCACGTGAAGACTTCGGGGATAATTCATTCAAATTGTTTGCGCAAGCTCAGGTACAAAATCGATCCTTAAAAAAATCAATTGTGTCACATATTATTCCGATTATATCTGTTTCCGACTGTCTTCTCTTCAGATAAACGTAACATGGGTTGTATTTTGTAATTGTAATGTAAAAAATTACCTTACTTTCGTTGTGGGCGTGGGATCGGAGGCTCGATTTAAAAAGCCGGATATCCGTTAGCGTTGTTTGATATTAATGTACTTAGGTGTATCATTTTAAGCAATGTTATACCCTACATCCTTTTAACATGAAAGGATTAAAAGGTTATTGTAACGTTTTTTGTGCTTAATATTCATGGATCCTTCAAAAAGCTTCTGATATCTTGTATGCGCTGTCAATCTATGAGAGTATACGCCTCTACACCTGTTCTAAATCTTTGATGAAAATCAATGGCATGTTATTTAGTACGTAGAGTAGTCAGTACAACATATTGTGTTCTTTGCTTCTCGTTCAATGACAAAACATAATTTACTCAAGCCAATTATAAATTCATTGTACTTTGATGTTTTTACAAATGCATAACCTCATTACAGATTTCTTGACTTGTTAGCAGTAGAAAATAACTACCTATGTGCCCACTTTTAAGTCAAGTGATTGTCATAATCCGTTACACCTATTTATACCAACCTAAACAAGTACAATGTACACACAGTTTGAACTTCTTGTTCCGTACAAAAAGCTAATAAGCTTCTAAAAAAACTATTAAGTAACCATACATCTATCACTACGTCTGTCCATCAGATGGTCTCAGATGAAAGATTCAATCACGAAGCGACTCGCTTCTCAGAATACAAGCGGTTTTTTCACTAAAGTTCAATAATTTTGGGGCCAGTGTTACTTGATGGGAAACGTGGTAATTGGCTTGTTACTTGTGGCCATTTTTTATTGTATTATGATTGTTTAATGTTGGTTTTATGTTACCGTGAAGATTGGGAAATTCTAATAGAATCGGCGAATAGGCGTGTTCCATTGTAGCGTTGAAAAAAAAGAATGAATTTGACTTGTATTGTATCCTAAGAAGTTATGAGAGATATGAGTGCCTATTTAGATGTGTAATGGCAATGGTGTAAATGAGTAAAGGTTGTGGGTTTATTCCAATCTTTGTGCACGATTTGACTGAACCCTTTCCTTAACAGGCATATTTAGTTAGACGGGTTAACGAAACTACAAGACGTAACAGTTATCTCCCTGCTCACCTTCTTCTAATGAGGTTCTTCATGAAAATGATAACAATTCAAATTATTCAAAGGATGGAGTCCAGCGCGTATCATTATAATTTTAATGTTTCGCTTTTAAATAATCTAGCGCTCGGGCATCTGATCCTAAACTAAGCAGGTTTTGTACTATGGTAACATAATGGTAATATAAATATGTAATTACAGATCATTTACATCCATACTCAAGACAAACAGACGTGTTCATCACACAAATGTCTGACTTGGGTGGGAATCGCACCCACAACTTGCGTGAAAGCAAGTACCTAACCGACACGCCACTGGCCATTTTGGAATATTTCAGATTCATCGTATTCTTATACGTTTATTGTATCTTTCCTGTTTGTATTTGACTGAGTAATTAAAGGATTATTACACGTTTCACAGAATAAGTGATCTCTCAACATTTAAGGCATTTTAGTATACTTCGTTTGCTTGCAGGCAATCTTAACACCTTAATTATTCCACTGACACTTTGCAGATTACGAATTAATTTAAACCTTCGCGGAATACTTCTTTAAAGTGATCTCATACATCTTTGAGATTGGATTTCCTTCATCAACAACCCTTTAATTAATGTGTAGGCGTGTTATTTAAATGGCTAATCAAAATCCCGGCACATTCCTTGTAAAATTGCTTGAACAGCTCTAATCATTTAGTGACGTAATATTTCTTTTTTTATCACATTTCATGTGATATCAAAATATCACATGAAATGTGATAAAATGTAAAGTGAGTTATTACTAAAATGATAATTTTTACATATAATTTCACATATAACTTTTACCTAAAAAAGTTCATTTATCATCAACCCAAAACAGCCTCTACAAGAAAAGAAACAAATAATTTAAATGCTGAATGGTCTTTTAAAATTTAGGATTCCTTGAATAAAATCCCTATAACAACAATCCAATCCAATCCGACAATGCTATACTTCGACATAGATAATAAAAGTAAAGAAATAATTATAAAATCATATGTTTGTTTTCTCTTCTTTCATACATAAATTAACTTGCGTGTGGCTTCCCTCTCGCCCAATCCCTTTTATCCTTACTTCATAATTGCTACATTTGGAATTTCAAATAGGCTGCCAGATAAACTAATTAAATGCTTATGTTAATTAGCAGCTCTGAAAACTTTTAATAGGTGTAATACCTATTATCAAAGGTATTAAGGTGTTAATTAACGCATTCCCTTAAACTAACGTGCCATGTATATTATTCCACACCAATTAATATCTCTGCGTCTCAATAATTGGTACAAGGTTTTAAATATTTGTACGGTAGGTACGGAACACGGAACGGATTCCGATGTTAAGATGTTTTTTTTTCTAGCTTCCAATCAGCGGGATCGTGAGTTGTGCTTTTTTTGAGTGACCCGTTATGACCCGCGCCCTGCACTCGTCCATTACGAATTGTTACCAATAATATAAACATAATTTACGCTTGTATTGACCGAAGATGTCGACAGAATTAATCATCATTGTGTTGTATTTAAAAAGGAAAAGATAAACGTTTAGTAAGTGGCAGAGGAAAGCTGCGTGAATTGACAAACTTGGTTTTTGTAACATCAATTGGAAATTCGCTCTCAATTAAAGTGAGTGTGTCATTTTTTATTGCCGCACACTGTGTAGGTAACCTATTTATACAAAGGTACTTTAAACCTCTCCTTTTTATAGAAAAGAGACTAGGTGCTGTCTCCCGCTTTGCCTGGAGGGAAGTGGACAATCTTACTTTCCAACTCCTCCTGTTATCTTTCTGATTAAATTCTTACGGGATTCGAGATATTTCTATGTGTCCCGGGACGTGGTCGGGTTCAAATCCCGAGTATCTCCAAGGCGTCGCTATCAATAAGTAAGTATTCTGGGACATTAACACACACGGTCATCTGGTCCCAAGCTAAGCAGAGCTTGTGTTATGGAAACCAGATGACTGGTATATACTATATATATAATACTTTTCTTTTGTAAATATATACTTATAATAGATATCTACACCCAGACTCGACACAAAAACACAAATGTTCATCATTAATGTTTGTCTCGGGTGGGAATCGAACCCACGACTTGCGGCGTGAAAAGCAAGTATCTTACCGACTACGCGCCACCGGCCCGTCAATCCTGGCTTACTGAGGATATACAGTGGCGGGATTGTGGTAGTGGGTCCCAAAAAACCTATTAACTTAATTTAAACCACCATTCATCAACACCCCATTGATCAGTCCAGATTAGCCGTATGTAGATCCGCGGTCGTCAGATAGCATAGTCATCAATAACCTCTGTGAACTTAGCACCCGACTTTTTTGTTTTTTATTTTTGAATTTGCCATTCGATAGCCCTTCGTTTGTACCCGTTTGTACCGCTTTTTTTTTTGTTTGTACCTCAAACCAAAAAAAGTTACAGCGTTTTCAAATTTGTACTGGCACCCCACTTTGGAGAATTCAAAGTGTACCGATAGAATCTGATTTGTTGTCGTTTGTACCCGTTTGTACCGCTTCCGGTTTTAATTTTACTCAAAACCCGAAAAAGTTACAGGCGTTTCAAAATGACGTCAAAAAAATACCAACTTTTTGAATAATGACATTTTTGAAATTCTGCTTGCAGAAATGGCTTAAGAATCGTTTGTACCTCAAGAAAATATAAACTTTTTCGTTTAAACCTCAAAACTGAAAAAGATACAAGGGTTTTAATATTACGTAAAACTAAAACCTACTTTTTCAATTTTGACATTTTTGAAATTCTGCTTGCGGAAATCGCTTAAGACTCGTTTGTAACTCAAAAAAATATAAAAATTTTCGTTTGAACCACAAAACTAAAAAAGTTACGGGGGTTTAAAATTATTACGTCAGAAAAATACCAACTTTTTCAGTTTTGACATTTTTGAAATTCTGCTTGCGGAAATCGCTTAAGAATCGTTTGTACCTCATGAAAATATAAAAATTTTCGTTTGAACCCAAAAACTGAAAAAGTTACGGGGGTTTTAAAATATTACGTCAGAAAAATATCAACTTTTTCAGCTTTGACATTTTTGAAATTCTGCTTGCGGAAATCGCTTAAGAATCGTTTGTACCTCATGAAAATATAAAAGTTTTCGTTTTAACCCCAAAGCTAAAAAAGATACGGGGGTTTTCATATTACGTCAAAATAAAACCTACTTTTACAGTTTTGACATTTTTGAAATTCTGCTTGTGGAAATCGCTTAAGAATCGTTTGTACCTCATGAAAATATAAAAGTTTTCGTTTGAACCCAAAAACTGAAAAAGTTACGGGGGTTTTAAAATATTACGTCAGAAAAATACCAACTTTTGCAATTTTGACATTTTTGAAATTCTGCTTGTGGAAATCGCTTAAGAATCGTTTGTACCTCATGAAAATATAAAAGTTTTCGTTTGAACCCAAAAACTAAAAAAGTTACGGGGGTTTTCAAATATTACGTCAGAAAAATACCAACTTTTGCAATTTTGACATTTTTGAAATTCTGCTTGTGGAAATCGCTTAAGAATCGTTTGTACCTCATGAAAATATAAAAGTTTTCGTTTGAACCCCAACACTTAAAAAGATACGGGGGTTTTAAAATATTACGTCAGAAAAATACCAACTTTTTCAGTTTTGACATTTTTGAAATTCTGCTTGCGGAAATCGCTTAAGAATCGTTTGTACCTCATGAAAATATAAAAGTTTTCGTTTGAACCCCAAAACTAAAAAAGTTACGGGGGTTTTAAAATATTACGTCAGAAAAATACCAACTTTTTCAGTTTTGACATGTTTGAAATTCTGCTTGCGGAAATCGCTTAAGAATCGTTTGTACCTCATGAAAATATAAAAGTTTTCGTTTGAACCCAAAAACTGAAAAAAATACGGAGGTTTTAAATTATTACGTCAGAAAAATACCAACTTTTTCAATTTTGACATTTTTGAAATTCTGCTTAAGGAAATCGCTTAAGAATCGTTTGTACCTCATGAAAATATAAAAGTTTTCGTTTGAACCCCAAAACTTAAAAAGTTACGGGGGTTTTAAAATATTACGTCAGAAAAATACCAACTTTTTCAGTTTTGACATTTTTGAAATTCTGCTTTCGGAAATCGCTTAAGAATCGTTTGTACCTCATGAAAATATAAAAGTTTTCGTTTGAACCCCAACACTTAAAAAGATACGGGGATTTTAAAATGTTACATCAGAAAAATACCAACTTTTTCAGTATTGACATTTTTGAAATTCTGCTTGCGGAAATCGCTTAAGAATCGTTTGTACCTCATGAAAATATAAAAGTTTTCGTTTGAACCCCAAAGCTAAAAAAGATACGGGGGTTTTCATATTACGTCAAAATAAAACCTACTTTTACAGTTTTGACATTTTTGAAATTCTGCTTGCGGAAATCGCTTAAGAATCGTTTGTACCTCATGAAAATATAAAAGTTTTCGTTTGAACCCAAAAACTGAAAAAAATACGGAGGTTTTAAATTATTACGTCAGAAAAATACCAACTTTTTCAGTATTGACATTTTTGAAATTCTGCTTGCGGAAATCGCTTAAGAATCGTTTGTACCTCATGAAAATATAAAAGTTTTCGTTTGAACCCAAAAACTAAAAAAGTTACGGGGGTTTTAAAATATTACGTCAGAAAAATACCAACTTTTGCAATTTTGACATTTTTGAAATTCTGCTTGTGGAAATCGCTTAAGAATCGTTTGTACCTCATGAAAATATAAAAGTTTTCGTTTGAACCCCAACACTTAAAAAGATACGGGGGTTTTAAATTATTACGTCAGAAAAATACCAACTTTTTCAGTTTTGACATTTTTGAAATTCTGCTTTCGGAAATCGCTTAAGAATCGTTTGTACCTCATGAAAATATAAAAGTTTTCGTTTGAACCCAAAAACTGAAAAAAATACGGAGGTTTTAAATTATTACGTCAGAAAAATACCAACTTTTTCAATTTTGACATTTTTGAAATTCTGCTTAAGGAAATCGCTTAAGAATCGTTTGTACCTCATGAAAATATAAAAGTTTTCGTTTGAACCCAAAAACTAAAAAAGTTACGGGGGTTTTAAAATATTACGTCAGAAAAATACCAACTTTTGCAATTTTGACATTTTTGAAATTCTGCTTGCGGAAATCGCTTAAGAATCGTTTGTACCTCATGAAAATATAAAAGTTTTCGTTTGAACCCCAAAGCTAAAAAAGATACGGGGGTTTTCATATTACGTCAAAATAAAACCTACTTATACAGTTTTGACATTTTTGAAATTCTGCTTGCGGAAATCGCTTAAGAATCGTTTGTACCTTATGAAAATATAAAAGTTTTCGTTTGAACCCAAAAACTAAAAAAGTTACGGGGGTTTTAAAATATTACGTCAGAAAAATACCAACTTTTGCAATTTTGACATTTTTGAAATTCTGCTTGTGGAAATCGCTTAAGAATCGTTTGTACCTCATGAAAATATAAAAGTTTTCGTTTGAACCCAAAAACTGAAAAAAATACGGAGGTTTTAAATTATTACGTCAGAAAAATACCAACTTTTTCTATTTTGACATTTTTGAAATTCTGCTTGCGGAAATCACTTAAGAATCGTTTGTACCTCATGAAAATATAAAAGTTTTCGTTTGAACCCCAACACTTAAAAAGATACGGGGGTTTTAAATTATTACGTCAGAAAAATACCAACTTTTTCAGTTTTGACATTTTTGAAATTCTGCTTTCGGAAATCGCTTAAGAATCGTTTGTACCTCATGAAAATATAAAAGTTTTCGTTTGAACCCAAAAACTGAAAAAAAAACGGAGGTTTTAAATTATTACGTCAGAAAAATACCTACTTTTACAGTTTTGACATTTTTGAAATTCTGCTTGCGGAAATCGCTTAAGAATCGTTTGTACCTCATGAAAATATAAAAGTTTTCGTTTTGTAACGAATTTATAAGTAGAAAAGATTAAATAATGTACGTGAAAGGTAAAACTGAAAGTATTCAAGATATAGAGTAGTAGTAGAAGCACAAAATAGTTCAACTGAGGTAGATACTTAGCAGTCGTAATGAATTTATGAAAAGAAACGATTAAGTAATGTACGTGAATATTAAAACTGAAAGTATTCAAGATATGGAGTAGTAGGCGAAGCACAAAATAGTTCAACACAGATAGGTAGTTAGCAGTCGTAACGAATTTATAAGTAGATATGATTAAATAAAACTAGAAAAAAATGCAAAAGAAAACCTAAAAGTAACTAATAAATCGAGTAGTAGTAGAAGCACAATATCGTTCAACGTGGGTAGATAGTTAGCAGTCGTAATGAATTTATAAGAATTTAATTTAATTTATATGAATTTATTAACGTTTTTACTTTTAAATTCATTACGACTGCTAAGTATCTACCTCAGTTGAACGATATTGTGCTTCTACTACTACTCGATTTCTTAATACTTTCAGGTTTTCTTTCTTTTTCTGGTTTTATTTAATCATCCCCATAATCAATCATAACTCTAGAAGTGCGTGAAAAAATACTACAAAAACGAAGGCTCCGCCGAGTTTGGCACACGAGCCGGTGTAGGGAGGATAAAACAGCACTGAACAAAGCCATCTTGGAGGTAAAAGAAGCCCTTAGAATTGCCAATAATGAAACAATAAAAGCACGATTGGAAGCACTTACTGCAACAAAGGCCACCAACTACTCTCTTTGGAAGGTCACACGTGGTATGAATTAACCGCAAAACCCAAAGCCCCCAATCAGAAATGAAAACGGAACCTGGACAAGAACCGGCAAGCAGAAAGCAGCATTGTTTGCAGAACATTTGGAAAAAGTTGGTATTTTTCTGACGTAATAATTTAAAACCTCCGTATTTTTTTCAGTTTTTGGGTTCAGACGAAAACTTTTATAGTTTCATGAGGTACAAACGATTCTTAAGCGATTTCCGCAAGCAGAATTTCAAAAATGTCAAAACTGTAAAAGTAGGTTTTATTTTGACGTAATATGAAAACCCCCGTATCTTTTTTAGCTTTGGGGTTCAAACGAAAACTTTTATATTTTCATGAGGTACAAACGATTCTTAAGCGATTTCCGAAAGCAGAATTTCAAAAATGTCAAAACTTAAAAAGTTGGTATTTTTCTGACGTAATATTTTAAAACCCCCGTAACTTTTTTAGTTTTTGGGTTCAAACGAAAACTTTTATATTTTCATGAGGTACAAACGATTCTTAAGCGATTTCCGCAAGCAGAATTTCAAAAATGTCAAAATTGCAAAAGTTGGTATTTTTCTGACGTAATATTTTAAAACCCCCGTAACTTTTTTAGTTTTTGGGTTCAAACGAAAACTTTTATATTTTCATAAGGTACAAACGATTCTTAAGCGATTTCCGCAAGCAGAATTTCAAAAATGTCAAAACTGTAAAAGTAGGTTTTATTTTGACGTAATATGAAAACCCCCGTATCTTTTTTAGCTTTGGGGTTCAAACGAAAACTTTTATATTTTCATGAGGTACAAACGATTCTTAAGCGATTTCCGCAAGCAGAATTTCAAAAATGTCAAAATTGCAAAAGTTGGTATTTTTCTGACGTAATATTTTAAAACCCCCGTAACTTTTTTAGTTTTTGGGTTCAAACGAAAACTTTTATATTTTCATGAGGTACAAACGATTCTTAAGCGATTTCCGCAAGCAGAATTTCAAAAATGTCAAAACTGAAAAAGTTGGTATTTTTCTGACGTAATATTTTAAAACCCCCGTATCTTTTTAAGTGTTGGGGTTCAAACGAAAACTTTTATATTTTCATGAGGTACAAACGATTCTTAAGCGATTTCCACAAGCAGAATTTCAAAAATGTCAAAACTGAAAAAGTTGGTATTTTTCTGACGTAATATTTTAAAACCCCCGTAACTTTTTAAGTTTTGGGGTTCAAACGAAAACTTTTATATTTTCATGAGGTACAAACGATTCTTAAGCGATTTCCTTAAGCAGAATTTCAAAAATGTCAAAATTGAAAAAGTTGGTATTTTTCTGACGTAATAATTTAAAACCTCCGTATTTTTTTCAGTTTTTGGGTTCAAACGAAAACTTTTATATTTTCATGAGGTACAAACGATTCTTAAGCGATTTCCGCAAGCAGAATTTCAAAAATGTCAAAATTGAAAAAGTTGGTATTTTTCTGACGTAATAATTTAAAACCTCCGTATTTTTTTCAGTTTTTGGGTTCAAACGAAAACTTTTATATTTTCATGAGGTACAAACGATTCTTAAGCGATTTCCGCAAGCAGAATTTCAAAAATGTCAAAACTGTAAAAGTAGGTTTTATTTTGACGTAATATGAAAACACCCGTATCTTTTTTAGCTTTGGGGTTAAAACGAAAACTTTTATATTTTCATGAGGTACAAACGATTCTTAAGCGATTTCCGCAAGCAGAATTTCAAAAATGTCAAAGCTGAAAAAGTTGATATTTTTCTGACGTAATATTTTAAAACCCCCGTAACTTTTTAAGTTTTGGGGTTCAAACGAAAACTTTTATATTTTCATGAGGTACAAACGATTCTTAAGCGATTTCCTTAAGCAGAATTTCAAAAATGTCAAAATTGAAAAAGTTGGTATTTTTCTGACGTAATAATTTAAAACCTCCGTATTTTTTTCAGTTTTTGGGTTCAAACGAAAACTTTTATATTTTCATGAGGTACAAACGATTCTTAAGCGATTTCCGCAAGCAGAATTTCAAAAATGTCAAAATTGAAAAAGTTGGTATTTTTCTGACGTAATAATTTTAAACCCCCGTAACTTTTTTAGTTTTGTGGTTCAAACGAAAATTTTTATATTTTTTTGAGTTACAAACGAGTCTTAAGCGATTTCCGCAAGCAGAATTTCAAAAATGTCAAAACTGTAAAAGCAGGTTTTATTTTGACGTAATATGAAAACCCCCGTATCTTTTTTAGCTTTGGGGTTCAAACGAAAACTTTTATATTTTCATGAGGTACAAACGATTCTTAAGCGATTTCCGCAAGCAGAATTTCAAAAATGTCAAAATTGCAAAAGTTGGTATTTTTCTGACGTAATATTTTAAAACCCCCGTAACTTTTTTAGTTTTTGGGTTCAAACGAAAACTTTTATATTTTCATGAGGTACAAACGATTCTTAAGCGATTTCCTTAAGCAGAATTTCAAAAATGTCAAAATTGAAAAAGTTGGTATTTTTCTGACGTAATAATTTAAAACCTCCGTATTTTTTTCAGTTTTTGGGTTCAAACGAAAACTTTTATATTTTCATGAGGTACAAACGATTCTTAAGCGATTTCCGAAAGCAGAATTTCAAAAATGTCAAAACTGAAAAAGTTGGTATTTTTCTGACGTAATAATTTAAAACCCCCGTATCTTTTTAAGTGTTGGGGTTCAAACGAAAACTTTTATATTTTCATGAGGTACAAACGATTCTTAAGCGATTTCCACAAGCAGAATTTCAAAAATGTCAAAATTGCAAAAGTTGGTATTTTTCTGAGGTAATATTTTAAAACCCCCGTAACTTTTTTAGTTTTTGGGTTCAAACGAAAACTTTTATATTTTCATGAGGTACAAACGATTCTTAAGCGATTTCCGCAAGCAGAATTTCAAAAATGTCAATACTGAAAAAGTTGGTATTTTTCTGACGTAATAATTTAAAACCTCCGTATTTTTTTCAGTTTTTGGGTTCAAACGAAAACTTTTATATTTTCATGAGGTACAAACGATTCTTAAGCGATTTCCGCAAGCAGAATTTCAAAAATGTCAATACTGAAAAAGTTGGTATTTTTCTGACGTAATAATTTAAAACCTCCGTATTTTTTTCAGTTTTTGGGTTCAAACGAAAACTTTTATATTTTCATGAGGTACAAACGATTCTTAAGCGATTTCCGCAAGCAGAATTTCAAAAATGTCAAAACTGTAAAAGTAGGTTTTATTTTGACGTAATATGAAAACCCCCGTATCTTTTTTAGCTTTGGGGTTCAAACGAAAACTTTTATATTTTCATGAGGTACAAACGATTCTTAAGCGATTTCCTTAAGCAGAATTTCAAAAATGTCAAAACTGAAAAAGTTGGTATTTTTCTGACGTAATATTTTAAAACCCCCGTAACTTTTTAAGTTTTGGGGTTCAAACGAAAACTTTTATATTTTCATGAGGTACAAACGATTCTTAAGCGATTTCCTTAAGCAGAATTTCAAAAATGTCAAAATTGAAAAAGTTGGTATTTTTCTGACGTAATAATTTAAAACCTCCGTATTTTTTTCAGTTTTTGGGTTCAAACGAAAACTTTTATATTTTCATGAGGTACAAACGATTCTTAAGCGATTTCCACAAGCAGAATTTCAAAAATGTCAAAATTGAAAAAGTTGGTATTTTTCTGACGTAATAATTTAAAACCTCCGTATTTTTTTCAGTTTTTGGGTTCAAACGAAAACTTTTATATTTTCATGAGGTACAAACGATTCTTAAGCGATTTCCGCAAGCAGAATTTCAAAAATGTCAAAACTGTAAAAGTAGGTTTTATTTTGACGTAATATGAAAACACCCGTATCTTTTTTAGCTTTGGGGTTAAAACGAAAACTTTTATATTTTCATGAGGTACAAACGATTCTTAAGCGATTTCCGCAAGCAGAATTTCAAAAATGTCAAAGCTGAAAAAGTTGATATTTTTCTGACGTAATATTTTAAAACCCCCGTAACTTTTACAGTTTTTGGGTGCAAACGAAAACTTTTATATTTTCATGAGGTACAAACGATTCTTAAGCGATTTCCACAAGCAGAATTTCAAAAATGTCAAAACTGAAAAAGTTGGTATTTTTCTGACGTAATAATTTTAAACCCCCGTAACTTTTTTAGTTTTGTGGTTCAAACGAAAATTTTTATATTTTTTTGAGTTACAAACGAGTCTTAAGCGATTTCCGCAAGCAGAATTTCAAAAATGTCAAAATTGAAAAAGTAGGTTTTAGTTTTACGTAATATTAAAACCCTCGTATCTTTTTCAGTTTTGAGGTTTAAACGAAAAAGTTTATATTTTCTTGAGGTACAAACGATTCTTAAGCCATTTCTGCAAGCTGAATTTCAAAAATGTCATTATTCAAAAAGTTGGTATTTTTTTGACGTCATTTTGAAACGCCTGTAACTTTTTCAGGTTTTGAGTAAAATTAAAACCGGAAGCGGTACAAACGGGTACAAACGACAACAAATCAGATTCTATCGGTACACTTTGAATTCTCCAAAGTGGGGTGCCAGTACAAATTTGAAAACGCTGTAACTTTTTTTGGTTTGAGGTACAAACAAAAAAAAAAGCGGTACAAACGGGTACAAACGAAGGGCTATCGAATGGCAAATTCAAAAATAAAAAACAAAAAAGTCGGGTGCTAAGTTCACAAAGGTTCATCAATAAGCGTCCTAAGCTAAGTTAGCCGATCCGAGGTCCCCACTAAAAAAGGGTTTAAATTCTATCCGACAATTATTTTCAGTTTCCAGCATAAATCTCTTAGAACATTTAACAGGGAGGTGTTTTACACAACTTCTATTACTAAATTGTTCCTACCACGATCGGGAGATAAACTTTACAGTACACATGTAAAAGTTGAAGCGTCTTTACAAATGCACACTAAATAAAAGCTATACACAAAAACATAACATGAACAGTTAATGCATACAAACTGGTCATGTATCTTGGCAGAGGTAAATTTTCTAAGATAAATCCTACAGTTTCTATAAACTAAAAATAAATCAACCGCACAAGATTCTAAAATAGTTTGCACTTACAGTAACTGCTATTAAAATATGATTAATGTCGAAAATTCTAAAATTAGTCTCTCGAACTGCAAAGTGTGTTTTTTGGCGTGTCAAGAGATTTATTACCGGTTTTTTCCGCGACGCCACCTTACAGATGACAGTTCGGTGATTAAGGGTTGCGAAGAGGCGCATGTGTTGTGAATGAAACGTTATTTTTTTTTTAATTGGGGTGAGCCAATGTCGTGGGAATGTGTATAAAATGTGGGTTAGCCGGGACATTGATAATTTTGTGCTTTGTATTTGTAAAAACAACAAGTAAATTAACTCTTTCGGCTTTACTTACCTTCTACAAAATTTAGATAATAATCGCCATCACTAAAAATATGATTTGTGAACAAGACCATTTTTGTTTCTTATAACCATTCATTTTTTAAGCCTGTAAAGTAAACTTCAAAATATTAAAATATAAGATTTTTAAAATAGCCTTTAAATTATAATATCGCGGGCTCGATTCTCGGTCGTGCCAACACATCTTTGTGTGAATTGTTTCATCGCCGCTGCTCAATATCGGTCAAGGAAAACAGCGTAAGAAAACCTCTAAGCACAAATCATTCAAAGACATGTGATATCCACCTATCCGCACTTGGTCAGCGTGTGTGGATTAAGGTCTGAACTCTCTTAACTCGTAAGATAATTTCATTCATAATTTCAGTAGGTAAGACTTCCTTTGTCTAATCGTATTTTAGCGAGCCTTCAGATGCGTTATGTCAAGTTTTATGAATTATGCCGTAACAGTAGAAACATTTATGACTCGTTAGTGTTGTGTGTTGGCTTTAACTCCGTATTATACGTAACAGAATGTAAATAATGAAAATAGTAATGTCCCGTGTCATTACTCGGTTCATGATGGCGTAACGTTAATATGTGAACGGGTTACCTCCAAGTGTATAAGTACTACAGTTGAATGCAATAATTTATACATATTGCCATTAGCTGTGTAGAAATAACCATGTTTATGATTAGCTTGACTTATAGCTTATTATATATTACTTGACTTATTTGACGGGCCGGTAGCGTGGTCGGTAAGATACTTGCATTTCACGCCGCAGGTCGTGGGTTCGATACCCACCCGAGACAAACGTTAATGATGAACATTTGTGTTTGTGTCGAGTCTGGGTGTAAATACATATATCTATTATAAGTATATATTTACGAAATAAAAGTATTATATGTATAGTATATACCAGATATCTGGTTTCCATAACACAAGCTCTGCTTAGCTTGGGGCCAGATGACCGTGTGTGTTAATGTCCCAGAATATTTAGGTTTTAATGGAATAGGTAAGCTAGCTACTCCAGTCATTTGCATTTTTATGTCATTTTTACAACGTATTTGGGTTTTTTCTCCAAAAAAAGTTATTCTATCCTCAGGTTGACGTATAACCTTATGGTATTTTTTATAAAAAATGTGATGTTATGTAAAAATGATTTTACTGAACAATAATATTTGTGTAGATAATAATATGTAATTGCTTTTAACTGTATCAAACTGGCGCCGCTTATTAGTGTGGTAATTGTATAGGTATTTTATGTTTGTGTATATATGGTATGTATGTAAGTTATATATAGTAGAATGTAGTGTATGTATAGCCTCAATAAGGTGAACTACTTAAGTGAGTTATCATTGTGTGTCTTATGTGAAACACCGGTTCAACATAAACTAAATGTGACATGTTTTACATCCATCTTATTACCCTACCTATTACTATTGTCTTAGATCTACCTACGCGAATATCACACATTGAAATAAAACAACTTTTTAACGGATTTTATCGCGGTTTATATTAGATTTTAGATCCCGACGTTTCAGTCTTTTCAGACTTCATGTTCACGGGTAGACTGAGGTATTTGACGTCCAAATATAATAATCAAAATTATTACTGACTACCTACAAACATTATTATTTAAGTTGCGTTCCGATTTAAGCAAACTAAAAACGCAGCGAACGAAAACAACGAACGCAACAAATTTAAAATCCGTTATAAAGTAGTTTTATTTCAATGTGTGATATTCGCGTAAATCTAAGACAATACTATGATAAAGTGAACTTGATAATTGCCTTCACTTATTCAAACATTTTGTAGTCTGGTGCATCAATTAGATCATATTTTCCCCCGACTCAACGCATAAAGGCGGGTAGGTATAATTCCCCTCTTTTTTGGCGGGGGTTTAAAAATGTCTTAAGAAAATATTGGACTCATATATGGATTAACAAATTTGGTTGTTGCGGTATTTTCATTGGAAATCAGGTTTGTTGGCAGTGGTTATCAGTTAAGCTTTATGAAAAACAGTTCAGCTGATTCGTGATTATCAGCTCTTTTGTTAGTGGCGATAGGATTTATTGGCGCATAAGGGGTATTTAATTTACTTCCAAATATATGTATGACTAGATTAAAACGCTTATTTTATGGGTCGGGGTCGGGGGCATTACTTAAATTTCAATTTAAATATATAAATAAATAAATATTTTAAATATTTTGGGACATTAACACACACGGTCATCTGGTCCCTAGCTAAGCAGAGCTTGTGTTATGGAAACCAGATAACTGGTATATACTATACATATAATACTTTTCTTTTGTAAATATTTACTTATATATTTACACCCAGACTCGACACAAACACAAATGTTCATCATTAATGTTTGTCTCGGGTGGGAATCGAACCCACGACCTGCGGCGTGAAAAGCAAGTATCTTACCGACCACGCCACCGGCCCGTTATAATATCCGTTGAAGTTAGAGAAAGTTAATTTGGATAGTAATGGTTCTAATAATGAAGAAAAACTTAACAACAGGCAGGACGATACTAGACGGATGTTCAAAGCAAAGACAGGTTATTTGTAATAGAAAAAATATTAACAGTGTTAGTTCCAGTTAACTAGATGCCAATAAATGTAACAGTTACCGAGACAAAGTAATGTAGTAATAAATTAATTCAGTGCAGTGTGTCATTGCGATTCGTTTCGCAATCTATCGTATGTCCAGTGTGACTGGTTGATTAGTGCTTAATGTTACTGTGCCGAGTTAGTACATAGTCTGACAGGCACACTTAGCGCGTATGCGCATTATCCGGTTAACCGGACTGTTCAAACGGACGTCAGACGCGCGACCTCTCATAAATTTTCAGGTTTGACTACGATTAAATTTATTGATAGTTACGCCTTTAATAAAAATAATAAATTGTTTAATTACTGTTTAAAAAGCACAATATAAAATTGGAAATGACTTTCAATTTAATAACAGAATTATGTGGTTACCTGAACTAGGGCGAACACTGTGCCTCAGGCTAAAAACTGAAATACACATTCTGTGAACATTTCAACTGCATAACAATCTTGAGATACAGACGCAGACTGCTGCTTACGTACAGAGGGACGAATAGCGAAGGCTTTAGGAATAAGGCTCGTTATTTTCAGAGGGTGAAAATATATAGGGTAGGTACGGAACATAAAGACAGCCGTGTAAGTTTCGTAGCGAATGGGTGGCCACTTTTAAATTTGTTGATAAAATAAGCTAATGTAATCGCAGTGCGGTTTACCGTACGATGCGTACGTGCACTAAATGTTAAAATGTCTACTTAGTACATATCTGTCAGGCACACTTATGACATAGAGAAATAGCTGCTACAATTTATGTGGAAGGTTAGTAGATTACAGATAAATGCTTCGTAACAATTGTTAATAAGATCACACAATGTAGAGACAGTTTATACCTAATTGTGAGTAGAAGCTTTTCGCCCACTGTATTGCCCTGGTGGAATTCTTCTCTTTTAGAAGAAAGTTAGTGAAGTAGCAGAATATTCTTAAATCCTGTTTTACTTACTTTTAACTTACCTCTCTGTTAAATGATAAATTATCCTAGTTCAACTAGTTTCCGAGATTTTGTGACTGTGGAAATGCTAGTGGACTTTCTCGAATTCATACTTGTAAACTTTATATAATTCAGTCTACATGTAACCTTTACATTTTCTAAAACAGTACTTAAATGTCCGGACATGGTTCCCTCACGATGTATTCCTTTACCGATATTGAGCAGGGGCGATGAAACAATTCACACAAAAATGTGTATCTTGATACCGCTGGTATATTTTACACATGAGCTTTTCAAATTGGACATCAGCATAGTCAGCTTAACGTGGGTAATAGACCTTCGCATTTGATTTAAATATAAGGAAAAATAGATCAAATATTATAATATTCTACGAACCGTTGTGCAAGAAATAAGGCATTAGGTACAAGTTTGCTAAACATGTACTTGTTCTGTTATGACATCAGTGCATGACATCAGGCGACAGACAGCCGCAGGGCAGTGCACTGCTCAATTAGCGTCTAGCACTTGACAAACAAATAACGTAGAGCCAGTCAGTCGAGCTGAGCGCGAACCGTGACCATTGATGTCTACCTAGATCGCTATCTAATAGTTGCTTAAGTTGTTGATGCATCTAACAAACGGTACAGGTATTTTGTATGCAATGTCAAATCAATGTTAATTGTTAACAGCTAGTTATTTTTCGTTTCGCCCGCGACTTCGCTCGTGTATAATAATAATTATAACATATGATTTATTTCAGACTCATTTCAGGATTACATCCTTATTTGTTATTAAAATCTTACCAACTAGTGTTAGTAATTATAATAATTATTTATAACATATACCTAACACACAACACACACTATATAACAGATTGGTAGATCCGGGTTGAATCCCCGTTGATGGTGGAAAATCAGTGTACGTACGTGCACCGTATCCAGCGAGCTAGCATCGGAGAGTCCAAACAGGTCCGCCAGCGCGCGCAGGTTGCTGTTAACGCCTGTCGCGCGTGCGTTATATTGAGTGTATTTCAATTATTGTTGCGACCTATTGAGATACTCTCAATACCAAAATGCACTGTTCTATTTGAATCTCCACACGTGGTCTCCGGATCTGTAAATCAAATGACAATAAATCGGTGGTACCTAGTTTTTGGCCATGGTTAGTGAATACTTACCAGACAAAGACGCATTGCCAAGGGGCCTTGCCGTGTTCCGGTGCGATGTCTAGTGACACTATTTGAGAGGTTAAGTTGGAATTGTTGCTGCTTTATGGTTTCTATTATGTGGTATTGAGCCTAATTCCACTACCACCTTCTTTCTCATTTAAAAATCATTCGTAATCATCACGATCATGAAGTAATAATAATAAGCCACAGGTAATCCAGCTGCGGCGGCCATTCTACACTGACTAACCAGGTACGTGAGAGATATTATGCGCAAGAGTGTTTAGCAACGCTCGGAGTCTCTGAAGAATAAAATACGCAACGAACTAATGTAATCGACATAGCTCATCGGATTAGTAAGATGAAGTGGTAATGGGCCGGTCATATCTGGTGTAAAAGCGACAACTGCTGGGGTAAACGAGTTCTTGAGAGAAGACCACGATTTGTCAAAATTAGCGTAGGACGCTCGCCGACTAGATGAAGTGACGATCTTAGCAGGGCGGCCGGCAAAAACTGTATTAGAAAAACCGCGGATCGTGCTCAGTGGCGTGCTTTAAGAGAGGCCTATGTCCAGCTGTGGACTAGAATAGGCTGATGTGTGTGGAAAAACCTGTACCCACTCTCTATTCCTTTCTCCCAGTCCAATGCCCGTTCCATTGGACTGAGAGAACTAACCCACACAACCTAGAAATATCGGGCGCAGGACTGTCGGCGCTCTTTAAGGCAAACAAGTATCAGATCACCAACTTCTTTACTACCAACACTTTTTGGTCGGGCGCATGATTTGAAAATGTGACGTTGACAACAAGGCAATCATTCTGTCCAACAAGGAATGCCACTTTAACTAAGCTCTGTATTGTATGTAAGTACTGACCAGTTCTCACGTTAATGTTTGGTTGCACCATCTAATATAATGATAACCATGACAACCGATGTGTTATTTGTGACGTTGACTAATGTCAGGTGCAACCCGCCCGTAGTGCACTCTCGGACATTTGACAGGTTTCAAGCGTTGATCATTTTGAGTTCGTGCTAACAAGTCTTAGAAAGTTTAGTTCTTTTTATTTCAAAGACCTTCACGACCATCTTCGATTATTCATTGGACTAAATTGAAAATAATTCTCTCGTTGTACAGAAGTCCTATACGAGGCGACATCAGCTTATACTGGAAATGTATAGCTTGAAGTGTAGCCGTGTTTTTTCTTTTTAGTATATTAGTACATTTAGTACACCGATTTTAGAGAGCATGAAGACAGTGACCAGGGCCCCGATTTATTTATCTCTGATAGATATATGTCGAAAATAAATAAGGATTCCATTAGTGTTATGACATATTTTATATCTCTAATAGACATTTGTCGAACAAAAATGGGTATTTCTTTTGTTTTTTAAAGATATTCGCCATTTTTTTGACATTTGTTTATTAGAGATAAATGTCTAAAGCGCGCAAATGTCGAAAATAATGGCGGATGTCATTGAAAAACAAAAGACAAATGTCTATTAGAGATAAATGTCTAAAGCGCGAGAATTAGGGCCCTGCTCTGTTCACCGATCACTACGCAGCGATCACGAACTGTGAACTAAAATGTCCTAAAGACTGATTTGAAGACAAAGCTGAATAGTTTGTACTCATTGAAATAAAACTACTTTTTAACGGATTTTATCGCGGTTTTGTTTTACTCGTTCATATGAAAGAATTGCGTCCTATTAGTACATTTACTTATTAATATACAGACGGAACACAAAAATCTGTAGAGTAATACAAACAATAGGTTATTTTGTGGTTGCTTATGGTGTCGCCCATGTAAACTGAATGGTGCGTTCAAACCCGTAATGTTTCTGTAATTGTGATTAGATTGTGTGCAATGTCAACGGATATCGTTATTCCAATAACTAGGGCGCATAGAGTAGGCACAACTAGGAGACTAATAATAATTTCACGGCTACACGCATTGTATAGGATTTCCGTACAACGAGAGGTCAGCTTATACTGGGTTTGTATAGCTTGATGTGTAGCCGTGTGTACTACAAGCTCCGACAAGATACTCGTCTAACTTATGTAGTACCACTACATATCATCCGACCATAAGCTTATTTTGATTGATTCATTCAAGGACAACAATTTCAATTTTTTAGAATAAATGCTGTCCAGATCAGATCAGATCTTGTCGATGACTACAAGTAATAATAATAATAATAATACCCTACTAAAATGTTTCAGCTACGGCGGCCAGTCTAAGCACAGCCAGCACATGTGTGTGCGTAACAACTTTTAAACATAACATTGTTGGAAACAGATCAGTGTTCAGGCCTTAATTCTACACACACTGGCTAAGTGCGGATTGGTAAAATGTTTAGTTCTAACTCGTGCCAGTATCCTTAAGAGGATCACGGATAATAAGCAGCTACAATGAAACAAAACTGAATTATACCAACTAAATACTCCGCCTGTACTGACGTATCAAAAAGTTCTTCGGGTTCTTCCGCATTACTGTTCTCTGGTATTTAGAATGCTGTAAAAGTATGGTCAGGTACTCAATATTTATTAAGGTTAAAGACCTTTTATAATTAATCTTCTTTAGCTGTTGATCTTGAAAGGATCACCTGCAATACATTCATGTGTAGATACATAATTAAACGAGTCGCGCTAAAACGTGCTTTCTGCTATATAATGTTGCATGCAGTTGTAGTACTTTATTCCACGATGCTAACTCACAACAGAAATAATACAAACTCGCATACAACTTCATCGAGAGCAGTCTAACCACTACATAAACAATCGATTAAATTGAAACCAACAGCCGCTCGTACAACTTTGCGACTGTCGAGCCGACTGCAACGCCATTAACTGCACCGAGCTAAAGTTAATCGCAATCTCTATAAATAGACATGTCTGAGTCGGCAGACGTCTCACTAAACCCCCCTTCCCACACCCTCCTCACTTCCTAACGTCCTATATTAACTACGAAACTGTCGACTACCGACCTTATCTCGTTAGCGTAAAGTTCTAATCGTTTCGCTAACTTTAGACTGCAAAATATTATAAACAGTTTTCATACTGAACGTTTTGCAATTGAAATCTATATCATAAGCTGTAGCAATAAGGTTGAGATTACGAGTTTACTAGTTCACTGCTAGGTTACGTAGGCTGCAAGTTAGGTCGGAAAATGAAGCGCCGTTTATAGTACTCATTATAGTACTATCGTAGTATAGTGTGAGTGTGTGAGTGCGGCTGTGTTACTACGTAGGCTGCAGTCGACTGCATAGTGCGCATGTGTGCGTGTAGTGGGTATGCTCGGTGAATGGAGATAGTATTTATGTTTTCCCGTCTGAGGTCGGAGTGTGGTTTTATTGATTTTTTTTTCATTACGTTCCGTTTTACTCGTCGGATGCGCGGGAATGGGAAAATAGAGAATTGTAATCGAGTTGTAGTTTGACAGTTTGATTCTGCTTTTTATAAAAATCGATAATTGGGTAAACGCAATTGGGGCTCAATATATTCTGCTTTTTCTTTATTTCATGAATATGCTTATTAATTATTTAGTTCTGATTTTCGATCTGAGTGTTAAGTTGAATGATTTTTTAAATATTCTTATTTATTAAATCAGTAAGGTTTTACATAAACATTTTTTGTCTGGTAAAAATAATTTAAATTGAAAACAAAATATTGTAATGTATTACCCGAAGGTGTAGAGATGAATGTCACCCACTTTTCGCCGGCTATGGTTAGGTCCCATATCATGCCATATCATCATACCATTCATGGGGCAGAATTCCAAACTTCAAGCATCAACTAAGGTTCTCTAAGTTTATTAGAAAATTTTTGCTGGACTCGGAAATAAAACCCGGGACCTCGCAGGTATTAAGCGAAAATGCTTACCATTGAAATATCGAGGCAATTCTTCTTTAAAAAAAAATGATACAAAAAAAAATTGCGTACGCCCGGATGTTGCTTCTCAGGCAATTGCAGTCTGTATGCACCATAGGTGTTATAATAGTTGTTAGGTATATTGTTTAAATAACCGTATGAACAGTTAAGGGGTCATTGAGAACATAAATATTACACGCTAAGCTAATATTGGTATTATATTCATTAAAATAATTTATTATTTCCAGGTATACCTACAGAGCAGCGCCAGACACTAGACACCACTTGCAGCAATGGTAAATATTGTTCTACAAACATATTAGACAGTTAAATACAATCATTATTTATAGTCAGCACATATAGTTAAGGTGACATGCTGTGGAAGTTGCTATGTCACGGGTCTTTCTCGAAAACTGCTAAACCGATTTTTGTTTGTTTAGTGATGACAGTAAATTTTAAATATGGTGGAAGATTATGTCATAGCGTAATAATTAGTATTTGTCATAAATTAAAAATCTGGGCCGAATTCTCGCGTTTCGACATACGTCGAAAAAAAATGGCGAATCTTGATAGAAAACTAATGCAATCGACATATGATGTCGAATGCTATAGATTACTCGTTGCATATCGTGCCTGAGTGGTAGACCTATCTTTAACGTGACGTTCTGATAGTACGAAAATCAGTTTCAATCGACATTCGGGATTTTATGCTATATTATGTCGCGTTTGAGATAAATAATGTCTAAGGCGCGAGCATCGGGGTCCTGTCAATCAAAAGAAAGCATAAATAAAGAAGTGCATGTTCTCAATTGGTTCATCTAAGTCGAAGTAGGTATGTTCTTTAATCGTTTCCGCGAAATTATTAGGTGAAGAATAAATAAATAATTAAATACATTTGTGTTGTTTCCTATTTATAAATTGTCTATGCGTTTTGCGTACAATAAACAATAAGAATAAAAATAAAAAATGGCCGAATAGCCAAACTTTAAGACAGATCTACTATATATATTCGTCATTTTCCTCATCACACGTTGCCTAACGGTATCAAAATGACTACCAAAATAAAAAACACAGGGATTAAGATCAAATTGAAAAGGCTTTTTGTATTATGCGGCCACTCGGCCACCGATTAAAACTTAATTTCATGGTGACGCGTGATTAAGGGCAGATATCTATCGAAAAAACTCGGAATTGTTGTACAAACTTTGGACAATGAGTAAATTGAAAACATCAATAGATTATACGTAGTTACATTTTAATTGTACAGTCGGTAAAAAAAGTTAAAGATTAGTAGGTACTGTTCAAATACATGTGAAAAGTAACGTAAAGTACCTAACGTAAATAAATCTTGGAAATAATGGATTTTTAAGTAAATCTTATGTTTTTGTAGTTTTTATAGTCGTGAGAGGATCATATAAACTAAATGCATCAAAATGAATTATATGAATGTGCGAGCACTATAAAATTGTTTTATTGTTGAACCACTCATTGGCTTGTCAGTTTTGGTAGGGTTATACGTTATTGCACGAATTTGTGAATTAAATTCGTGAGATTCGTATAACCTGGTCTTAAAATAATATACATATAATAACCTATGCAGGTACAGACAACTCTATAGCGTAGTGATGCGTACTTAAAATATATTTGTATACTAATGCAAAAATAATCCTACAGAGCTTTCTTACTTGTCATTCAAAAACAGATTTGGTATATTGGTGCCAAATTCATTTTGTTAAATTTCCATGTAGGTACGTTTAATTTACATATAAGTCTATGGCATAATCCTACTAAAATTAATAGGCCGTTAAAAGGATCAACAATTAAATAATGTGACTACATTTTTCTTAACGAAACTTTATATGTCAGATGTTTAATTTTCTGTTGTGGTCGAGTGTACTAACAGCAAGAATCTACAATTAATCACAGTCAGATTATCCTCAAACAAGTTTTTATTTCATTCTGAGAACAATGAAAATTTTCACAAAAACACATCTCCGTCTTAGCATGTTCAAAGTACAAAACTTAATTTTCATCAACATTCATTATTTTTCAGAAAAAATATGTTTAATTTAACACTTGTACAGATAAAATTTTGGTTACATCATATAAATAGGTTCTCAACATGGGCAAAAGCCCCCAATTGTAGGCATTTCACCCAAAGCAAATAAGCTCATCCTTGGCTACAAGGAGGACTTATTTTTACTTGGTTAAAATGAAATGAAAATTCTTAAATTTTTCAAAAGAGAAAACTTAAAATTTTCAAATTTCATTACCTACCGCGCAGTGAAGGACGTCAACTACCTACTGAGAAGCTCTGCTAAAAACTCTGCAGGCTTTTATCTCTTTTTTACCGACTTCAAAAAGAAGGAGCTTCCCAATTCGACTGTACCTACGTTTTTTGTATGTATGTTACGCGATAATTTCGCCGATTTTGATGATTCTTTTTTTTTTTGAAAGGGTATACTTTCCAGATGTGTACTTTTAAATTTTATGAAAATCTTTTGAGAATATTTTTAGATATTATTAAAACATTGAAGTAGGCTCGTATTTATAAAAAAAAAAATTGGTTGCCTGTAAAGTCGGTATACGGGCGAAAGTTTTACGTGACAACGACTTTGAGTGGTAAAATAATTTTAATGTGAATATTCATTCGTATAGTAGGAAGAAGGATGAAATAATAGTAACAATTTAAAACATTTATTTATACAAAGAATTATATTTAAAACATTAATTTATACAAAGAATCTCGCTCTTAGGCGGGCTAAATGTGCTCGAGTGGAAGGGACGCGTGCCTTTCACTTTTAATGTCTGTCTCTCTCGCTCTTAGGCGGGCTAACCATGCCCGAGTGGAAGGGACGCGTGCCTCTCACTCGCTCTCATTGTGAGCGCATAACGTGAGCGGAGCGTAACGCAGTTTCTTGAAGTGTCACCCGGCAAACCAATTTATAAGACGTTGTCACGTCAAAACTAATATTAAATGAAGTATCATAATTATTTATATACATTACATTTTTTTTGTATGTTGCAATAGAGCGATTTAATTTCATTGGTTTTATGAGTTATATGGTCTGAAGTTTAACAAGATACTCTAGAAATAAAATAAAAACCATTTCCTCTACGCATAATAAGTTTGAGAACCTACGACAAATGGACTACTTAGTTACAATGAAAATTATATGTACTCGTACACACGTCACACAACTCAGTATTGAAGCATTTTACATGGCCATTGTAAACGATTTGTTCAGCTGTAGCGTTCTGTTGCCACGGTATATGTGGCTATTGTTCTACAGTCTGAATATATGAATGTGTGTCAACGGGTCAGTTTCTATACTTCAATTAAGAATATGATTGTGTAATTAAACACTCGTTATACCACTAAATTAAAGGAAAATTGTATTTATTTTTAATATATACCTACGCAGTTGCGTAATTTCTACATTGTTCGCATTGTAACCTAAATGCGTAATGCTGATCGGATTGGTTATTTGATGATTTCAATGTTTCAAAATGTGACGCGTTATCGAAACTGATAATTGTTATAGGTACGTAATTAATGTCAGGTGGTATTTAGGGTGATCGAAAACATTGTAAATAAACCTGAATGTTTTAGGAATAATGTTTTATGGGGGTTCATATGTCATGGGTTTTTTACAGTAAGCAATAATCAGCAGTGGTATAGACCTCGCCTTTGAAATATGATCTACGCGGGTTCCATCCCTAGTCGTGCCCACACGTCTTTGAGTGAATTATTTTATCACCGCTGTTCAATATCGCTGAAGAAAAACATCATGTGGAAACTATTATTTAAAAACTAAAAATTCGAGGACATGCGACATCCACCAACCGGCGCTTGGCCAGCGTGTATGAAATAAGGTCTAAACTCTCTCAACTCGTCAGATAGAGACCCGTGTTCAGCCGTGGGACACTAAATAGGGTTGAAGTGAATATCCCAGTCCGGCGCGGACACCCCATCATAAAACATAATCCATACATGGTTGTTCTCTCAATTCTTGGTTTAGTTAAGCGATAAAGGCCCTTACCTGTACTTTACATATTGCCTTGGTAGTTGAGAAGTGCACAACACTTCAGGACCCGGATTCTCGTGCTTAAGACATGTATCTCTAATAAATATATGTCGAAATAAAACGGTGAATGTCGATTGAAAACTAATTTTCTTACGGAATGTCATGTTAGAGATAATTCAACTACCACTCAACGCACAACATGCAATGAGTAGTCTATCGCAATCGACATCAAATGTCGGTTTCATTGTTTTTCATTAGACATTTGCAATTTTTTTTCGACATATTTCTATGAGAGATAAATGTCTAAAGCGTAAGAACGGGTCCTGCTTAGCACAAGTCCCAGACTTATCAACAGATTGGAACAAACTTGCATTTCAATAAATATTGAACGAATAAAAGTCACCCACTAACTAAATTAAAATATCTTATTATCTAGAGTCAATTGATGTTAATGGTCGATTGAAAGCCACACATTACTTATCCCCTAGCTAATTTACACTAATGATTGTCGACCACTAGTTAAACTTAACTAAACCCAATTATAAATTGATAAAATCATTCCCAGGCCTATTTAGAGACGGAATGTGAGACATTTTAATATAGGTACCTCAGATAAAACCCGGAAGTGTTTGTTAAGACACTCGGTGGTCAAAGTTACGATCTCGGTATTCCTTGACCGTTGCGGTATGTATATGCAAGCTTTTAATAGGCCATGCACGACAGTGGACATCTCTATCAATGAATGAAAATATGCATTAACATAAATCGTCCAATTTCTTTTCATATCGTGCGGTGAATGACGTCGCGAAGTAGGTATTGAAAAACACTGCCAAAACTCAGTAGGTTTTATCTCTTTTAAATTGTAGTACTTATATCTATTGTATTTTGTTTAGTGTATTGCTGTAGAGCGATCTAATTCTATGCGTTTTTATCATTTACGTAGTCTGAAATTTTATAATAAACATTCTTAGATAACGTGGATTTTACATTTATTTTATAATTGTTAATAGTCGTTTCTCTAATATGATTAGGAAGTTTGTTGTAGAAATGTATACATAACCCACGAGTGATTTTGCTGAGACGTGTGTGATGTGCTAAAATATCATTCTTATTTAAAAAGAAAAGAAAAAAGAGAACGACAGTACTATACTATATCATTCTTATTTGTTTGGTTTCTCTATTGCGGGTCAACGCCCATAGAATTTATCTGTCATACTCCGGTATTGCCTCTTTCACACAATGGCAACAATGGCCTTTAGTTAGCATTTATATAATCTCCAGTCTTAACGCCAGTTCCAACAGTGGTTGATTAGTGTTAGATAGCTTATTGACTAGTTTTGTCTTTGTCACTTAACACAAAGCCAGAAAGTGACTAAACTGGTAAATAAGCTATTCGAAACTTATTAGGAACTTGTAACTCACAAAGGGCAGACGCGCTTTCCTACCACTTTTATTGTGCGAACTGCCAAGTTGTGAAATTCGCTGCCAGCATCTCTGTTAGCTACTCGTATAATCTGTCAAAAATGTCACGAGCGAATCGGTATTTAGTTACTGGGTAAGCACGTTCCATCGTAGACATCATTGCTCAAATTGTAGTCAAGCGCAATGTTATTATAGGATAAAAAAAATCATTAAGAAAACCCATAACTTATAAATAAACCGCATGACGCAAAATCGGTATGTACTCTCACCGCGTGTTCAGTTCCTAACAGAATATCCGTCATTGGACCACACAACGAACCGTAATCCATTTTCCCCTGAATGGAAACCGTAATTAGGGATATTCTTGGAAATACTTTTTGTGTATAAACCAACGATACAGACCCTTTTATGTTGGACACTTAAAGGCGTCAAGGTTCTGACTTAGCTGGACAGATTGACATTTAGGAAGAACCATGCTTTTGCTAAATTTCCTTGTGCACAAAGTCCATTATATACTGGAGGCGGTGTGGGATTAAGAAACGGGGTAAACAGTCAAGATTACAGCGGGGCGTGGGCGAAATTGAGGCCATGACGAAACTCTGATTGATAACGTTTCACTGCCTAGCCTGATAAACGTTCCTTGTTGCTATGCGAGCGTGTTCAGTTTCTTTGTTTATTGTATTATTGCTACGTGTGAAAATAGGACGCGCATAATTATCAGTAGGTAAACTAGTGGGTGGACTTTTATGAAGGAAACGAAACGTTTGCGTTTCAACAGTGGAGTTTAACAATCTCGCGGAAATGTAGACTTGTAGCGCATATTGCAAATTGTAACAATACAGTGTTTTCGTCATTTTGCGCTTAAAATGTGAAGTTACGCTTAGCATTTATGGTTTTTAACATTACTGTCTTCCTGTGACTAGGCACATTGAAAAGAATTTTAACTAGATACTGTAGAAATCTTTGGGTAGGCAAGGTAGGCGCTTGTTTACACACAATTTATTCGTGATAAAAGAAGCAAATTATGTCAAATGCACTTTCAACTGCTACTCTACTGCGTCGTATACATGTCAAGAGTTCTGGGTTCCAATCTCCAATCCAAGTTCTGACAAAATTATTATTTCTTTTGTTTTAAATTGACAGACCAATTAATCTAATTTAGTACTCATTTGTAGGTAAAACGTCAATTAGAAGACAAACCTTTGCCTCTTTACATGTAAAACCAAAAAAGTTGCCAACTGAAAAAAAGAAAGCTATAGACGATGAATGAAATCGGAGTCTTCCACTTGTGTCATCGCGGCGTCCCACTGTCTATTTCTGGTCCCAAAATCAGTAGGAGAATAAATAACAGAGCGCCCACTCGCTCCAAGCCGTGACAGCTCGTCTCAATCGACTATAAGAACAAAATTTATGTCGATATATTACTTTTTAAATATGCCAATGTTCTTGTGTGGTTAATGGGAATCCGTTGTAAGAGTCAGTGTGCACAGGCAGAGCGAGTCGAAAATACTAATGCGTTGTCTAATTTAAATAAGTAACTTTGTTACTTCGACCACAAAACAAATTGCTATGTCGCACCCGTACGATAAGAAGAGCGCATAGCTGCTGTAAGTTTCCACTTAGTCGAAATACTTTAATAAAATCGCTAAAATTTGTGTTCGAAATTTCCTTATACCTACATTACTCAAAAGTTAAGATAATTCATATAATTTTAACTAGTCAATAATGACTGTTGTTATAATTCCTTTGGTCCGGCCTAGTCCAGACATGAAAGTTTATTTATTATCTATAAGTATTTTTCTGCCTGCCCAGTGATAATGCTAATTTGTGCAACCCAATCGACAAGCTAGAGGAAAACAAGAATAACCTTTATGACATAGCTGGCGTAACGTGGGTGTTAAACACCTCTGCTTGCATCCATGAAGCTATGTTGTGGTGATTTTCTTATTTTCCTACTCATTATTCTCCGAGACCAGACTATTCACTTACACCAAGAAATGTCTTAAATCAACAACTTGCATTTATGTTACCGACAAATTCAATTTAGTGTTTTGAATACTTTTGAATGAAAACGTCTTTAATGCTTACGGTGATTATAAAATGAGCCACACAAAATCCCTGGTCATTCACTCGTTACCGTTTCGTGCGTTATTGATCCAAAAAGTTACTAAACGCCGACTCACTCGGTCTATATTAATCTTTTTTCACCCCTTCCCGGATTTATTGCCGAATTCGTCACGGAGTAATGCAACCAATTTTAAAATGGCTACATTTCAGCGTATCGCGAACTTTTTGTTAACAAGTACAAAGAATAATGCATTATTAAATTTAATAGCTTATGAAAACTTATGATATGTCATGGTTTTGCCGAAGGGTGTGAAGATGACGTCTCGGTGACTGCACAGTTTTACATCTATATTTTAATTGAGTGCACTCGGCATGGATTATTTTCCTTCGTCAAACGTTGCAGATGTTACTTTTAAAGATACGTCTCTAAGGACTTCATTATTGTTGACTTTGGGATCATTGTTCCCTATTATGCATTCGATATTAAGTAACACGTGAGACGCGTCAATAGATTTTACTTTTAATATTTCCTTTATTTTTTTATATAAAACCTCTGTATTCTCTGTCTGACTGCTCTGTTTATTTTTACTTTATCTCTTCATTCTGTTCTAGTAATATTACGTTAAAATTGTCATAAAACTATGACTGCTGTCGACGCCACCGAATAATTATTTCCACTCTTAGTTCTACTAGAGTTGTATAACTATATTTCTTATATCAGGTGTATTTGTTTGTTCCAGGTCTAACGCGTCATCGAAGCAGCGATTTGATGTTACAAGTACATCTAACACTAAGCGCATCTCAGTCCACCACTGTTATTAGAATGTTTATGTTACAATTATATTATGCTTTTATTTTAATTGTTTTAACATCTGCTTAGTCCTACAACTTAAGGAACGTTACGAAATGTGTAGTCAACACTCATCATCGGATTTGCATTATTTATAACTCATTTGTTACGTGATAGTTGTTTACTGCAATTTCGTATGTTCTTAGGATAACAGTAATACATAATTGTATTGTAACATTAAACTGTGAATGAATATTAAGATTTAAGATATTATTATGTTACTATCGGTATAGTAAGATCTCGGAGGAGAACGCAAAAATGATTCTTTAGTTTATAAGTTACATGACTTACAATATTGTGATCTTTTACACGTTTTTCCGTTTTCCTTCCCGATCCACACTCGTTCACGCGTTTTTATTATTTTATTATTGTTTTACAACTATTTTATTAAGTGTTTTGAATAATATTGACTAACAAAACTAAAACTTTCTAAGGCATGACTTTAATTTTAACTATATCAACTCGCGAGTGTGCATGACCTCAAATGATTTTTAAATAACCAAATTATATTAGTTGTAAGAGTTTAGTTACATAGACAATCAGCTAATTGACATTATTTTTATTATTTAATGTTTAATTATAATTATTGTTGTATTAATTATGTGAAATGTTTACTTCAACAATGTGTATCATCGAATTATGAGATCAATTTTGTCATACGCCTCGCTTTATAAAACTTGATTTAGATTCAATTTAATCCAAAACTCGAGTTTTAGTTCATGCATGGCAATACCCGGGGGTTGCATTCAAGATTTTTTTGATTAGAAAAATTTGATTATGCAATCTGTGAATATAATAATTACTTTACGAAAGTTTTTAATTGTATTGATTTTAATTGTAATAAACGTTTCGGCATGTATGTATGTGTGTTTATTGAGGCCCGCCTGTTCCCACAGTTATTTCGCATGTCTTGAATGGCACGTTTGGAGGTCGGACATAAAGTCATTTTTCAATTAATCCAATGTCAGGACGAGGCGACCTCTACAGAACTAAGTACCTATTCGGCAGACAATTTCTACATTATTTAACATTATAGGTATAATGTTAATGATTAATACTCCTATGCAGACAGGTCAATATAGACGCAGTCAATTTGTTCAGTTGGTTCCTCAGTTAAATGGTCTTAGGAAAAGTTTTAAACTGTAGAATATGTATTACTACTCTCTGCATGGATACTTACATCATAGTATAATAGCTTACACCTGAGTAGTTAGCATAAATCACAGCTGTTAGGTAGGTATTGGCAAGGTTAAGTTAATAAATTCTTATTATTCCATTTCAACTACGACTAGACACCATCAAAAGCTACTTACTTTAGAGATTGATTGCATTTTGTTATCAAGTCCTTAGCTGACACACAGAGATAAACAGCAGAAAACTTACCTTCCTAATTCCCATGGTATGATGGCGGGAAACGAAGCGCTCTGCCAATCAGCTAAGATTCGTATTTTATCGTGTCTTTCCACGTCAGCTGTGCTTTAATCTGTTAAAAGGCCAAGCCGGCTTACATATTAACTTTTCGGATTGTAAGAAGTTATTTTTTTAAACTAAAATAGATTTGCGCTTGATGGCAACTTACCTTATGTTAAGCAATGATGTTCACGAGAGAACACACCTGCCCAATATACAGATTTACTTGTGATTACAAATGATTTTCGGTGAAAAGGTGGCAGTGAAATAAAGCTTCATATGGTTGGAAACCATAAAGATAATAATTCCGACCCACCCTCTCGAATGGAACACGGTAAGGCCGCTTACCGCAGATTTGTCTGGTAGCCACTATGGAAGTCACTAACCACGGTGGAAGCATACTACCAGTTGGTTATCACCTGATTTGCACCACCCGGGGACCACGTGTGGAGATTCAGATTGAAAATCCGATCCCACGGACTATCACAGGCCTTAGTGTTTTTCTAACAACGTTGTTGACTCCACCTTCATCATCAAGGTATGCTGTCTACTGCTGGATTTAGGGAAGTCCAATAGTTGACAGTAACTGAAAAGGTTCTTTTAGAACTCCACAATAATCCGTGGCTGGCCGTTAGCATCCATCGATTTCACGCAAATTTAATATTACATATATGGCATACGCTACGTAAAAGTACCTTTTTAAAATAAAGATAAAACACATTACCATATGATGTCCTCCTAGTTCTTGGCCTCCACTCAATGACGGAAACTTAAATTTTGTATTAAAATTACGTTAAAAAAACTGTTCAAACAACATAGAAAAATTATGGCGGGAAACGTGCTACATTGAGTTAGTGTATTTCTGTAGTAACTAGGTCACTTTTGGTGTCAGTAGCCCGCCAGCTGATTTACTCACTGTTTATAAGTTTTAAAGAATTTGTTTGAAATATTTTGAACGCCTGTGTATTTTCTACCAGTTTTTTAAATGCAACTGTGACATGAATACGATGTAGCGTAAGTATCTTATACTCCAGAAAGATTTACTGATGTTTTTGGTTTCTGTAAAGTAAACTCCATCGGTAAGATTGGTTTAAAAAAAAAATTGTATTATTACTGTATTTTTGCGTTTACACTAATCTTTTTCTCTTACTAATATGCATTGTAAATGCAAGAGTTTTTAAGGGTGTGTGTAGGTGTAGGTGTTTGTTGCTCTTTCTCGATTTCAACTCCAGTGATTTGGATGAAATTTGGCACAGATATAAATTATAGTCTGGAATAGCACACAAGCTTCTTTTAGTGCTAATTTGAAGCCGCCGCCGGCGGAAGCTAGTTCAGTTATAAAATTTATGTTGCAATACAAATTTAACATTGTTAATTTTGTTGCAAGTCAATGCAAAAATTGATGCTTTTCAGTAAGATACAGTTTATCTTCTAATCACCATCATACGTTTAGTTAACGTTTAAATAGATAAATGGTTTTTGCCCAGCAGTAAGACCTTGTTGTATATATTTGCAATACAAATTTAACATTGTTAGGAACTCACTCTTCTCTCTTTGTTTAAAAATAACGTATTTTTTCCAGGTCAAGGCTTAGTAGTGCGCTTTTGTTATAAGTTTATATATACGCTGCACTAGTAAGTAGTTTTCTATAAACAACAATACAGGGATAATTAACTTTAGCGAGTTTTATAATGTGGCAAAGAATTCTAATTACCTAACATTCTTTGTAAAAAAAGGTGAAAATAATTCCTTTCTAACAGTGTTGGTTCTTTGGGCCTAATCATCTCACACTTATGTGACCTATGACAAACAATAGTTTAGGTGCTTTTTTAAACCGAGCTTCAAAAAACAACTGATTAAATCTGGACTTCATACAAATGTCGATTTCTGTCCGATGTATTCGCTTGGCAGGAGTTTGTACTTACGGTTGCGAGTTGCAGGTCTACGACATCCGGATACAACAACGACAGTTTGTAACCGTTAAGTATACAAATACATTGTCACTAAATACTTGTTGCAGCATCGATCTGATGCTAAAAATTTAAGCGTAAGTGAGAACTTGTCTTAATATGATCTAAAAATAGTGAAATGTTAACGAACTAACCAATGTTACAATGAGTGAAAATGAATTCGTCCGTAGTAATCTGCCGTCGGATCTGAAACATTATCATTCGATCTAGACGGACGTTGACCGGTGTAGATCTGAAGTATGTTCAGACGATGACTAATCTTACCGTGTTGTATAGTAATTACATTTATATATTTGTAACGTTTTGATCGTGTCTGCTCTACTAAGATTCAAATTCATTAACCTGTAATCGGATGGTTATCTACTAAACAGGGATTTATTCTTATTAATCCATGTTTAAGTCGCAAACGTTATTTTGGTATTGCTATGCTTGGTTATAGGAGATTGCTAAATTGTAGTCTAGATTAAATTCGTGACTACTACATATTTACAAGTGAAATTGATAATTAATATTATTGAGATCAAATTCGCTAAGTCTGCTTTGAATATAGACGGAATTATTGGATCAATCGTGTCTGTAAAAACTTAAGCATTCTGTTCATAGAAACTGTCACATTCTTCTTAATTAGTACTTTAACCGGAAATTCTTGAAAATCTTTCCATATCACAATGTTTGTTACCGTACTCCTCCAAAACGGCTTGACCGATTCTTATGATTTTTTTTATGCATATTTAGTAGGTCTGAGAGTTGGCTACTATCTAGTTTTCATACCCCTAAGTGATAAGGGTTGTTCACATCAATTTTTTTTTTAACTATTGGACGTAATTTTTTGTTTTTACGCGTTACGAAGTTCGCTGGGGCAGCTAGTAATATATAGATTTTCAGGGTCTTGATTTCCTTAAGTGATTTTCTAGACTTTTGGGAACGACAAATCAAACTAGCCTTTATTTGTTTTTGGTATAATTTTTATTTCGAAAACATATCGGAAACATGTTGTCAGCTTTTTTGGATAGGTACATTTTGGATCTATATTAATCCGACGCGAAGTTCAAATCCTAAATATTGATTTTACTTTTTTCATTTTTAAGAATTTTACAAAGAAATTGAGTGTAACTTGGTCACCCAAATATTTTTTCTTTTATGTAACAAAACATTAGATACAAGAAATATAGGCTCAAGTCAAAACAACATGTAGAAGTAATTGAAGAAAGTGTTTTATCAACCTCTTACATTAATTACATAAACGTTGACACTCCGATAACATTACCAAAAGAAGCCGTCCCTGCGACGATTTCGTCGAAACCGGTGAACTGCTAGGTACAACTACTTACGAATATGAAACGGTGACATTTTAGGTGAACCCTGTATGGCTCGAAAGTTCGCCGATAAATAAAAGTTGTGTTACTGGTCACTTTCGGCCTTACGAAATTTGCCAACTTAATTGGGTCTGTCGGAACGGAATGTTCAGATTGTGTGTACTGAAAGCTATAAGAACATATAATAAATGCAACCGTTTATTGCTGCAACAGTATCAATAATTGGGTCTGTCGGAATGGAATGTTTTGATAGTGCGTACTGATCTAAAAACAATTTAATAAACTCAACACAATTAAATAAGAACAATCTCTAGCATAGCACTACAGCTTTCGAATAAAAAAACCGCATGAAAGTCGGTCTGTCCATTTAGATGATACGAGGCAACAAACTTGTATACAGATACATTCGTTAAAGTTATAACACCATGTGGTAAATGTTAAAAGAATGCTGCTTGAACTGCCTGTCTGGTGCTTTCCCTCGTTATTTTTAAAGCTTGTAGAATTTCTATGACAATGCTATAGAAGGTACAAACTAGTGCCATTTCGAGGTAGGTTATTTCTATTAACCTACAGTTCGGAATGTCATTCATAGAAATATATCTATTTATTATTGCAAAGCTACACACAACTGCTTTTTGCAGCGAGATTTGGTACGGCACATGTAGATATACGATAATACACACGAAATCTATGATAGCACAATTATCAAATTCAAGACTTTGGAATCAAAAGCTCCTTCTACGTGGTACCGAAGTGGTTGAAACTAGGTATCTTCTTTCATAGCATTGCTTGTTGTGTGTAACATTCCTTACTTTGGGTAGTAACTGTATTGCGGGCAGAAGTATGACATGTTTTTTATATAAAGATAAATGCGTATACGGTTTAACGATTATATTGTTATTCAATAGCCTGGCTATATTGAGTTTTTGTAAAAATATATTGTTATTGGTACATCGACGATCAGTTGCCGTTAAATGGACCATAAAAGCCGTAAACATTGTCCATGAAAATTCCATTTCATATATTAATTAAGGCGGTACCTATGTACAGAATTTTACTCTGTAGTTTTTGCGTCCATCTATTCTGTTACACCTTACGCCACATCATTAATTCTTAATCCTACAATACTAGTTTGGTACAGATATAGCAATAACTGTTTACTTAATGCGATTTTCTCTTATTTTATGACTTCTTAGTATTTATACTTTCTGTCTACTGACTATATTCTGTGCCTTATCATTTTCTAAAAACACAGAATAACATATCCATAAAAAGTCTCTATTACGTAAACTCAGGTAAGCACAAATCGCTGCAGTCGCATTGCAGATAAACTACGGAGTTCAACTAATTCCGGCAAATAGGTCAGCCCGTAGTAAAACTGAGTGGGATAGACTGAAATATTTTACTAGCCAGGCTGAAACTGGAGGTCTGTTACTCAATGACAACTAGACAATACCTAAATAGATTCAGATAAATCTGGTTCATAGGAAGGTAGTTTTGCAATATAAATACTTAAAGGATTTTGTGAGCTGTATATTTATGATTGTAATTTTTTACATCAAAGTATAAAGTTGAGAAGTAGTGTAAGTACTGAAGGTAAAAGTATGTATAGGTATTTTAGATTATTGAATGTGTAACGTATCAAGTCGGGTTGATTGACATTGACAACAACACCAGAGAATACAGCAAAAAGTGAAAAATAACACAAACATAAATGAGCCCAAATGACTGAATAACATAACATAGGCTCCCGACAACATCAGGGAGCCCATTAGCATAGTAATCTATAATATAAAAATGAATCGCAAAATGTGTTGGTAAGCGCATAACTCGAGAACGGCTGAACCGATTTCGCTAATTCTTTTTTTAGAATGTTCCTTGAAGTACGGGGATGGCTCTTACGCAAAGAAAAATTAAAAAAAACAAAGATCTTAGAAATGGTTTGACCGATTCGGTAGGTCTGAGAATCGATCGTGATTTATTTTCGGACCCCGTAGGTGACACTGCTTTACCGGGCAGGACGACGTCTGCGGGGTCCGCTAGTTATTAATAAGAATAAAAGGACATAAGGTATCTAAGTTTAAAAAACGGCAAGGACGAAAGGTCTGTGGTGTGTGCGTTTTGTATAAAAAAGTTTGGCTCATTCGCAAAAGACTGTAGACGTCGCTATGGCGGGTGCGGCGAACTGAAAAAAATGTCTAGTTCGGGACACATTCACAGACTACTAAAAAAACCGGAGACATCCGACACACATTTGCCACAGGTCGATAATATTGGAAACCGTTTCAGCTTGGCTAGATAAAAAACTAAACGGTAACTTATTTTGTAATGTCTTAATATTTGGCATTTACGTTCCTGCCATTATGTCACGATTTTTTAAATTTTCATTGCCCTCAGAACTGAAGAGTTTTTAGTCTATAGTATTTGAACTCTCACATTTAAAAACCGTTAAAATCCGCGTGTAGAACGTATTTTTCTCCCTCCCCCAACCTGAGTATCCTTCAATCAAGTTGTCAATTAAGACAGGTCTTTCGGCGATAATAATTGCATAGCATTATCATCCAGCACCGCCAGTTAATAACTGCATTGGTCAATAGTTAAAATACCAAGCTTTGCCGAAGGCCCTAATAAATGCAACTCGTTTATTTTACGAAAATTTGTTTAACAAGTCCGTGTAGTAATTTCAATTGCTTGATATGATTGCTAATTAATTTCATAATTGGACTAGTAGAGTAGTTGTTTGTATAATGAACTAGCCATCCACCCCGGCTCGCACTGAACACAGTTACACAAATCTTCGATTTGAATCACTCTGACAATATAGTGTGACTGGTAATTATTGTAAAACTATCTGACCCGGCAGACTTTGTACTGCCTCCACGAACATTTTAACGAGACGTACGAACAGCATTTGATTTTTATATGTATAGATATTTAATCACGTGGTAGTGCTCATGATTACGAACGATTTTACCAAAGAAAAAAAAATGGAGTAACCTCTTTTTATTAAAATGGCTATTTTACATTGAGCCGCGTAGTAGAGACGAGGGGGTGGCCTTAGGGTTAACGATCATCGTCTCTACTACTTGACTCAATATTAAACGGCGTCATTACATAATATAGCGCCTGTATTGCCCGAACGTGTTGGCAGAAGTGAACATCACCCACTTTTCGCCGGCTATGTTTAGGTCGCATAGTCGTAATAGAGGCCGAGCCTATTGTCGTTCATCGGGCATAATCTCAAACGTCGGGCTGCTGCTAAGATTCTCTAAGTCTTTTGCTCGACCTGAAAATCGAACCCTGCATTTCACTATTAATAATCTCTTCTCAGTAATTGTAATTGCTATGAATAATATGAATTTATCGAAAACTAAATGACAATAATTACAGATATAAATAACTATGTACTTATCTTAATATCAGATTGAATTGAAATTATTTAAGTCAATCAACGTTTGAGAAACTAGACTAGTGAAAGTGCAAGCTCAATATGTCTGCATATTTTGTTCTCATCTAATGCAACTTTCATTAGATTTAATATTTCTCACGATTAGATATTGGGCATAACATTATGTTGCTGTTGCGTCACATACCTAACGCCACTCAAGAGACATAACGTCACAGCAATCCTGAATCGCACAAGCAAAGTTTCATAGACAATTATCATGTATGCAACTTCCAGACTAGAACAGTTGGGGGAGAACCCAAACCCATCATGTCTCTTGAGTGGCGCACATAGCTATTAAAGTAGTTTTTAGTGGCTGTGGGTTCGTCTTTAGGTCACGCACTTCACTTTACATCGACCCTTATTAGTGTCCAACAGCTGGGCACGGGTCTTCTCATAACTATCCTACGAGCTGAGAGCGTACACGCTCTCTGAGTATGGGTTGTTGGATGTCACATTTTTTTTAAATGATATTAGTTCTTAGGTTTATCTAATGGAAGTAAGTATTGAATCAAACTGGAAATTAATAGTTTGAGTTGAAGTTTGTAAGTATTTGCAACAGATTTATGTTTAACAGGTAGGTAATTTAGGTGAATTCGTGGTAAAAATCTGGATGAGTTTCCTAAAGAGATCATGTCTTCGCTACATGAAATAGAAAAAGCGAATACTTACCGTTTTATTTTCGTAATTAACAATAGTGTTACATTTTTGGTTTAAGTCGTTCTTAGACTTAACTTTTATGTAGAATTATAGAGTACATAGGATTATTATATTGTTATGTTGTACGGAATCCGATTATACCCCGAACGAAGCGAGGGCGTCCGCTATTTTTATGTGTAAATTTAAACAGTAATTATGACCTGAATAAATGTCTTAGAATTAAACGACGGCCTTGAAGCTTTGAGCCGAGCTTTCAAGTCTAGATCTAGACTTCTGAGAAATGTCTACCTAAGCTTCTAAAGGTCGCTTGCAATCAGTCTGGCTGGATTAGAGTTCTTTTGTTTCAATCCATAGCCCTATTATAATGTGCTTAGGTATTTATCTGAGACGTTTCTAAGAAATATTTATTAATGGTGCGGCTATACTACCGCTTGCCATTCATACTATAACCACAATAACTTCGCAAGGACTGAACTTCAGCCTTTTAACATTTTATTATCTTTATCTAAATATATAAAAGAAGAAACTGACTGACTGACTGACTGACTAACTGACTGACTGACATATCAACGCAGAGCCCAAACCGCTGGGTCTGGAGACTCCAAATTTGGCACATAAAATAAAAAAAAAAAAAAAAAAAATATTTTTGGGACATTAACACACACGGTCATCTGGTCCCAAGCTAAGCAGAGCTTGTGTTAAGGAAACCAGATAACTGGTATATATACTATACATATAATACTTTTCTTTTGTAAATATATACTTATAATAGATTTTTACACCCAGATTCGACACAAACACAAATGTTCATCACTAATGTTTGTCTCGGGTGGGAATCGAACCCACGACCTGCGGCGTGAAAAGCAAGTATCTTACCGACCACGCCACCGGCCCGTCATATATAATAAGTTCTTTATGGAGTCTAAGGGTGCACTAAGAAAGGATTTTTCTAAACTCACCCTTTAAGGGGTGAAACGGGGTTCCAAAGTTTGTATAGAGAAACAAGATTAGTGATATCAATTTTAACTTGGTTAATTTTTATCCTAACACCGCGCGGGCGCAGCCGCGGGTGGAAGCAAGTGGTACATGTATAACGTTGTTTACAAGGAGTGGGTAATCATCAAAGCGCCACCGTCTACGATCTAAACACACTTGCTTTATTCATGCTTCGTCTGGTCATAGATGCACGGTGGTTGTAAGTGCTACTTGCTGCTTACTGTATGTCAATTTTGGAACACATCACTGATGAGATCAGATAATGTTCTTCAACGGTGTCTTCTAACAGTGCGCCCACTTACCTTTCTAGCTTTCGTCTATCATCCGTAGTCTCTACCTGAACAAACCCACGCATACTTTTTTCTACCATCGTCTGTACATATTTTTTTACAAAGATTACTTTGTTGCCCATTCTATCATTCAGAGTTACACCATACACCATACCGTAGTAATACCGTATAAATGCTTTGGTAGTGCGCTCTGCACTACCAAAGCATTTATTCTACTTTCATGGTTCTTCTGCCACACCCAACATTCACTTCCTTAACCGCGCATTTATGTGTAATATATTCGATCTATAGTAAAATATGTTTAGCAAGATTTAATATCTAATTTGGCTAGATTAATATTAGACATGGTAAAGGATATTGCATACGTATTAGATCGATAATATATCAATTAAATGTCCGTGTGTGACACTAATCACAGATTTACAAGACCGCTGATTTACAATTTGATTTATATTTAGTGTAATGGAAAATTTGCAGCCTCTGTGTCCACTTCTCTCCATAGGTATTGTAGGAGAGCCGAAGAGGGGATTTCGGGAGTTACTCCAGCGCGTCAGATTAAGAGATAGGAGACAACAGAGTGCAAGGTGCACTCTGTTGAATACCTACACCAAATCTTAGCTTCGTGTATAGAGTCGGGAGTGTACAGTAGCCAATCAAAATATTTCTAAGACATATTTGTTAGGTGAAAATACTCGAATTCGTCAGAATAAGGTATGATGAGTACATAAGATGTTAATAAGTGTGAATATCAACAATCAGGCGATTTGAGCCAGAAACAAGGAAAAGGGAGAGCTACAAATCCAGGATTATTTCAAGTCACCTGGATCCACTTTAGTTAGGTTAATTCTTTTTTTTTAAATAATTTAAAGATGCCAGGAGAAGTACACACTGTAATTTATTTTACGCTTTGGAAGTAACGAATTCTCAAAAAAAAAAAAACTGAAAAAACCTTTTACCACTGCTGAAGAGATGGACATGATGTAACATTTTTTTTACTACCACTTAATCTTTAAAGACGACTAAGTATCGACGACGCTCGAGTAACTACACATTTAGCATCTTCGGCTCCCCTACTATTATAACAACGATCTCGTTCTAGGAAAAAGTTCAAGGTATTTAGTTTTTAAAACGAGTTCTTGAGTGAAATCCATGGATTGCCAAACATAGGGTAGACGCCCTCTTACTATGTAAACTGACAACCACTGCAAGGTGGCTGAAAAGATCTTGTTGATAGTAGTCGAGAGTGGACTAAATTGGCTGATGATGGAGCTCTTTTAGCAGAACATTTTTCGTAGGTGCTCGGAGTAAGAATTTGTACTTGATTTACGACGATTGCCTATTTGTTCACCTTAACACATCTATGCCTTTGTAATACCAGATTTAATAGCTATGAACTAATTTTCTCACTTTTAGAACTTGCTTAGTTAAAGCAGTTAGAATCAACTATTACAAGCTAAGCAACGATCTTTGTGGAGATCACTTGGGGAGGCCTTTGTTAGGGAGCAAGACAATCGAGAAACCGGTGTCTAAAAGTTATGGTCACTACTAAGAAAAAAATGTATTTATACCTACACATAAAATTAATAAATAATTATTATTATTATTACAAGCTATGACTGAATTAACTTCAATCTTCCATTGACGTACTATTATAACATGGAACCGTTCGAGCTGCTGTATTGTTTATTAAACAGTCGCAGCTTGTAGCAGCAAATCCTGCTCCCGACTGCTTTGAGCAGCCCGCGTGTCATCATGGAATAAAGAATCAAAAAAAGTGTAACTTTTTTCTAATGTTTTCACCCTTGTTTGTTCGTAAATTACCCTGCTAGTGCGGCAGTGGCCTTATAATAATATAAATGATATTATTATTCACCTTTAACTCCAAGCATGAAATTACACAAAAAATGTATTACTGTGACTTATTATACCATTTCTATTCTTATATCTAATTTATGCCAAAGTTCGTATCCAATACTTATAAAAGTACTGGATACGAATGTTGTAAAAAATATTTGGTTTAGTAGTTAAACAATCGATTAGCGGTTTGTATATTTAGGCCTTGTCCAACGTCCATTCAAACTGAGCTAATTGAGTAATTTAGCGAACAAGTATACATACACGTCTCCGTATTGTAATCGGGATCGCAGTGATCAATCAGGCTGGCCGTGAGCTGCACCGGCCGTTCACCTCTGCTGTGCTCGAAATTCTGATCAGGTGACGTCCGATTGAGCCGATTGATGATAATGGTTAAGTAATGTGTGAATATTTGTGGTGCGTAAGTCGATGACCTTTGGACTTACAAGTAGAAGGTACTATCTGCGATTGATCTTCATTGCGTACTTTTGTTTGCTTGAAATTCTAATATTTAACACAATTTTAACACGAGGCAGAGTTGGTGGGTAGTAGCAGAACCGTTTTTTTACTAGAAATTTAACATTTGGACCTTATAGTTGCTAAGTGGACACATTTACCCCTGTGTCAATCAGGCAATGGAGCGGAGTGGAGCAGAGTTGAACGGAAATTCATGTTTAGTAAGTGAGTGTGTGATTTTCAGCGGTATTGAACGAAGTCAAGCGCCGGCGGAAGACAGCATGGCGGTGCGGAGCAGAGCGGTATCCTAGCTGCCCTCTCAATCGCTCCAGTTAGCGACGACGCTTCCCACCGCGTTTCATCCCGCTTCGCTCTACTCAACTTCGTTCTTCTCCATTCTTCACTTCTTAACGCCTTTTCCCGCTTTACACTCTCCATCTACGTCGCAGTGAAAAATTCAGCCTTTTCGATCCATTTAATGTTGCTTTCCAACAAGAAGCATTATTTCAGGATGACCGCAGTATTATCATCTGGCCCAAAATTATCGATTGGGAATGGAATATTTCCATAACCTACAATCAATTAAGAAAATATAGTTAATTGACTCCGATACAGCAAAATAATTGATTTAACATTCAGACAGATCGTCATAACATTGCACCAATAGCATTTGGAGCAGTCCATTATTAGGGAAAAAGCCCATTGTCCATTCTATTCATGAATGAATCTTGTTCGATCAACTCATCGATCAAGAAATGACTCATAAATAAATACAGCCTACTTATATTCTGTCATAGAGCCACTAGATACGGCTATAAGTTGATTTTTTGTGGCCATATAAGAAGTGATTGACATTGCCAGATGTTCGTTGATTTGACGCGTGGTATAGTACTTACTGTAACTTCGTGTATAAGTGATGGTTAAGTTGTAATAAACTAAATACTTGTGTATTAAAAAACTATTAATGATGAAGGCATTGCCCGCGTTGAGTGGTCATGTCACTAGAAGAAAAAACTTTAGACTATGTTATTTTGCCACATTTTCTTTGAAGAACCGAGAGAGACATAGATAGAGACAGATAATCTCTCTTTCATTAGGTTAATTCACAGATTTTGTTACAGATTGGGTTAACAATCGACATTTTTTAACAATAACAAAAGTCTCTTCCAAGCAGTAAACTAGTTGGTTTCTACATTATTTATCGGAATTATGCCCCAACGAACAAAAACATATATGAGGACCCGAATTGAGAACCTCATTTTTGGACTCTGTTTAAAACGTCCCACAAAACCACACTATAGTAATATAATATTCTTGGACATTAAAACAAAAAAAAGACACGTTCGGCTGTCTGGTCCCAAGCTAAGCAGAGCTTAAGTTATGGAAACCAGATAACTAGTATATATACTATACATTGTTACTATACATATAGGTATATAAATAATTTTTCTTTTTCAACGTAAAACCATGCATTTTGTCATTCAACGAAACTGTTACTTGATATTTCGCAGTATAGCGATTGAACAAACCGTGCGTCGGTGATACAAAGGTGTCCATTAACATTCCAAGTTGTACGCAAGCATTTACTGAGCTGTCTCATTAAACAACGAACATAATGTTTGTTTAGTTGCACGCAGAACATTTGTTTAAGCCACAGAATACTTCAAACTACAGGAGAAAACTGAATGGTTAACTGCTAATGTTAATAACTAAAAAGACAGAGACATCTATCATTTTAGACAGAGATAGGGAATATATATTTATTACACTATGTACCAAGTGGCACTTCGTCGTAAGTTGAATGAATCCTGAATCGCACAAGCAAAGTTTATTTGAAGTAGTCTGACAAAGTATAAAGACAACTTCTATTAAAAAATGCAGTCGCCGGATATAAGACCTTATCAGTAGTTAATTTACGTAATTTCTTGACGCGCCGATCAAGTTCCGGTTCAGTTGCAATCATGTTGCAATTAAGTTTACGTGTTAGTACAAAATGGTATTCTTGTGATAATTTAAATAACATATACGCTCAAGCACTCGCGTAACGCGAACTTGACGCGAACCTGACGCGAGCGGATCAGACAGCGGTTGTCAAAATTACGAGAATACAAAAAGGGCTGTTATGATCGAAACTTAACTGCAACTGAACTTATTTAATTACGTGAATTAGGCCACAGGCCAGTTGATCATAACTTTTCACTGGACGACTCATCACCCGATACTCCAGTCTCCACCCTAGTGACCCTGACGTGATATGAACCCATAAACATACAGAAAAACGTGCTCAAAATATCCCTACAAACATTTTTGAATGTGCACAGATATGACGGGCCGGTGGTGTGGTCGGTAAGATACCTACTTGTTTTTCACGCCGCAGGTCGTAGGTTCGATTCCCACGCGAGACAAACATTTGTTTAAATATGTCTGTTTGTCTTGTGTCTGGGTGTAATTATCTATATTTAAGTATGTATTTACAATAGAAAAGTATTTTATGTAGTATATTACCAGTTATCTGATTTCCATAGTACAAGCTCTGCTTAGTTTGGGATCAGATGGCCGAGTGTGTTAGTGTCCCACTATATTTATTTTTTACCTTTGCATACATGGTACACATTTTAAAGTTCCCAAACAGTTTAAAGTTACTGTCCTCGTTGTGTTAACTATCAGACGTGACAACGTTACTACTTTTTGCGTTTAAATGTAATTCCTTAAACGATATCGAGTCCAATGTCAGAATTTACCTTTAATTATTATAAATTAATGTAATTTCGCCTTAATTAAGAGAAACTGCTTATTTAATAAACCATGTTGGTGTTGCCATTTACAAGATTTTAATTTTTGATTGTCCATCTAAAGGTTTTAACTTATTACTACTGACCTGCCCTGAGTTCGTTTGGATGCAATGATCTTACCTCTGGGGAATATCATAACACTGCGAAATCGGTGGAGCTGTACTTAAACTTTGCGCTTATCAACATACGTAAAGTACAAGTTTGTATCCGACTGCGGACAGCAGCACTTGTTCCTACGAATTTCTGTGAAATACCTTTCGCAGTTAGTGACACGTCGCGTCGCTATTTTCACAGAAATACATAGAAATTAAGCAACCAGTAGGTCGGAGTCTGCTGCTGGGGGCTGAGTCACCTTCGTCCTTTTTTTTTTGCTGATGACCTAACCCAATTAGCCGGAAGGGCCTCTATTGGTTCACCGAACTTTTTCGGTGAGCCGTCCGAGGACGGTCGAACCGATGTCACCTTCGTCCGTGGAAGTGCACCTTTTATCTGAATCCCTACACGTGGTCCCCGGGTGGAGCAAATCAGGTGACAATCAATCAACTGGTAATATTGTTTACTGGTAATTAACTAAAGGTATGCTTCGGCCATGGTTAGTGACCACCCACCAGACAAAGCCGCACCGCGAAGCAGCCTTGCCGTGTTCCGGTGCGATGTCTGGTGACACCATATAAGAGGGTGGGTCGGAATTGTTGTTCCTTTATGGTTTCTAACTATATGGAGTCTCATTCCACTGCCACCTTCCCGCCGAAAATCATTCGTAATCGCAAGTGAGTCGGTATATTGCGCGAGCGCGTCCCATCGTAGACTAGAACTTTGCTTAACATCAAGCAAGTTGTAGTCAAGCGCAAACCTATTTCAGAAAAAAAATCTACAGTCGGCTACGAAAACTTTGCCTGGTGGATGGTGTATGCCGCGGCCGATATCTGTCACCAGTGAGTAGAGCTCCTTTAACACAAGCTAAGGTTAGAATAAGGTTATAAGGTTCAGCTAGTAGTAGATATTAATGATATTATAGGGCACTAGTATGCGCTAAGTGCACTCTCGATTCCCTTCACTTCCAGAGTCCGGTGGAACAGTTTAACTGACACGACCGGTGAAAGATCGGCCGTAGGACTGACAGCTTTACGTGCTTTTCGAGGCACAGGGATATAACACTACCAACTTTAAGTCTACTGGCCTGGTGGCGTAGTGGTTAGTGATTCTGACTGTTAAGCCGGAGGTCGTGGGGTCGATTCTCGACCCAGGACAAATCTTTGTGTGAGAAGCACGATTATTTGTTCTGTCTGGGTGTAATTTATCTATAGTATGTATATATTTACAAAAAAAATATATATTTAAATATTATATCCGTTCCTAGCCATAACACAAATAAATATAATTGGTTCATTTGGGACTAGATGGCGCTGTGTGAATGAGTGAAAATATTATTATTATTATTAACTTTCTGATTCCGTACTAGTGCTGAGAAATTGCATAAGTCACTCTTTTTCTCTGCCGTGGGATTTCAATCCGCGTCACCGGGTTTAGAGGTGAACACGCTAACCTACCGAGGTAGTCACATTAGCTGGCTGTGCTTGCTCACCTTGCTGGTAGCATGATATATCTTAATTTTATATTTGTCTCTTCTAGTATATTATTATTTCCAATACGGTTATATTAAATTGAGTTGATCATGCATGTCCGTCGACTTTTCTAATTGGACTTACAGATGGATGCGATCAGAAAACAATGACTCGATTAGTGTACAGAGTCATTTAGTTATATATACCTATATATTATTATACAACCCGTGCGCGATAGGTTGAGACTTGCCTGGAATGTTACCCTCCGCCCCTGTCAGTATAACGCCGTGGCCACGGGACACTGCGTCGGGCGGTGCGACTGGCGATTTTGTAGTTCATTGGCCAGTCGCGTTCACTTGTCTTTAGACAATTCTAAAGCAAATACGCAATGAACGATGAAATTGCAAAGCGCGCCGCCCGACGCCAAGTCCCGTGCCCATAGCGTAAGGCAGCGCTGTTCCGTGTACAACACTCGCTACATTAAAAAAATAGCAAACGCGATGACGCGGGTGGAAACTTGTTGTGATATTTTGTTGTGTACAGTACAACCATGCGTCTCTGGCGTCACCGCCCCCAGGTCTCAACTTATTGCGCACGGGTAGTAGTTATTATTTAAGTTGCGTTCCGATTTAAGCAAACTGAGCTCACAATGTCTGGAATTATGAGATGATTTTGCTTGGATTTACCCAAAATAATAATGTTTGTAGGTAGTCAGTAGGTAGTCAGTCAGTCCACCCGTGAACATGAAGTCTGAAAAGACTTTGAAACGTCGTGATCTAAAATTTAAAATAAACCGCGATAAAATCCGTTACAAAGTAGTTTTATTTCAGTTTCCAGACGTTTTATGGGTGATTCCATTACTTTCGGACAATCCAAAGACAAAGTGAAATGGTTTTTATTGGGAGAGGCTTTGATCCTGTGGACTGTTCTAAGCCGACGATGATTTTTGACATGACAAATGTATTTTTGAAATAAAACTACTTTTTAACGGATTTTATCGCGGTTTATTTTAGATTTTAGGTTTTTTTTAATCTAAAATAAACCGCGATAAAATCCGTTAAAAAGTAGTTTTATTTCAATGTGTGATATTCGCGTAAATCTAAGACAATACTAAATGTATTTTTGCTCGGCCTGGGATTCGAACCCAGGACCTCACGGTTATTAACCAATGGACCTTTATGCAGATAGTTATCTAACAAATTGTTATTAGTTCCGTTCTGAAACAAATCTGTGTTAACTAGTTTGCGTAATGAATCAGAAATATCATTAATTGCTCGCGGCGACATTACAAATAAATATTGGAATGTAAATGTCAAAGTTGACATATCGATTGTAATGTCAATGTGAAATAAATTGACGACTGAAAGTTACTAGTTATTACCGCACAGGTGCAAGTTGATAATTTAGCAACTTATAAAGCTTCTCTGTTAATAATATGTTTAATTAACTTTATAAAATTACTTCACATTTCACTACTATACTATAAGGCGAAGCGTGATTACGTATTACTGTAAAGTAAGCCTTTCGTACTGAAGGTATTAAGTGAATTCACTAATAACATTAGTGAATTCACTTAATACGGCAGCCACCTCAAACTCGACACGGGCAGAATAGTCGACAACGACTCAGTCGCCGTAAAAAATATCACGTTTGTCAATAAGTGATAGTTATAGGAGTTGAAAGTTTAAAAATCTGGCGTTTATAAACGCTAGATTTTGTTGTAGGTAGTGTCTAAATTATAAACAAAGTCACAGGCAACCGCAAGTATTCCTGGTTAGTTAGTAGAGTACAATCGAATGTGGGCAGTGCTAGTTACAGATGGCGAGATGAATCATTGGTTCAATTTGCTTTCATATATTTACTTTAGTTTCTGTTCTTGCTGATAATTATTATTACGAACTTTGATCATCCCACTGCTGTTGAGAGCAATGGCACAGCGATAATTGACTCTGCTTTTGAATATCTAAGTTATCTAGGTTCGATTCGCAAATTACAGATTTTATTTAACACCATCGCTGAATATCGTTGAAAAAATATTCTGAAGCAACTGTGATGTTAGAACTAAACATTCGAGGCCATGCGTCTTAGAACATTTAACACAGGAACACGCTTTCCCTTCTGCCAAGATACATGAACAGTTTGTACGCACAAACAGTTATGTGTTTGTGTGCAGCTTTTATAGTGTGCATTCGTTAAGACTTCAACTTTTTGTAAGTGTGCGTGAGCATATAAAGTGTGCTGTTAGTGTTAGAAGTTGCGTATAACACTTCCCATGTTAAATTTTCTATGCTATGCGCCATTCTCGTTTAAGGCTGGTTGAGAGAAGACTTGTACCCAGCTGTGGGGCACAAAGGGTTAGGTACTACTGACTAAATATGCTAAGCAAATATTGTATTTGTACTAGAATGCTCCTCTGTCCGCCAAAGTTCCATTTAAAAGTATTTTATTTTTTTACTTTACCCCTTTTTAATGTCCCACAACTGGGCACCGGTCTTCTCTCAAATATTTTACGAGTTGAGAGTTTAGGCCTCAATCCACACACGCTGGCCAAGTGCGAGTTGGTGGATGTCACATGTTCTCGAATAATTAGTTCTTGGACATTCCGGTTTCCTTACGACGTTTCCCTTCACCGATATTGAGTAAATTACATTAGCTTGAAAAGGATAGCATGATTTAGCAAATGTTGAATCTTTTACAGGGACGCCGCACACATACGCACACTTGAGGGTATTTAGAACAATATGAGGAGAGAGTCGATCGCCTACAGATCATTGTCGCTGGGCCCGGAATAAATCACTTTCCATGCCAACCGGTTACTCAGCACTGGGTAGGAATGTCGCACACTGGGACCAAATTAGCAAAATTTTCGAACAAGAATTTTCCTACTAAGTACATATTATATATACAAAAATATGTAAAGAAGGTAACAATCACCAATTGTTACCTTTTTGCGAGAGAACGGCTAAACTACTGAATTTTTTATGGCACTTTTTATCCCTGTATAATAGTCCCTTGGGTTTTTTTTTCAATTAACCAATATCAATTTAAAAAAGTTAATGTTAGTAAAAAAATATACTGTTTTATTGTGTTCTCAACTATTTCACTACTTCATTTATTCATTGAATTTTTCAAGGTATTTTGAATACAATTATAAATTTTTTAACTTTGGCAATGTTTAATGGATACCCTCATTATCCTTATTGACAGGAAATTTTACAAAATTATGTCACTTAATTGATTAGGTTTATCTCTTTCCTGTTATTTTGGAAACAAATACGGAAGATGGCATCTAATTACCTTGTTACCAAGTTATTTCAAGGCCTTCGTTGGTCTAATTAGGATGTTAACTGTTGGTTAACTGACGTACTTTGCACGGGATAAATGTAATTTTATCTCTCATGGCACAGACATGGTGTTTATCCCCTAATGATAGGATTGTGTAAAAACCCATATTACATAACTTTTAATACCCGTTTTAATTAACTTACATATAAATGAACGAGAAAATATCCTCTAATTTAGAACCAGGACCCGAAACGTCGCGCTTATATATTTATCTCGAACGCGACAAATGTTGAAAAAATAGGAAATACAAAAAATGGCGCAGTGCAACGAGCAGTCAATAGCAATTAGAATTAGATTTCGCACATTCGCCATTTTTTTTCGACATATTTCACGTTCGAGATAAATGTCGTCTAAAGCGTGAGAATGGGGGTCCTGTAGGCTAAGATCCTTTACTTATAATTTTCTATTATTCTATATTGTCTTATTACACAATATCTTAGTTTGTAGGTAGATAATGTTCATGCAACTACTTCGTAGTTCAATTATGTAATTTACAGCCAACTTTGTCCATATCAAATGTCATATCTTGTGTATTATCTTGGTACGCACCTATTAAGCTTGCAGCTTCTGACAATTTACATCAGTTACAGTTTCCATTACCAAATTGCGTAGTTATCTAACAGGCTGCTCATGTTGGTCTGTCATTTCTCTTGAAACACTAATAACAATTATCTCAAGTCTGTCTGTATCTGTACAATTTCGTAGCTTAATATTTAATCAGGTGAAGGATTTGTAAAGTTACAAGTCCAGACCGAGCTGTGTTTATAATATTTTTTTTGCTTAGCTTAGGTTACAATATGTTTAGGTTACAATACAATTTGTTTTACACGCGACAGTCTTAAAACGGAAAACCACATTAAAAACTGTAATTGTGTCGTTTTAATGAATTTTGTTAATGAATAAAATCATTCGTATAAATAGACTACTAAATATATTTGGTAATGGGAAATATATCGTTGGTAATAACTGTAGGAACAATATTCAATGGCTCAATATCAAGTGCACTGAAAATATAATAATAATTATTATTGTATTATTAATCATAATTAATATTATGATATCGCTCCTTAATATCGTGTGATGTGAAGTGTGTTTGCATGTTATTTAATTTAAAACAAAATATACTGAACCACAAAGAAAAACCACATACAGATGTTGTTTTTTGCATATATTTTTTTGTAATAAGTTTATAATATGATTAAAACAAAACTAAAACTAATTACACAGACAAAAATTAAATTATATATAAATAATACAATTTTTTTGATTTTGAAATACATATAATATACTTATTAAATTATTTGTTTTAACATAGTACTATATTGCCCTATATAAGGTGCTAAGATTTGGTGGGGTACTCAACAGCGACGCGCATCAGCATCGCCCGGTGAAATTAATAGTATGTAGTATTATTTATTGATTTAATTAGTAATGTATTAGTGTGAGTCGAGCTTTAGGCGTAGGTGCGCCCGCGCCCTCGCACGAACGTAGTGTTGAACTGAAATAGTTAATACTTTCATCAGTGGGTGGTTTTAACATAATATTTGTGATTGACGTGCGTGGCTGCCTTTATTTACTTTATTTCGGGGCAATGATCTTAAATTAGAAAAAAAAGAAAGCAAATTAAATAGCGCCGCCTGTATTACCCGAAGGTATAGGTAGAAGTGCATTTAACCCATATTTCGCGATATGGCCAAGAGGTAATAGGAAGTGAGTCATTTGCGTTGGTCAGACGTCATTTCTAAATTCTTCCGTTTCCAGATTTATTTTTATTAGAAACGTCTGTCTGCTTGTCTCGTCTCTTAAAGTCACGAGTGTATCGCTATTTACTGGGTAAGCGTGTTCCATCGTAGACTGCATCATTGCTTCACATCAGGCAAGTTGTGACCCAGCGCAGACCTTATTTATGATAAAAAAAAGGGGAGTTGATCTAGTCAAAAAAAATTGGCAAATTTTCCGAATCGTACCGCCATAATAAATAGATAATCGACGTCCGTCGCTCCCGATGGACGTCTCTATTCAAATAATAGACGATTCATCATTAACTAGAAATACTTGCAAAAACCTTGGTTAAGCTAACTATTCTGTGCACGAAATGGTTCCGTCAAATATTAACCACAGTGTAATAGTTTTTGAATGAATGAATGGTTAAAATGTCAGTTAGTTTCATGAATGAAGTATATATTCCGTTCATTTTATTTACCCGAAACGCTGTCGCCTAAACGCATGGACCGATTTAGATATGTTTTTTTAATTCTGTATTTCGAAGTTATACTTAACATTATATGTCATAATTATAGAGATGCTTCTTTGCTAGTTTTGAAAATGTATGCGTCTTGACCACAACTTGCTTGTTGTTAAGCAATGATGCATTCTACGACGAAACGTGCTTACCCAGTAAATGCCGATTCACTCCTGACTTGCAGACAGGCAGGTTATAACTATCGGGAAACAGATATGGCAGTAGCAAATTCCACAGCTTGACAATTCGCACTATAAAAGTGGAAGCAAAGCGTTTTGTCCGTACCCGTGGAACCACCATATATCGATGGCGTACAGCCGTACCTCTACTTGTCCGATGATAGAAAGGAAATGGGGGAATAAGCATTTGTAATTCCAACGCACACTTTCCGAAATGTATCCGATAGAAGACCGTAAGACTAGCAACCTTGTGGCGATGCTCGAGGCTTTGCAATTTAGCCTTGACGAGGGGTTTGTTGTCAATAAGCTTTTGGTTGGCCTTTCAATAGAATCCAACGCCTCGAGTTGGTATTTAGTTAATTTATTTGTATATAGAAATACGACAATGATAATTAACGCTGGTGTAATAAAAAATGAATGAATAAGAAATGACTTCCAAATCAAAAGTGCATTATGTCTCCGAAACATTCGTATTATCATAATGACAGCTCATTTTGAACGAATGAAAACGCTTACGTCATTGCTGTCGCTGTAGCAACTATTTGAATTTAGAACGCAAAAAGTTTCTATTGCGTTTTTCTTTGAACTGAACTCTAAAAAAGAAAATATAACGTGTGTGTATGTGGGTGTGCGGTTCTTTGAACTGCGAACATTGACAAATTATTTTCTGGCCAATATTATACCTCAAGAGGTTTGGTTAGAGTATATTTTTGATTGGCAAGTCGAGCCCACCTGTGTTGAGCGTTACGCCTAGTCAATGGGCTTGCTAACTTTTGTTCTACTTGCAAATGTTAGGCTAGTCATCTAGATTTTTTTCTTTTGTTAGTAGATTACATCTTACGTGAATATTATTCATATTCAACAACGTCGAAGATGTATTGTGCTCTCAAAAGTAATGACATTTGCCGTAGTGAGGCCGGTAATCGATTTTGACTATAAGTTGTTCCATTGTTATTTTATTTTATTTTGCGTAGGCTAGTAAGTGTTTCTATTACAAGGAAATATGCGCATGCGTCTATAGAACAATATGCAATAATGCAAAAGCCGCCCACCCCCCAGCCTCACCCGCATTATGTTCGCGAATGAACTAATTTTCATGTGAACGGCGCGGCGTTGATGTAACTAAATTCATTTTACAAACAAATTTTGTATACAAATTTCACCAAATCGGTTCAAAAGTTTTGGCGTGAAAGCGCTACAGGCAAATAGAGTCACTTTCGCATTTATCCCTACTAATATTATAAATGCGAAAGTAACTCTGTCTGTCTGTCTGTTACACTTTCCCGCTTATGCTACTGAACCGATTTGGATGAAATTGGGTATGGAGGTAGTTTGAGACCCAAGAAAGGACATAGGATAGTTTCTATCCGACTGCGCAAAAATAGGTAATGTTTTGGCGCAATAACCGACATACACGCGGGCAAAGCCGCTGTCGGAAAGCTAGTAATATTAATAAGTAAGATCATTCACTAACACTCGTAGGTAAGTGAAATTACCACTAAGAATTAAATTACAAAATTTTGCAACTTTCATGAAAATAATCAAATCAGTAATCTGACACAAAAATGCACTTAAACTACAAAACCTAGCGAAAACTTGAAAAAGAAATACAAATATTATAATATTACATGCGCGTGGGCAATACGACACTTGCAATCGACGCATGCACACTCGCACACACACGCAGTAACACATACAGATGCAATCGCATTGTCCGAATACTTGCTCCGGTTATTGACCCCTGTGGGACCAAAAACTGGTACTTTCCGGTACTGAAATAAAGCCTGGCTCTGACAAGGACCAGATTGTGTGAAAATTTGGCAGTTAATGAAACGATATGCTGGGCTGGGATAAACAACGTGACTTTGCGAAGCGTTGGCGAAAGATCTAAAATAACAAAATAAGACTTACGTGTTACTTTAGTTACTTAATTGTTACGTGACATTTCGAAGGTAAATGTCAATCCCATACATTTTTTTCTTTTCGATACTTCGTTATCGCTTCGCTATGTAATTTATTTAGGGGCCCTACTATAACTTGTAAGAATAATAATCCGAACACTTCATAACGTAGATTATTCACTACCTACTTCTTTAAATTTTATTTTATAATAGGCTTGCGCTTGACCACAATATGCTTGTTATTAAGCAATTATGTGGTCTACGATGGAGTGCACTTACTCAGTAAATACCGATTTACCAGTGACTTAAAAACAGGCAGATTATAGCTAACGAGGAACAGAGACGCCGCCGGCAGCGAATTCTACAATTTCGAGTTCGAACAATAAAAGTAGATAACTATAAGCAAATCGCTTTGTTCGTAGCCGTAGCTGTGCCTCTACTTGTCTGATGAAAGAACGGGGGTGGGGAATAAAATTATGTTATTTTCAATTACAAATAGTTCCTAATAAGAACCTTGTTGAACCAACTTCGCCCGACGGAGAGCACATTCAATCTAAAACGTCGTGATCCCGGGTTATGCAAATCAGGTGATAACCAACTGGCGGTAGTTAGTGTCATAAAATGTATATATTTGTTGAATTACTAACTTTCTACTCAAAGACCATTTTATCATAACAAAATAGGTACAACTTAGATAAAATTAAATTCTATTAATAATTTAGGCACCTGTGGTTCTCAAACACGATTTCTCATACGTTAGGTCACGTTACACGGAAAACCACTGAAAATTGGTGTACTATCGCATAGCGTGTTGCTTTAATTAAGTATAAGTTATTATTAATGGGATGTTGATGTTTGACGGGCCGCTGGCGTGGTCGGTAAGATACTTGCTTTTCACGCCGCAGGTCAAAGGTCTTACACTTCCCAGACATTACGATTATGTACCATCTCTATCCTTACACAGAATGTATCTAGTTCATCTTGTCATCTCTATGTGTGTTGTGAGAAATTCGCCACACTAGTCAATTTATCTATGGTTTAAGGGCCGATTGTCCAACAGCCAAATAACTTTAAATCTGAGATAATTTTGACGTATTTGGAGATTTACCATAGACTGGCTGTCAAAATGCTAAAATTATTTCTTTAATCTAAAATTTAATCCGACTACAAAATGGTCGAAGTAAAGAAAAGGGTGAAATAATAATCTATACAGTTAATAAATTGAATTCAAAGAATAAATGTATGTCCTCCTAAATAGATTCATACACCAAATAGATTTTTGAGGTCCGATACCTTAATCCACACAAGCTGGCTAAGTGCGAGTTGGTGGATGTCACATGTTTTCGAATTAATAGTTCTGTTGATATTTTCCCTCGCCAATATCGTAAAGCGGCGGCCACGAAACAATTCACACAAAGATGTGTGGGCACGACCGGGGAGCGAACCTGCGACTTTATATTTCAATGTCGAGACTGATACCGTTGCACCCCCTGGCTATAATAAGGCTAGAAGAAGTTAAATATATTTATTTAGTATACCTATATAAATAAAAATCAATTGCTGTTCGTTAGTCTCGCTAAAACTCGAGAACGGCAGAACGGATTTATCTTATCTTGGTCTCGAAATGTTCGTGAAGGTCTATGGAAAGTTTAAAAGGTGAGAAAAATTCGATTAATGGCCGGGAAAACCCTAAAACAGCCCTTTCCTTTTCCCCATACAAACGTTTTGATTGTGTGTTCTTAGCATGGAAAGTAAGCCAAGAGTGTGATAATAAAATGTACGATGATTAGAAATTTTGTCTAATACCGATATCTACCCGTGCGAAGCCGGGGCGGGCCACTAGTAGGATATACAAATTAATGGTATGTTTAATGTAATGAAATATGAAGTGTACACACCTTGACAGTACAATCGGTGACAAGGATCATAATTCAGTACGAAGATATAATCGTATATAATTTATGTACTGGGAATTATCACAAACCATAAATAAATGTTATCGTTTTAAACCAAATTTATAATTAATTGTTAGTGAAAATCCCACGAAATTTTCTGAATATTACTCGTGAGAAAATTATGTGACTTTATTTTGTTGAAATATTTTAATATGATGTTTTTATAGTGGATTATACAGTTGAAATTTATTTCGACATTTTTTCACGTGTTTCTACTTCAGGTTTACTTCCTGCTTTGCTATTATATTATAAAGTTATATAAATCTGAAATTTTGTCAGGATGTATGGCTAAATGTTTCAATGTTTCAAACAGCATAAACTGCTTATTTTGACGAAATATATATTTTTATTAAATTACTACCCTAGGTGGTGTAAGTACGATCTCCAGATAATAAAAAATAGTGCAGTCAATCGGAAGTTATGTGCGTACACACATTTCAGATATTCATTTTTAGAATATTGAAGACCTAGAGATTACCTATCTAAGGTAGAAGACTATATTTTAGCACCTTTAGAATTTTAAGCGGGTAATGTCACAGGCGGAAACTAGCCAAAAAAATGCAGTAAATTGGTTTTAATTGAACCGAACAACAGAATAACTATTTTATTCTTGTATACTATGTATAACTACTTAATATATTTTTTTTCTTAATTTTTTTTTGTAAATTTCTCACACAAACTTTCTTCTATTCCATTTATCTTTAAATTTTTATGTCCGCACTACTTCAAATTACAAAATACAATGGTAAATGAAGAATTTAATTATTTTTTATATGCCGTATAACCAAAAACAGTCGGGACAAACGACTTGTTGAGAGGAAACCGTAGTTTGATAAACGTAATGAAGATATAGGTAGATATCAGAAGGTTGCGTGTTCTTACCACGTCGGGGTCACCAGTGTGGAGGCAGGTAGTAGTGGTAGTGACCCTCGGATAAAGGAAGATCTTCCAGCCGGGGGAGAAACGATGCCCGGCGGCCGTGGTCCCCCCAACTGTTTTTATTGGGAAGTTGTATATACGCTAATCGTCGGTGAAACTTTGCTTGTGCGATTCAGGATTGCTACATCATTCTCTTAAGTGGCCTTAGGTATGTTGCTGGTGAGTGCTGAATGACGACCGCGGATCTTGCTCAGTAGAGTTTTTTAGGAGAGGCCTATGTCCAGCAGGATGCTAAAACCGGCTGATTTTATGATGACTTTTAATCCTAGAATTCTTATTTCGAATTCAATGCCCTCAATAGTTGGACACGCGACTCCAAAGAGGTTAGAAATATTCCTGTGCTGATTGAGTTCCTGATAGTTTCCAAACCACTAATTAACTGGTACTATTTCGGTTAATGACCCTTTTATTTTTGGCAATGGTATCTCCTATTGTAGACTGAACGTAGACATTTTGGGTTCATGCGAGAAGTCATTCATAGTGCTTCTAATTTGTCAATACTTATCTGAAAATTTCGTAATTCTAATATCGGGATTCTTTCAGCGCCTATTTATGATATCATGCGACAAGCCTTAGGTGGCGTCTCCATGAGTGATACAATCGCGGCAATTTTGTAGTCGTGTCACTCTCTGAGAGGCGATTCTCTCTTCTCAGGAGACGGCCCCTATTAACTATTCTGTGCCAATAATCACACTCGGGAACAAAAACAAAAGTTATTACTCTGCGTGTATTCTGTAAGGTAGAAGTGCTTCTCTTCATTATCTTAATCAGCCTGGGTATACCGACACTTTACTATATAGAGTGCCATTTTAAAACGTCACAACGAATGCTATGCCGTTAGCATCCATCTTTCCGCAAATTGGTATAACATCGGTCTGCCTCGTGCCGGCCTACGCAGTTCGCCCTAGTCATAGTTTTCTCCAGTCCAAGCGGTGATCGATCCATAAAATCCATTTCACAAGGACACAAATAGGTAAATAGGAAGTGTCGTAACTGATGACATAGTACCGCGCACCGATACGGTTCCAAATATTGTGGTGGTGATGGAAATGGTATTTTTGGTGAGATCAACGGTCTTCCTGGCTCGGACATCGTTAGCAACAGATTAGGAAATGCCTTACGGTGCCTATTGAAACTAAAGCGTTGAGAACATTTTTACTTTTTTAATTAATTTTTTTCTTGGCATTGTATTAGATTTCATCTATTTTAGCATTGTATTAGATTTATGTGAATATCACACATTGAAACAAAACTACAATATAATGGATTTTATCGCGGTTCATTTTAGATTTTATTTCGAACGTCGGGACGGGAGAACAGAAGGAGGAGGTTTGACAAGAGGACATGTGACATCCACTAACCCGCACTTGACCAGCGTGTAGTTTTCAGATAGTTGAGAGAAGACCGTGCCTAGCAGTGGGACACAAAGAAAGGGTTGAAGTGAAGTGAAGACACCTCTAAAGTATCGTAGATTGTAATAAAACTACTTTTTAACGGATTTTATCGCGGTTTATATTAGATTTTAGATCCCGATGTTTCAAAGTGTTTTCAGACTTCATGTTCACGGGTGGACTGAGGTATTCGACATCCAAAAATATTAATCACAATTATTACTGACTACCTACAAACATTATTATTTAAGTTGCGCTCCGATTTAAGCAAACTTACCAGGATAGACTATTTACTTATTATTATTTAACTTGGTATTAGGTTAAAACACAGAGTGAAACTTAACTTCTTAGTTAAATATATTAAAGAAATTTATGGCACAAAATCAAATCTACTATATAAAAATAAGTCGGGTTTTCCTTCCTGACGCTATAACTCCAGAAAGCAAGAACCGATTTCCACGGTTTTGCATTCGTTGGAAAGGTCTAGGGCTCCATGAGGTTTATAGTAAAGAAAATTCAGGAAAAATGTCAACAGATAAGCGGGAAAATGTTAAATATAACGAAGCCATCTAGTGGCGAAACGAAGTTCGCCGAGTTTGCTAGTTTGTAATATTTTTATACCTTAAGTGTCATGTACTAGTTTATTCTATCCTCATAAAATTAAAGTTATTTTACGTAAGTAAGTAAAATAAATGTGTTATCTGTTCACTGTTCAGTGACCCATTAACCCTTAATCTACGTAATCTTAGATTGATAAATTGAACATGCTTACAAAATAATTTAGAAATATTCAAATAAAAGATGACGTTTTAATTATCATGAGTAAATATAAAACACTAAAACGAATTATTATGAGGCAATTAACATAAATACACAATACAAAATTTTACCTTATCCGTGCGAAAATTGTCTAAGTTTGGTTAAAATGCATCGATAAATTATTTTAATAACCACATAAATATATCTATAATTAGTATTGTAATAGTTTTATATAACAATAAATGAAAAATTTAAACAAAAGCTCCTGCATTCATCTTACCTTTGTATGTAGATATAATTGTATAAATTTTGCTTTTTACGTAATCTTAATATAGTATGTCAATTCTCGTCTCGCGATATTTCTAACCAAACTTCTCCGATATGAATTGACCAATTTTATGAAATTTGATGTCTATAAATAGTAGGTCTGAGAATCGGTTGTAATCTTACTTATCTTGTGAATATAAAACAAACAAACTGATCGACTGACATAACAACACACTGCTGGGTCTATACATACTCCAAGTTTGGCACATAGATTCCGTCTGAGCTTTAGGGGTGCACTAAAAAAACTCACCTCCTAAGGGACAAAGCCGCAGGCAGAAACTATTATATTACAAAACAAAGTCTAACGTCTGTCTGTTTGTATATTTGCGAAAACTAATGTTTTGTCTACCTGTTTATTTATTATTTCTCAGGGTTTCACTTAAAGAACAATTGATAAATAATTTGCAACTTTTATACACAGAAAAGTTGACATGTAAAATGTCCCAAGTCCACACATACAGTAGTTTGAAAACTAAAGCAGCACCACCCACGTTTCGGGTGAAAGAACTCGCGGTGTTATACAAAATCCCAACTGTGATCTCACCAGGGTTCGCTATTTCTGGATTATAAGTTTTAGGAAGCGTAGCCAAACGGACTAACCTTTGTTAGGTTTGGTCAGCTGTTATATATTAACAAAGTTTATTATGAACTGATAAATTTATTCTTCACTTCAACCCTTTTTAGTGACCCACTGCTAGGCACTGGTCTTCTCTCAACTAACTTACGAGTTGAGAGAGTTTAGGCCTTAATCCACACACGCTAATGATTAGTTCTTAGACATACCGGTTTGCTCACGATGTTTTAATATACCGATATTGAGTAGCGGCGATGTTACAATTCACACAAAGATGTGTGAACATGACCGAGAATCTAACCCGCGTCCTGATATTTCTAAGGCGAGGCCCGCACCGCTGCGCCACCGCTGCTCAATGTACTTAATAAATAATAATAATCTTTAAAATTATTTTTTTTTACTTACAAACAACATTTCAGATACAGTTTCTCTGGACTCCATACTAGGATTCCCTGTGTCGTGGAGTCCAGTCTCTTCCCAGTAACTTAGAAGCTGATAATGTAATTTGTGTATCGCTTTCAGAAAGCTACATTACATTATCACTGAGTAAAATAAGCTGTATGATTTTTTAATTTAAAACGCATACAACACACACCTTTCCTCCTTGCCATTTTTTTAAACCATACTTACGTACTATTCCCATCCTGGTCTAACCATCTCGGCTACTGGTTCCCTACAGGTTTCGAGGTTTGATGGCAGTCGCTCGTATAACTCTGGTAGCTAGCCCCATCAGGTTAGACTAGGAGCCGACCCCAATAGAAATGGGAAATAGGCAAGGGAAATGATGACTTACTTACTATTCCTTACTCCGTGGACTCTTGGGTCTTGGCCTCCATTAGGAGCGAAATCTCTCACTTTCCTCGATCCGTGGCACCTTCTCGCCAGTTGCTGGCTTGAAGCTCTCTTAGATCTGCCTCCACTACGTCATTCCAGCGATACCTCGGTCGACCCACTTGGCGTCACCCTGTGCGTTGACCAAGGTATGCTCTCTACGCTGCGATCTTCTCCATTCCCACAATATGGTCGAGCCAACGGAGTGTGAGCGCTTTCGCTTCTCCAATGATATTAGGAAAGACCACAACGCAGGAAGTCGCCATGCCCCGTCAGGTTGTCTTTTTTTATTATTAGTTTGACACTATGCTAGCAGGCTCCTTAATGTTGTTGGGAGACTATAGTCAGTTATGTTTGTGTTATCATGATGCGAAGGGTATCGTATAGCTAAGTGGGGTATGTGACCGCTGCTAGTCTTATTTACTTCATGTGGGGATGTCCATGGCTGGTCATAAGCTGCTGAGTTTTGCTGTGGGTCCCAGTGGGTAGTCTTTACTCAGGAATCTATCTTCCCCATCGGTTATAGTTCTTCGAACCTGTCCATCACCAGTTCAGCTTGCTAATTTTGGGAATGGGTGATAAAGGACTAAACTTATCAACATAACGCCTAGATAATTCTAGATAACTAATGTTAGTTGAAGTGTTTGATTGTGTAGGTATCCTGTTGTCAAATACATATTTTTTTTTATTTCATGATGACGATGAATTTGGTTCATATGCGAATCGTTTGATAATAGATTCCGTCGTATCGTAGGTATTTCCTTGAGAATTCAACAGGGTAAGCGTGTTCCATCGTAAACTATATCATTGCTTAAGAACAAGTAAGTTGTGTTCAAGCGGAAGTCTTTTAAAAAAAATGTTTGATTCTACTAGTGTAGTATTACGCATTTATTCTTGGTGTATCGATTGTAATCGATATCCGCATTCCAATCCTGTACACAGTAAATAATCGGTTTAAATACATAGATTTAGATCTTGATTCGATCTGCCGATCAGTAGGACAACAAATCGATACTTTTATACCGCTACATAATTACAACGAGCAATTTCTAACCGGATGTCAACAGATTGACCAATAATATATTGAAATAATTATTTAACAAACTTTATGATTGTTGTCGGAATTGCTAATTTTAACCGATTTCAAAAAAGGAGGTTGATTTATGAGATCCGTATGTAGAGGTATGGTTGCTTGAACTAGAAATAATTGTAACTAAACTTTATTTACAACGATGTCAGCAGGGTGGCAGGCAAGAACTGGTTGAGAAAAGCCGCGGATCGTATCTATATTTAATTAGGTTTAGAAAAGAAAAGTATTACAAGTAGTATATTACCAGTTATCTGGTTACTGGTACAAGCTCTGCTTAGTTTGGGATCTGATGGCCGTGTTGTGTAATGTCCCGTGATCTTATTATATCGTATCATCGTCCTCAGTGGCGTACTTTAGCAGAGGCCTATGTCCAGCTGATGAATAGAATAGGCTGTTGATGAAACTTTATTTCTATAAACCTGTCTAAAAGCTATTACCATTGAGAGAGTCTTATGATAGTTGAGAGAAGACCCGTGCCCAAATGTGAGACACTAAAAAGGGTCGAAGTAAGTAAGTACTCGATAGCAAGGTAAGTAGCTATCAAGTTGTATCAGAGGTACCTAAAGACAACGGATTTCTCTGTTTAATGTATCCTCTATGCCAAATCGCTGGAATGCAATATTTAGTTGAATGTAAAAATAAAGCAGGTCGGATCGAGGCTATAAGGCGATGCTATCTCCGGCCGGCCAATTATTGGTTCTCGACTCGTTGCCATAGCAACTGATGCTTGTTTTTACAAACCAACACGTCACTTTGGTCCTGTGCCCGATTTACTTACGCGTACTGTTCGTGTTAAACAGTCCGTCTTACTCGTCCGTTTTACGCGATTAATAAAATTGATAAGTAATATTATATAGCATTAAAATTTCCTTTAAATCTCATAATTTTCATATATTGACTGCTGATTGAAACAAACTGTTGATTCGGCATCACTTAGATTTAAACCAAATATTGAGCGCGGAGCGTTAGGGGAAATCCCAATAATATTATAAAGGCGAAAGTTTCTCAGAATGTATGTATGTTTGTTACTCTTTTACGCAAAAACTACTTGACGGAATTGGATAAAATTTAGCACAGAGATAGATTATGGCCTGGATTAGCATATAGGCCAACTTTAATTTCCAATAAGTACCACGCAGGCGAAGCCGTGGGCGGAAGCTAGTAGTGTATAACTATAAACTACTAGCTTCTGCTGGTAAAAGATTCCTATTGAAATATATATGAATATCAATTTATTTCGGGCAACAATTATTTTTTCAGTTCTTTTTTACTGAGGAGCAAACACCTCCTCCACAGTCTTCTAACTCTCCTTATCGCTCGCTTCCTTCGTCTAAGTAGCGACAAACGAATTTAGATTATCACGTGCCATCGCATTATTTCCGTGGTCTTCCTCGACGACGACGCCCATCTCTATTACGATGCATATGACAAAAAATAAAAATCTCTAATAACAATAATAATTCTTATAAAAAAAAATCATAATTCATAATTTCCACGCGGTTTTAGGTACAACTTTCACTACACATCTTTCGGCCCAAAATTCTTCTTTCGTAAAGGTCGGCAGATGGGCAGTGGGTACTGTCACCACAAAGCACGTGAAATCTTCATTGTAGCAAGATTCAAGTGGTCGACCCTCAACGTGAACTTAGTCGTAATGCAGCAGTACTCAACAATGTCTTCAACCTTTGTTGAGTAATGAAGAATTTCAGTCACTACATGACCCATCCACAACACAAAACAGGGCAACCTAAAAAAAAACATTTAAAATATATAAAATTTTAACCAGTCCCTTAATAAAACCTGTAACACTCAGCCACCGAAGCAATTATAATGTACTTACAAAATACCTAACTGTAAACCATTACCAGTTAAATTAATAATGTTTAACACAAAGTTCATAGGTGATGAAGCATGTCGAAAGGTTGCCTTATAAAAAGCTCAGTGAAAACAAAAAATATAAATTCATTACTATGCCTCCGTGTCTGTGAGACATGCCGACAGTACCGTCAGGAAAATATGTTTTATAATCTCCTATTTTTTTTTTGTTCAGCTGATTAGTCTAGCTGTTCAGATATCTGGAAAGAATAGAGTTGCAAGACGTCTGTTAATTTATTTATTTATTAGGTTTACTACACAGCTTGTGGTTAATACATACAAGTAGTACATTTATATCGATCATTACGCTTATTATTAAGTACACAAATAATCAAAAGCGAACATACATCTTAATATTACTTACGTACTTACTTATCTTAGATGTAATTTGCCATTTAGACAAAATAACTTTTAACTGCATACTTAATTAAGTATTCTCAGTATTAGCAAGTACTTTTACAAACGAGATGTATTTGTTTTTAGCCAGTGAAACAAAAGCCGAATGAACGTAAAGTTCTTTTAAAGAAAAAAGAGTTAATAGTATGGATATTGTTTGACGACTTCGGTAGTCGAGGAGTGTAAGCCGTCCGATTGGGCTATACTGTGCCTGAGAGGTCGCGGGTTCGGTTTCTGGTGGGTTGAGGGACTGCCCTCCGTGCCTCGGAGAGTTTGGTTGGTTTAACCATCATAACACCTGGTTTAACCATCTCGGCTACTGGTTCCCTACGGGTTTCGAGGTCTGATGGCAGTTGCTCGTTTAATTCCGGTTAGACGCATCAGGTTATACTGGGTGCCGATCCCAATAGAAATGCGAAAAAGGCAAGGAGGAATAATAAGTATGGGTATTGTTAAGTTGAGTTTTGCTGTCGGTACCAATTGCCTAGCTTGGCTACTGAGCACTGAAGCAAAGCGCGTAGCCAACAGTCCTCAACAGGAAGTTGATTTTACCTCATTAACTATATTTTTTGTTGATAGCAACACATTTGGCTCACTGTTATGACGAGTTTTTGATATAATACCTGTAATAAAACTACTTTTTAACGGATTTTATCGCGGTTTATTTTAGATTTTAGATCCCGACGTTCCAAAGTCTTTTCAGACTTCATGTTCACGGGTGGACTGAGATATTTGACGTCCAAAAATATTAATCACAATTATTACTGACTACCTTCAAACATTAATATTTAAGTTGCGTTCCGATTTAAGCAAGCGAGTCTATTTAAAAATAGTCCAATTTCTTTTCCTACCGTGCAGTGAATGACTGGCAACTACATAGAAACACTGCCAAAAAACTCAGTAGGCTTTCTTTCTTTTTTAAATGAAGTACTTCTATCTATTACATTTTGTTTGTTTATTGTGTTGAATTAGGGCGACCTAATTCCAAGCGTTTTTATCCGTTAGATAGTCTGAAATTTTATAATACGCTTTTTTATATCATAGATTTTATAGTTATTTTAAATTTGTTAATAGCCATTTCCCTAATATTATTTGGAAGTTTATTATAGAAACGTATACACTGCCATATAAAAAAGTTACTGATTTTGTAGAGTCGAGTATGATGTGCTACAAGATCGTTCTTATTTCTAGTATTCAAATTATGTGTGTCGCTTATTTTTTAAAATTTCTTAATATTTTTATGCACATACAATAAATTTTCATAAATATAATCTAATTCCCCACACGTGGTCCCCAGGTGGTGTAAATCAGGTGACAATCACGCCAATATAAAGGTATACGTGGTCAAGATGTGGTCAAAGGACGAAGATGACTCAGCCCCTAACACAATCTAGAACTGAATCTGCATCCGGTGTAACAGCTCCATAAAATCTCATATTAAACCGGCATTATAAGTCAGACAGAAAGTGGTCTTGGTTTAGCCGGATATTAGCACTAAAAACCGGATATTGTTATCTAAAAATTAGGACGTAGTAAACAGGAAGGAGGCTTATACAGAAAGGTAGAGTGCTGTTGCCACCGACCAGATACCTATAGACATCGCAAAGCTGGACACTCGGGATCGCCTTAATTATGTCTTACAGCTACATATTTTCCCAAGACCTCCACGAACATTTCAAGACCAAGATTAGATAAATCCGTACAGCCGTTCTCGAGTTCTAGCGAGACTAACGAACAGCAATTGATTTATATTTAAAGAAGATAGAAGATAAATAACATAAGTCAGTCAGGCCTTACCGTAAACATCTTCTCAATCTACCTTGGACGGTAAAAGCTTGGATTTAGTTTCGGTTTCCCAGACACTTTTTTAATTTGTAAATCTAAAACCTGTATGATGAGAATATAATATATATCTAAATATATGACGTCATCTAAAAACACTTCGAGTCAATTTAGAGGAAGGAATTCTTCCAAAACTTGCCTCCGAACTCGCCAGCGGATTGGCTGGAAATAAATGACGCGATGCTTTTAAACCAACCGGCTTTCGACTTATAAGGTGGTGTAAAATTCATAGACTTTTTGGACTCTCGCGCCACAGGTGAGTAAGAAAACAATACCGATAAAAATTAAGAGGCAAGCTTAAACAAAGTTTCTCTTTTTATAAAGCATGCTATAATTATGTTAATTGTAGCAGACTTAATTAATCTCACGCGCTATTGCCTTCTAGCATGGCGTTAATCATTCTAAATATAGAACTTGGTAAAAATATTGTTCATTATGTTAATTGGTTGTTTTAAGAAATATATTTAAATAAAAAAAATTGGTTGCCTGTAAATTCGGTATACGGGCGAAAGTTTTACGTGACAACGACTTTGAGTGGTAAAATAATTTTAATGTAAATATTCATTCGTATAGTAGGAAGAAGATGAAACATAGTTGAGTGGGAGAGAGACGCAAGGCATTCGGCGGGCCTCTCTCTCGTTCGGTGACTCATCGTAACGTTACCGAGCGTTACACTTTTTCATAAGTGCCTCCCAGCCGCAACCTAATTTAAGACGTTGTCACGTCAAAATATTTTATTAATACATGGGTACTGTACTGATAATTGAGCAATCATCAGCTAAGTTTGTTAATTCAATTATTAGAAAATAATTCTTAATTTAATTTAATTAAATTGTCATTGTTATTGTTATTATTATTATTGTGAAATTCAAAATGGCAAGAGATCTAAAACCGTTGCTTCCATTTGGATATATTTTTTTTTACTTTTATTGGCCATAACTTCGTCACATACCTCTGTCATAGACGGATTTTCAAACTTTTTTAAGTTTTTTTTATTTGAAAGGGCTGTATTCCGTGAACTTATTTAAATTTAAAGCTAATGTTTCCTGTAGATGCTCTTTTATTTTTAATGGAAAAATGCAATTATATGTATTAACCTTTAACTTCAGCTTAGTAACAGAGTAAGTATGAAATTAATATGGTAAGTCATGGTAATGAGCTCGCTAGGATCAGTCGGATTAGCCGATACACAGGAAATTGTTATTTTAACATGCAAAGAATACCGTGTTGGTTTTTTATTGTTAATAAATAACTTATAATGGTTAGTTTAACGGTTACTTTTTTGTTCTTTTCACATTCTTAGTAGCAGAATAAATCTGCATGGAATAGGTAACTGTAACTTAAATGAAATCATTTTGAAACCACCAAAATCTTTCTCGTCCGCAACTGTGAAGTTGGATTACACATCTTTTTTTTTTGTTGAACCTAATTATATTTTTTCACTGCTGGGTATCCCCAGAAGCGAAAATATATGAAGTCTCATTTGTAGCCCGCAATTTTTTTACAAACTGCATAGAATGTATTTAGATTTTCCCCCCAACTTTTTCCCGACCGTCTTGCACCACCCAATTAGTCGAAATCGGTTAGTACTTATTCTGAGATTTGCAATTCTTCTTTTTTTGGCATATATTATATCGTGTATATAATAAAGTTAATGTCTATTTCAACAGTCGACTGGACATATCTAGTTTAACTAATGAAATACATCTAGTTTTATTTCAATATTGATGTTTTGGTAATGTGAATTGATATATAAATCATAACATTAATTCGAATGCCTAGTTATACTAAGTAGTTAGTCATATTAGTCACCACCTGCCCCTTGCTGCCTCAAGCTGTAAAGACATTTAACTATAATAAATTCATCTTGTTCAAAACATCTAAACACAGCTTTCGCTTCAATTAATCATTACCTAACTATTCAATCAAAATGTTACAAGTACAACATAATTGTTATATTAATATACATCTTACAGTGTGACTATAAAGTGGGTTTTAGCACAACAGGTGTGGGTGATGTCATGTGAAAGGTATGGTTGATTAAAAAGTTATCGATATAAAGAATCTAGGTACTCCGTTAGTGTTCGGCAGAACTGGTTCGTGGTGTTGCCGGAACTTAGTATCATGACCGAGGTGTAATTATTATTATTAGTTCTACGCTGTAGACAAAACACTCTTAGGATAACAGTTAGAAGATACCCAAATAGTCTAAAAAGATTAATTATAACTGCCTGTGCCGAAGAAAAAAGAGGCAAGGGTTTATAGTGGGGTAGAGTAGATCTCCCACGAGATGGACACGGGTCACGCAAGAGGCAACATAGGTCACTTTGCAAATGTTGATCCAAATGGTTGCACAGATTGTGCGCCAGGTTCAGGATACGACAATAGAGAAGATGTAACTCTGGCGACGAACATGTTGATAAATTTTTATAATCTTAAGCATTATATACCACGTGGCAAAGAATTTTAGATTAATTACCAGTCACTCTGTTTATGAAATACGAAACCTCTGTTTTTTTTTGCTGATGACCTAACCCAATCGGCCGGAAGGGCCTCTATTGGTTCACCGGACTTTTTCGGTGAGCCGTCGAAGGAGGGTCGAATCGATCAAGTACTGTGACAACTGCCATGAGGGCTCCCCATGTGGGGACGAACCTCGGCTCATGTCGTTGCCAGACACTCTAGTTTTTTAGGGGATCGGGGGGCACGAAACCTCTGGCTACATGCAGGAGATAGTTATGTCAAGATATTTCAAATAGATACCAAACAGATTTCGGGCTTTTTAAAATAGCCGAATGAACATTTATTACCAGATTTTACCAAATACGTTAAAACATTTTAGCCGATTAGTTTCATAACATTTATGTAACAATATTGAAGCTTTAAGAAACCGTGAGCTTTCAGAGCTTATTAGCAAATTATAGTTAACCTTATCCACGGCGGCGCTCAAAGAGCTTTTTCATTTCTTTTTTGCCGAAAGTTTTTTATTCGGACGATATAATACCGACCTAATGGACTTCCAAGTAAGGGTTGTGCATTGATGTTGCGAATGCGAGCTTAATGAAGCTTTTTTGTAATATTGTGACAGTCAAAATACTTTCTATTGGGTTTTGTCAAAACATACATAAGTCATTGTAGATATCTGTTACAGGAAATGTATAAAACTTAGGGATTGGAAACAATTCCTAGCAAATTTATACAATTTCAAACAAACTTAGGAAATATGAAAAATTATGCTTAGGTAGAAGACTGTTTAACACAAACATTTCTTAAGAAAAGTATAAGTCGCAGGATAATTTCATAATTCGAATTCACGCAATCCCTAGTGATTTCACAAAAACACGGATAATAATAAGTATGTGATAATATTTCTCAATCTTGCTGGACAAAGGTAGCGTTTTCAGAAAACTTGTCGTTCTAGTGATATAGCGGAACGCAACGTTAGATATTTTGAAATAAGAACGCTGATTGGACGGTCAGAGTTCTCAAAATGAGACCACATCTGATTGGTTGAAATTCAAAACGTCAGTTGTTAAAGTGATTTCTTTTGTTTGTGTTTTAGAGAGAGATTAAACTCAAATCTAACTAAAATATAGCTTGATCTCATGTCTGTGTACACTATTTTATGGGTCCCTTCCACCTAGTATATGTAGTTACAGTTAGTTAAAGGAACACCTTAACCCGTTAACGTGGTAAATTTACCTGCAGTGTATAATAATCATAATGCGAATGTAGTTGTGAATAAAAAGTAGAACCCAGAGTGGGCTCATTAAGCTAATTTAAACGAAACACCGCAACGGCCGAATACCGGCACGGTTCGAAGAAATTCACTACACAGTGTAATAAACTCAGTAGTATAATTATACTAGTTACGGAACTCCATTACTAGCTTTTCATACACCCGGTGCAAGCACTTTTAATACTACAGATATAATTGGACCGTGTTGTTTAGGAATGTTCTAAGCCACAAGAACAAAATACACATTGGAATTAGAGTTTTCAATCAATCAATAAATCTACTTTTTATTTTCGGATTTGTACCTACGTATGTAATCGCGTTCGTTTTAAGTATGTAATTGTTGTGAGAATCTTTTTGTCTTTTTACATTATAGTTTTTCGACAGTTTAGCATCAATATATCTTAAACATTGTCCAGATTGCAGGTTGGATCATTTCAGCACAACACGGTCCAATTATAATACTATACTTATCTTTATTAATTACCAATTAAAAATAATTTTAAGCACAGAAGAAATTGGGTGAATGCACTGTCAATACTGCTTCATCATCATCAGCCCATTTTAGTCCACTGTTGGATATAGGGCTCTCCTAAAGCACACCATGGGTTTGGAATGAGCACGGTCCATACTGCTTAAAAATGAGACTTTAAAATAGACAATGTAACTTTCCAACTTCTCTTATTATCTTTCTGATTCAATCCATGCGAGATCCAAGACAGTTTAAGTGTCCCAGGACTTGTCCGGGTTGAAATCACGAGTCTTCACGGCGCCGTTGTCGATCCTGGCTTACAGCGGAATTGCGGTGGTCCATACAGCTTAAAGTTAGCGCGATTTTATATATCTGTATCTAAGGTTAAATAATTGTCTTACTGATATTTCTGCTCTGTGGCAGTACCCTAGTATGGTGGTGCACCAGATTTATATCCCGCCAAAATTAAATAAGCCTATAAGGTATGTCGTGGCGATACCTTTACCACCGACACGTTTTGTCGGGTAACAAATTGACAAGTTTATCCAACCGATTTCGGTGGACATTGAAAATACAATCCTTTGATGTACGGTCAGTGCTTTTTAATTTAATTGTGGTATAAAAGTATTTTGCAATTTTAGGGTCCCACATTATCGGAATTTGGCCCGGTTCGCGATGCGACTAAAGAGACAGGTATTACAAATTTTACATTGTGTATCAGCTTTGTGTGTTTTTATGCGCCATGTAGCGCTTATACGAATGAGAAGATAAAAAAAATACCTATAATAAAGATAAAATTAATATGGTATTTTACTAATATTTTTTTATGCAGCTCAACTTATTTTAGGCTTTCTCAACTACTTCAGGCATAAATGAATGAAACCGTATGATCCATTTGTCTAAGCAGCCTTTAACTTGTACACAGATATATATAAGACAAAAATTATTATTATAAATAACACCTCTCATTTTAGTGGGGGGGGTTAAAAATCAGTAAGTTTAAGCCTCGTCATTCCGACTCGCTCCTGGCCAAATTTTAACGAGTTTCTTGGACAACTCAGTGATCCAATTAATAATAATAATGGTGCAGGTAAAAACAACGTTACGACGTGCGATTTCGGTGCCGAAATCAGCCCAAATACCTCAGCCAGCCTCAGGCCTGGGGTCAATGGCCAGAACTGGTTCCAAATTATTTGCCCAAAAAAGCCCTTGATCATGGCATCGTAAGGGCGAGGATATTTGCGAGTTTCTTTACATTCTTGCTGATGATAGCAACCAGTTTTGCCTGAATTTTGTTTTGATTTACTGTCGAGATAATTCGTCTTTGTAAATTATGTTTGTTGAACCTGGGGTCCTACTCTGCTTTGTAAATCAATCTGGCGGTGTTTTATAAGTGAAAATAAAAAAAAAATAACTGAATGAATGTCCTCCGAAAACTAAGACATCTTACTTTAATATTAACAATTCGATAGTTATATGGATGTGTATATAATTGGATGTATATTAGTTACTCTTTCAAATAAAAACTACGGGATGGATTCGTATGAAATTTGGCACAGATTATAGTCTGGAACAGCACATAGGCTACTTTTTATCCTGAGAAAACGCTGGCGAAGCCGAGGGCAGCGCCAGCAAATTCTAATTTGAAATTTTATGGAAATAATTTGAGCTACTTCGTGGAGATTCTTTCAATATTTTATTTTCGTTTTATTATCTATTTTTGCGAATTACGATTTACTGTCGAAGGTCTATGGTATGGCATGACATAGCAAAGGCCATTATGTGTCTATACGCAACAGGTATAGTTCATAAACTAACATAATATATTGATATGGTATCTATTGTTAGTTTTTTAATAAAGTGTTTGTGTGAGTGAAGTAGGATAAACTCTACTAAAGTTTCCATTTCTATACACAAGTATGTTATTCGGTAACGACTTTCCTTGAATACAACGTGAATATAAATGTGTACCGTTTTACTAATCGTTACCACCCAGGTTGTAAACGTGTTTTATTAAAAGTAATTACGGTGCCTTATCATTTAATTTTGCTGATTACACACTTATGTATACTTTGACCACGCGTACCGAGCAAAAAGGCGAAACTGCTCTCGCCCTAGTTCTTGGTCGTAAAATCATAGCGAGCCTATGTTTATACGAGTACTTGGCCGAGAGTACTGTCTCGCCCATTTGCTCGGTTCGCTCGAACAGGAAGTGTTGACTCAATATCAACATGGATTCTTACGCAGACACAGAGCTTAAAGCCAGTGCCGGATTAAGCAAACGCGGGGCCCGTAGCTAATCATATTGAGATTGAGAGACCTTTGTTCTGCAATGGGCTCTTAAATAAAAATTATTAATTTAGTACTCAAAAGATAGTCCAATAGATAGATAATTTTAATCCTAGGAATATTATTCATGTTTTAATAATGTAGTTATTTAAAATCTGTCAATACATATAAAATTTATCTAGAAATTTAACTAAACAGGGAGCAATCAGCCTATGTAATATAGCACATATTAACTGGTGTCACTTGCGTGTCGTATCACTTTAATATTGTACTCTGAATGGAACTACTTACTACAGCCTTAGGAAGTTTAATGTTTGGAGGTTCGTATACGTGGGGCCCTTTTTTGAGCGGGGCCCGTAGCTAATGCTATTCTTGCTACATGATTAATCCGGCACTGGGTAAAGCGAGTCCACGTTCGTACGACTTGAGCGTTTCGAAAAAGGCGCGGCTATACACCCGCTAGAAGAGCTTAAACCGCGTATAAAATGCTAGTCTGAAGCCGCTCTAACATTGTTTCATATTAATGATGTCTAAGTCATTAAACGTTAGGTGTAAAGCAGTAATGTTACGCAGTTTATATTGCGCATGCGACGGTTTTATAGCGTGCTGCTAAACTCGATATATTTTAACATCGTGTTTATGAGCGGAATATTTCAGATGATCTTTCAATTATGCTGTATTTTGAATATCTATCTGTATTTTCTTTTATTATCTTTATTATATTATTCGGAGAATAGTTATAGTTGTAATGTTAGTATGTGGGTGAATGTACCTATGTATTTAAAATTGTTTGTGGTGCACTTCTACCCATTCTACAATATTTCTTTACATAAGGTTTGCTGGTAGAAAATTCACATTTGAATTAAGCTCGCCTATGTACATGTGTTGTTTCCTATTTATTAATTGTGTATGTAAATGTTTTGTGTACAATAAAGAATACGAATAAGAACACTACGTTGGAACGAAACATCGCACTCACCATACACACGCTAAACTTAACACCTCATTTTATAGTCGGGGGTTAGCAAGAATATTTTAAAACAAATCTATATGGACAAAAGCAATGGGAACGATACTTTCCTTTTCCCACGGCTTGCTGCGGTCTGCGGCTTCGTCGCCATGCGTACGCGCAGGCGTGCCGCACTAGCTCTGAGACGATTGATAAAAGAGGAGCAGTTTACTTCAATAGCTACTTCTAGGTTCCGCCTGTGACTTCGTTCGCGTGATGTACATATGGCCGGATAGTCCCGGTACTATTCTGGTAACTTAAACTTTGTTCTATCAAGTCCACTTTTGTAAACTCAAATATTAGACCGGCCTAGGAAATAGAGTAGAGTGCACGGCCTGTAGATAGTCTACAACCCATAATGTGAGCTGTGGACTGTGAACCTGATAATACTCTTAAAAGTATTTCTAAACGTCATATACATAACCGCGTTCCACTGAACTCAACGCGCCACCGAGCGTTATTACTGTTTCTAGGCGTTTGCACTGCACAACAAAATATCATACAAGCATAGTCTTATCTCTTTCTACTCATCTCTAAACGATAGAGATAGATAGTGCTTGCAACATGTTTTCTTCTGCAGTGGAAACTAGGGGTTAGTTACGTATGGTGACGCGCTGCCGCAACGCTACCTTTTCATGTGTAGCGGCCCTTCAGACTTTTATTTGTGTTACATGGGTAGGTTACCATAGGTGATACATACAAAATAAGTGCGCTATGTTTTGTCTTGAGACATACAAATACTTTATAAATGAAATTATAGTAAGAATTCAACAAAAAAAGAGAATAATTTGATAATTAACAAATTACAAGTCAAATTACAAATTATTATTAAATACAATTAGAAATGTAAGATTATCGTTAGGTCGTTTAACAACTCGTCAATTGTGTAGTAACATTTGTCAAGTATTGTCTTAGATTTACGCGAATATCACACATTGAAATAAAACTACTTTTTAACGGATTTTATCGCGGTTTATTTTAGATTTTTGATCCCGACGTTTCAAAGTCTTTTCAGACTTCATGTTCACGGGTGGACTGAGATATTTGACGTCCAAAAATATTAATCACAATTATTACTGACTACCTTCAAACATTAATATTTAAGTTGCGTTCCGATTTAAGCAAACTGAGCTCACAGTGTCTTGAATTCTGAGTTGATTTTGCTTGGGTTTGGGACAAGTAAATTAAGCACTGGGTCCCAAGCTGGTGGAATATTCCAACCATTTTCTCTGTTAAAATTAGGATGTTTTTTAATTTCAATAGCTTCGCGGATCATTCTTGGTAGGAACCGGTTTTCTTTTCTTTTTTTCTAGTGTGTGAACATACTCAAAAAGGCCCCAACCATTACTTGAGATTTGATAAAACACAGGTCCTTGTCAAAGAAAACCGGTTCCTACCAAGAATGATCCGCGAAGCTATTGAAATTAAAAAACATCCTAATTTTAACAGAGAAAATGGTTGGAATATTCCACCAGCTTGGGACCCAGTGCTTAATTTACTTGTACCAAAACCCAAGCAAAATCAACTCAGAAGACACTGTGAGCTCAGTTTGCTTAAATCGGAACGCAACTTAAATATTAATGTTTGAAGGTAGTCAGTAATAATTGTGATTAATATTTTTGGACGTCAAATATCTCAGTCCACCCGTGAACATGAAGTCTGAAAAGACTTTGAAACGTCGGGATCAAAAATCTAAAATAAACCGCGATAAAATCCGTTAAAAAGTAGTTTTATTTCAACATTTGTCAAGCCCATTTAAATAAAGAAGTGTCAAAAATAACAAAGGTACTTAGTTTTTTATTTAAACGGTTTCAGATTATATTGCCATTAAACACCTTTAGCTATACCTACCATAAATAAATAAATAAATAATTACTAAGTATTGCAATATAAATAATTTATTGATTAAATTATAAATATTTTTTGGAAAAGGTGTGGCAATTTGTAAAACACGTAATAAATAAATGTGATTGCTGATAAGGAGTCAATTTATTTTAATATTTGTTTATAGAAAGCTACTATGTTACCACAATTTAGTTAATTTATTTATTTGGATTTCCAATAAAGAATACACTAATTATGTATGCCACACAAAATATATTTAATACGAGTAGTACATCTACTTATATTTGATATTATTATGCATGATAGAATATGATATGATGCTAAGGGTGACATAGACATGTATCATTGGTAGCGAGAAGAAAAACATTATTAAATTATCAATTTTTTAAATTACTATAGTTATAGTTACCAAATCAGATCATACCTAAATTAATGCCTGTCGATCCTGGCTTACAGGAGTAGCGACGGCGGGATTGCGGTGGTGGGCTAAGGCCATGGAAGAAAGAAACTACTAGTAAGGTTAAGTCCAATTCAAAAGGTCTTAGGCAAATTGTAAATGATTGGTCAAAATCAGAATAAGTAAAACATTCCAAACCTTATGAATGATAATTTAATTTCCATACAAATTGAACATATTTCTTTTATACATTTCCTTTATCAATATATTTTATTGACCGGAATATTTTGGTTGTAAAAGTGACAACGATTTCCTTTTTTATTGTTTTTAAAAACATCTGTAGCAAAATTTATGTATTTAAAGTGAAATTTTAATAAATTACGAGTTTATAGGTATAACACTGACATATATAATTTCGAGGTGGTAGTAAATGTATTCAGGATGTCACGGTTGTGCCACCTGTAGTTCCCGTGACACCCTGGCCAAGAAGCGCGACGTGTGCCACCTTTTTAAATCAAAAATTTGCTTGCGTTTGACCACAACTTGATTTATTTTACGCAATAATGTGATCTACGACGGAACGCCACTTGCTTAAAGCTATGAATGTGTGGAGACTGGTGGTTCTGGTGTTAGTGACCCACTACACTGGATGTAAAGGGTAGATTTTCCGGCCGGGCGAGGTGCGACGTGGTTCTGCCCGTTTTTCCCGACTATTCTTATCGGGAAGTTGTTTAAATTATGCTAATCGTCGGTGAAACTTTGCTTGTGCGATTCAGGATTGCTAAGACGTATTGTCTCTTGACTGGCGTTAGGTAATGACGCCACAAATGATTCGCCACATAGTTGGAAACAATAGCGACCCACCCTCTGAAATGGTGTCAACATATCACAAAAAAGAATGCTTTTGTATGTCCATCTGTAACGTTAACAACTTTAATAATTTATTTTTCAGCTGTAACACATTCTTTAATCACAAGCCTTAAAAATATATGTGTACAAAATTCACCTGTCTGTTCAAAGTATTAAGTTGAACGAGATATTGGGAGTACGGTGCAAACCAGTTTTGATTTTGCATCAATCGACAGACCGCTGGTGGGCTTACATTTTTGGGATCAGTAATCTAGATGTAACAGGTTATAAAAATGCAGTACGTGTGCATTAAATATAGGTTGGCCTGTCAAACTGTTTGTTTGTTTGAAAGGAGCTCGAAAATGGAATGAAAAGAAAATCTTTTTTAATTTATTTAAGACGCGAGTTCTTCACAAAGGTAATCCAAATTCTTTTCCTACCGTGCAGTGAATGACTGGCAACTATTGAAAAACACAACCAAAAAAAATTAGAAAGCTGTATTTTTTTTAAATGAAGCACATTTAATTTTTTATATTTTGTCTAATATGTTGTAAATATGAAAATGAAAAATGGAGAAAATCTTAATATTACTTTTTCTTACAAAACCCTAGATGTATCTAAGATTTGTGTTAATTACTACAGCTTTTGAATAAAAACAAGCGCATAAAAATCTGTCTATCCGTTAAGGCTCTACGTGGCAGCAAACAGATAGGAACAAACGACGAGTTTGCAACACTTAGAGTTAACAACAATGAATATTACATGAACACTTTTTTTCGGAGGTCTATTAGGAGTTTTTCAGTTATAAAAACCTAAACTACATACGTACTCGACAACTGCCAACAGGAGTCCCCACATGACGAGCCTTGGTTCTATACGTTTCTGGTCGATTCAATGTATTGGATATCGGGCTGTTGGCTAGTCAACGTTATATGACGGGCTCCGTTACCGACCGGGACCTTTGTCGTCAGGACTAGCGAACACAAATCCAGAAGATAGTCACGTATCTACTCTCAATACGCCTAGTTTCGTCACTTGTGAAGCAAGAACCGAAGATTATATTTAGCGGAGAAATTATTAATAGACTAGTTTACATAACTTCGCTCTCGTGGTACTTATTGGGATAAAAAGTAACCTTTATGTTAATCCAGACCTTAATCTATATCTGAAGTAGCAGTGGGCAGGCAATATCTGTCGTAGAACTGATAATCGCTGTAGAAAGTGAGTTTTCGAGTGGAGACCACATAATAAGTGGTCTCCGGTTTGCGTCACACTAGTGGGAAGCCCTTCAAATAGTTGGAGTGACAATCTGCAAAAGATAGCCGACAGTAGCTGGATGCGACAAGCTGAGGACAGGGTGCAATGGCGCTTATTGGGAAAAGCCTATGTCCAGCGGTGGACTGTTATAGGCCGATGATGATGATAATGATAATCAATCTCAGTGCCAAATTTCATTTAATTGTACCAAGCAGTTCTTGGGTAAATTAGTCACAAACAGACGTCCTTACATCCAGCATCCTTACATGTATAATAGTAGGAAGTGGAACTAGTTGCAGATTTAATCGGAACCATCATAATACTGGCCCATAATAAATCTGATGGTCTCGTAAATTTGAAACAGTAAAGAACATCTAACAGTCATAATCCATTTGGACAGATCCTAACTCCACTAAAGCCTGTCAAAACGGGTATCAATCTCAATCGAGATAAACTATCGATTTCACTGGATAAACTGAGCTCTGTTGATCGGCCGGCTTACTTTCGACACTCGATCCTATTTATAATTTCGGTTTGTGTTCGAGAACTTATAAATATAACTAGTTTTCTAGATCGCAGGAAAAATCAGTTATTAGGTTAATCGTAAGCGGCAATGTAATGCGTAATATGCCAAATAATTTGTGATTGGAGATATAATTTTAAGATTATGGTGAGAATGGATTTAAAAGATACAGCGATTTTCATTGCCCGACTGAAGTACTTCTTTCTGCTACTTACATAATCACTTGTCACTTCAACCCTTTTACATGTCCCACTTCTAGGCACAGGTCCTTTCTCAACTATCTTACGAGTTGAGTGTTAGGCCTTACTTAATCCACACACGCTGAAGAACCCGCGACCTTATATTTCAAAGTCGAAATGCTGCGCCACCGCTTCTCTTCTCAAAGAATACACGCACGCGACTTTTGGTTGTGTCCCTGGGTGTCAGTGGTAGTTAGTCGGTATTAAGACGCGATTCTGTAATGTTGCAAGCGTTTGTTTACCGAGTTGGTGTTAAAACAAATATTAGGATCGAGAATCTGAAGTAGTCAGCTGTGCTCTGACGCTTGCTTGGCGGACGCTCTGTAGCTATTTATTTGAGACAATAAATTGGCTACAGTTAAGCTGCCCATTCATTGTTCCTTGTGAAGTGGTCGGCTATCAAGATCGAATCATCAATCATTTGTTCAGCAAATAGTTATGGCCATATATCACTCGTTTAACTGAGGAAGTAGAGTATAATTGGTTGGTTATAAAGTTCACAAAATAATGAATTTGTTGAATAACTATAATATGAAAAAAACTAAATTGATGCGGTGGTAATATGTAGTTCAAGCTGTAGAAAATTATGCGATAAAATGACCCAGCCTGAATTGCGTTTAGAATACTGCCAATGTCAGAAAATAACTTCTAGCCTTGTCACTTAAAAAACAATAAGTAAAACACAAAGGAACCTTCTACTTACCTAATTCACGCTGGGCCTGGCTAGTATTAGCTAGTTTTGTTCTAGGGCTTGCAGTGTATTCGGTGGCTGTAGGTACTTTTCATTCTGACAAATAAATAAAACCAAAATTTTCGGTCACTTTCATATTCAGTAGTTTCCGAAGAGATTCTTCTTACAATATTTTCTTAAATTTATATTTATTTTCGTTGCGGTTCATTTTAGATTTCATATCGCAACGTCAATTTTAAATAAACCGCGTTAAATTCTGTTTCAAAGTAGTTAGTTTTATTTCAATGAGTTTCTTCCCGTTCAAAAATATTGGATAATATTAAACAGCCAGTTTATATAAACTTACGCTTATGGAGTAACAGTTTGGAATTTATAGGTTACTTATATGTGTATATGACCGCAGTTTAACCTGTACTTGCCTCATTCGTCAAAAAGTTTAGTTAAAGTAAATAGTTACTACTGAATGAAGATAAGCTTGATGACCTCATTATTCTACGTACATTAAACCTTCTTGGATAGTAATTATGGCTATAATATCCACTACTTTACTGTTACATCCACATCCGATCTTTTAAGGTGATTTCAGAAAAATGTGAAAAAAAAAGTTTGGCCAAATTATCACCTTATTTGTAAAAGCCGCCGTAGCCTGCAGGCTTCGTGTTCTGACTGCGCAAGAGTTCACTGCCTTTATCTGGTCCATGTATTTGGACGGTTAAATTTGGGTGTGTACATGTTTGTAGGGTTCAGAGAAAACTGAGTAATTTTGCTCTTGTTAACACTTACAATGAACCGGTTTAAAAATTGGTTAGATCTCACCGAGAACATTTTGAGACTATTATACAGGCAAATAAAACACAGGGTGGAAAGAACAGCCCTCCACAAACTGAGGGTGCATTCAGCTCCTTATTTAGAATAATTTTCTACCGGAATATTGTTGAAATCTTAATCCTTTAGTCCAATTTTGAACGAAAAACGTCTAACAGAAAACTCTAGAAGCTTTTTTCCTAGCCATAGGATATAACAAGAACATCCAAACACCAAATATTTATATATCTCAAAAAACATTACATGATTCTCATAATGATTTGTCCAAAATACAGTTTAAATAAAATTTACAACTCGCCCCTGACCGTTCCCGGCTCAAAGTGTGTACTCGACGCATTTCCTCGCTAGGTTGCGATGGCAAGCCTTTGAACCAGGAACGGTTCGGAGCTAGAGTCACCAGTCGACATCGAAACTAAATAACAGCTTGACCCGGTCTTCCTTTTGTCATAATCCTAGAGACTTAACTTCTAAATCAACCGGATTCCTCAGCATGTTGTTCCTATGCCAAACATCTTCTTGATTATATCACTCTGCATTCTTGAACGTTCATTCAGTAAGAAGTACAAAGGAATTAACTTTATTAATTAGGTAATTATTTTCTCATGATCGAAAAAAGTCTTCAAAACGATTCTCACGGGGTGTCCGTAAAAAGTGCTTAAAAATTCCGAATAAACGGGCAGCGGCCATATTTTTATAAATGCTGGCCATATCTATACCGTGCCCGCTCATTAGATCTGGAGCAGGTTGTGAGTTTTTTGGGACTGAAGCCTGTTTTGGGACTGCCTGGTTGGTCTGACTTAACAAAGAAGTGTTATTACTAGAAGAGATCTGAATTCTGTTGATCTATATACTGCCCAAACCGCTAAATAAAGTCAATACTACTAGAATTTGATCTTCTTTTGTGATTTGAGAATCTAAAACAAATGTTCATAGATGACCACGATTTACGAAGTCTTTGTGTACGTAAGCCCAAAGGAAAATAGCGTTCTTATAAAAAATATTTTTATAAAAACTATTACCAGAATCCCACTAACACTGCTCCTGTAAGCCAGGTCTTACAGCGGCATTTTTGTAAAAAGGCTCTCATAAAATAATAATTGTACCAATTTTAATTATATGTATGTATGCTATAAACTGCGTACATAGGTACGCAGTTAGCTTTTTTTATGCATTCTGTGGTATTTTCGAGTATTTCTAATTCCTTAGGAAACTTATCTGCTTGAAAAAATACATTTTTAAGGTCGTTTTTCGCATGGCCTCTCTTTTTCTCTTTTCCTAAAGGAGCTATTGGTTCACCGGACTTTTTCGGTGAGCCGTTCAAAAACGTTCAATCTTTAAACAAGCTATTTATTTCTGTCTTGTCGTTTCTAGTCAGATCTAGATCTACAACACTGCCACCTACATTATGCACTTCGCAATTTTGCCCGCTGGTAATTGCAAAGCGTTTCGACTCAAACTTTTATGTTAAGTATTTAATGTTTTTAAAATAATGAGTAGGTAGTATAATTGGGCAGAAATCAAGTGATTTTATCACACACGCTTCGGCATTTTGCTTCCTGTAAACAGTTTAAATAAGAGCATCGATGGCGCATGGGATATAGAATCTAAAACATCACGTCAACCCTTTTTAGTGTCCCACAGCTGGGCACGACTCTTCTCTCAACAATCTTATGTGTTGATGTAGTTCAGGTATTAATCCACACACGCTTAAGTTAGACAAGCGAGAAACCCAGTTATGTGGTGTCTATTGGTATATGGTCAGTGAGCACTTGTTATAGGAGTTAGTCATTGTTAGACTTCAACGCCTTCATTCTTATTTCTTTCAACTTTCCTTTGTATGTACCTACTTAGAAATTAGCAATTTGACATTAGGAATGATCGCCCTGAGCGAAACGTGAGACGTATGACACACTCAATGCCCACAAATTGTACAACAAATTTTAATCGTATTTAAATTCAGTTAAGGTCGATATTCTCTTACTTAGATTAAAGTGAATAGACAAGCAGGACTGCTATTATGATTCATTCAGATAAATCCAATATAAGAAGATCTCATATAACATACTAAGTTGGAGATGTGAGGGGTCAAAGAACAGCGGTGTGATTTCGTTTATGATACCGCCCAAGCCCAAATCAGATGTTCGTATTAATTTGATATGTAGTTTTACGGTTGGACGTGAGGCCGTGCGACTCACCATTGTGAACGTAGGCGTTCATTCATTCATTTAACCGACTTTGAAAAAAGTAATCTTAACCATTTTGTACAGAGTTAATGACCAAGTAAAACCTGGAATAACGTCTTTTTTTTGCAGATGACCTAACCCAATTGGCTGGAAGGCCGACAATCAACTGGTAATTAAGTTTACTTGTAATTAACTGGTGGTAGGCTTCGGCTGTGGTTAGTGAACACCCACCAGACAAAGCCGCACCGCCAAGCGGTCTTGCCGTGTTCCGGCGCGATATCTGGTGACACCATTTAAGATGGTGGGTCGAAATTGTTTTTAATCATAAGGATCATCATTTCATTGCCACCTTCTCACCGAAACTCATTCGTACCCACGAATGAATCGGTATAATGGGCAGGCGCGTCCCATCGTAGACTACATCATTGCTTAACATCAGGCAAGTTGTAGTCAAGCGAAGGATGGAAAAAAATTTAAAAAAATGTAGGTAATAAAAAAAAGGAGGAATAGAGGTAATTTTTAATTATGTTTAAGGAGGTAGTCAGTAATAATTGTGATTAATATTTTTGGACGTCAAATACTTCAGTCCACCCGTGAACATGAAGTCTGAAAAGACTTTGAAACGTCGGAATCTAAAATCTAAAATAAAACAGTACAAAAAAAGTAGTTTTATTTCAATGGAAAAAAATAAAAAAAAGTAACTATTAGGTATTTGCTTTAAAAAAAATATAAAAAAATTACTCAGCTAAATCGCAGGAATGATTTTTCTGCGTGACGTAAATGAACAAAAACTGTACACAGCAATGACGAAGAGTCCATACAAGCTGATTCCAATTGGCTTTCCTTTAGGAATTGATTAGTAACGTTTATATCATTAATTGAAATTATACCTATAACACCTAAGAGTTTTAAATAGCATCAAAAATAAGTACCTATGAAGGTGGTGGTCGCCATAGAAACGTCGGTGACGGTATTGAAGAGATATTATTTACATAAGTTAGAACTTTTTTGCTCCGGCTTTCGTTTTTAAGATTTTATACCCCTCGCCACTGGTACATTATTATTTAAAATTTCCATGTCACAATGTTAGTTACCGTACTCCTACGAAACGGCTTTACCGATTTTTACCAAATTTTATATTGGTATTCAGTAGGTCTGAGATTCGGCTAGATACTATTTATTTTTCAAATCTCTAAGTGATAAGGGTTGTTCACCCTTAAATTTATTTTAAATTTTTGTACGAATTTTTTCGTTTTTATTTTTGTATAATGTGGCATTAAAAATACATACGTATTACATTAGTAATACGCGGTACGAAGTTCGCTGGGGCAGCTAGTAGATGATAACGTTACCTGTACCTTGGGCACTGGATATTACATATTAAATGGAGACTCAAATATTTTTAATTAACTTAGGAATGTATAAGTAAATAATAAAAAACTAAATTATTAATGATCATGTAGGTGCGGTATAAACTTATCTCATAAACTAAATAGTTATCATGTAATAAATTACCAAAACTATGTACTTCAATCGATCAAGTTCGAAAAGGGCCGTAAAAAATTAATTCAAAAAGTGCGTAAGTACTTGCTTCTAGGGTTTTTCCACCGCTGGGTAAAGGTCCATCAAAGAGACTAGAGTTTTCCCTTCATGCAAGCCTCTGTCGATCCTAGCTTACAGAAGTAGCGTGGTAGTATTGTATCTGAAAGCGGATGTGTAACAGACAGACACAGTGACTTTTGGAAACTGGACAAAATTTAATTCTGTCTATCTTTTCACTTCTTGGTCCGATTCATTCAAAATTGGGTGCAAAAAATCGTAAAACCAATAATAAAACACATGTATGTATTTTATTTTTCCAAAACAAACCCCAGGGGGTGTCGAAAATTTGTTTTATTTGTACACATTAAGATTTATGTAAATCTATTTAGTCCAAAATCTGATTCACTCCAAATTCAGCACAAATAAACTTTTAAAGATTTTTTTAAACACGTGTTTTTGACGTGACAACGTCTTAAATTAGGTTGCGGCTGGGAGGCACTTATGAAAAAGTGTAACGCTCGGTAACGTTACGATGAGTCACCGAACGAGAGAGAGGCCCGCCGAATGCCTTGCGTCTCTCTCCCACTCAACTATGTTTCATCCTTCTTCCTACAATACGAATGAATATTCACATTAAAATTATTTTACCACTCAAAGTCGTTGTCACGTAAAACTTTCGCCCGTATACCGAATTTACAGGCAACCAATTTTTTTTTAATTTTACCCATAACTACACAAGGGATGTGTAAGCTGAGTCAATATTATGAATGTGAAAGTTTGTACGGATTGTGAAGAACTGTTGGATGGATTTGGATGAAATTAGGCACAGAGATAGATTGTAGATAGAGAGTCCGGAACAGCTCATAAGCTATTTTTACCCTAATACTACACGGGTAAAGCCGGGCGGAGGCTAGTTTATAAATTTTGTAGGGATAATGTAATGTTGTTTGTATGTGTAAAAATATAGTAATTTTTATTAATGACTAGTGGCCCGCCCCAGCTTCGCACGGGTAGATATCGGTATAAGACAAAATTTCTAATTATCATACATTTTATCACACTCTTGGCTTACTTTCCATGCTTAGAACACTCAATCAAAACGTTTGTATGGGAAAAAGAAAAGGGATGTTTTTAGGGGTTTCCTGGCAATTATTCGAATGATTCTCACCTTTTAAACCTTCTCTAGACCTCGAGTTTTAGCGAAACTAACGAACAGCAATTGATTTTTATATAAATAAACTAGCTGCGCTAGCGAACTTCGTACCGCGTATTTATTAAAAAAAAAAAAACTTAGGGGTATGAAAAATAGATAGTAGCCGATTCTCAGACCTACTGAATATGCATAAAAAATTTCATAAGAATCGGTCAAGCCGTTTCGGAGGAGTTCGATTACGCACCCTGTGACACGAGAATTTTATATATTAGATAGACTAATGGCCCCAGCTCCGTACAAATATATCTATATTAACGATAGTTATAATGTTTAAAAAAAATAGGACTATTAAATAAAAGCTTTTTTTTTAGTTTCTATAGATTAGCACATTCAATCGAACAAACTAGCTTTATTTTATTTGTATAGATAGATATTTATAACAAAATCAATCAATATCGAGACTCAATTCCAAACTACCGATACCCCAGAGGTCAAGAGGCGTAACTAGAATATTTGACAAATGAACCATTCATTCTGTAATTGAGTTCTACTTGTGATCTATTGATTTATTCATTCAATACTCAGCTACCCTTTAGTGTTGTTGTAGATCTGTAGATAAAATTAATTGTAACTGTCAATAATATGATTAGTAAATCGTATTGCAAATATTCATTTAAATTTTTACGCACCTCATTACACAGTCCTGATTTTATTTTTATTTTTTACCGATTTTAAAGAGTTTCTCAATTTATCAAAATCTTTTTCTATGTATGTAATAAATTAATGGTCCGTTAATTGAGAAGAGACCCGTGCCCAGGGCCTTTGGAGAAATTACACAGCGAAGCGATAGCGAAAGATCGAAAAGAACAAAATATGGATGTATTAAGGATTACCTAACATTCAACTTCGAAATGTCACGTGACAATCTTGTGTCAATTCCGTACATTTTGTTCTATTAGATCTTTCGTTTTGCTTTATAATTTATCTATAGGCTCAGCAGTGGGACACTAAAAAGGGTTGAAGGGATATTATTAAAAGCGTTATTAGTTTTTATTCATACCTGGCAAATTGTAACTGGTTCATCGTAAATTAATGGCATTTGAATAAATAGTAAAAAGTTTTGTCTACATTTATTTTTTATAATGTTGGCACTTATCTGTGTATGTTTTCAGCGATTTATTTCGAACGGTTAAACCTAGACAGTAATATTCTTAGTAACTTTTTTTATTTAACCTTCTAAGTTTTGTTAAAATCTGCCCAATAGATTCGTAAATATGATTATTATGCCTTCAAAAAGTAAGATCTCAAAGTTCGGCGTCACACAGAAGAGAGGACATTGCTGAAGATCAGTGCTGTGGTCGCCTCTGGTAGATACTCAAAGCGTTTACTGAGCAATGTCCACGTTTAATACAGGTTAAATATTGTTTTTGTTTGCCTTTAGGTATTTGTTTTTTACATAAGCTTTGTTATTTGATTGTGTGTCGTGTTTGTGTCAAATATTTTATTTATTTCTTTTTTTCTAACATTATAATATCCTTCTTTTTTGTGGAGGTTTTAAAAAAGGAATCATTCAGGTGGACAAAGTCACAAGCGGAAGTTAACTGTGTTATAAAATTCTTAGTCTTTTGATTATACGGTATCGATACAAAGTAGGTAGGTATACGTAGTTTATTCAGTAAATAGTGCTGTTGGCAACACTGCCACCAATTTATGTTAAATTATATTATTCTTGTGTTGGCAACATCAAGGCTCTCTCGCCTACGAACAACCATCCAAGATACACTACTTTTTTGTGAAATACTAAATATAGTGATTGATTGTGCTACAAAGTGATTGTTTTTATCACCAAACTTCACGCATCCTACAAAAAATTGGTCCTAGTGCGTAGTTATTAATTATATATTTTGTGGTCGTTGGCCAGTCATTGACTCACTAACTGCCTAATCACTTTGTGATCAGTATTTATGAACAGTAATCTTAATCTGTACAAGATAAAAAATGTTACGTTGCTTGTGCTAACTTAGACAATTGTGTTTGTTGTTTAAAATGGCGGATTAATATTTTGAATGCTCTCATTCTAAAAATGTTTACAATTAACTGCGACATGTCGTGTTTCTAATGTTCGTCAAAAATATTTTTTTACGAATTGTGCCCGTTTAGAAACCACGGACTTCTCTGTAGATGGGAATTACCTAAACATAGCAAGAGAACAGTGGTAGGGCAGCAGTCAAGGCCTCGGCTGTAAAATATGGGTTGCAGGTTCGATTCCCGATCTGGTCCACACATCTTTATGTGAATTGTTTCATCACCGCTACATACTACATAATACAAAAAGAAAATATACAAAAATGACAAAATGCTGCGTTTAGTTACTTATGCAATAAAACGTGCCTTTAAATGCCAATGTTGCATACGTAGGGAAATTCTTGTTAAGTAGGTATATGCGTCGTGTGCGCGTGCGCGTCTTATTAACACCACGCATTTTTATAATAGGTATTTGTTTAAATAACCTGAATTGACTTATTGTGTAAGAAGCTTGTCCTGGTCTGTGTTACTAAGGGGAATTTTGCATAATTTGTTTATTTTAATAATTTATCTTGCTAAACTTAATACATAATATAATTTATTACGTTCTTAGGCATAAAATTAATGACAATGCATAACATTTAAAAGACATGTAGGTACTAAACGAAATAAAAAAAACCTTCCTTAATTTTTTATATGATATTAAAAACCTCATACAAATATTCTGTATTTTTTGAGATCATAATTGCGAACAATAGTCAGTTCAGATATTTCGCCTCAAGCCACCAAGTTCTTGTCTGTAGAAATCCGTCTAACTGATATGTTAGCTAACCTGAACTCTGACAACAACACCATGACTTTGAAGCTAGCTAACATTACAGCAAAACAGCTGTGAAAGGCAACAAACATAATTCGGACAAAATAAAAAGTCTTTTATCTCGATAAAATTATATAGGTTCACAGGATAACTTTAACTAGGTACAAAGTATTGTGCTATAGGTACTGATGCTGTCTTCTAAACTAAGTGAATGCTTGTATTTTGGTTGGTAATGTTCAGTCGTGCGATGTGACTCGATTTTTTTTCACACCGTACTTATTATTGCCGGGCGACGGGCCGGTGGCGTGGTCGGTAAGTTACTTGCTTTTCACGCCGCAGGTCGTAAGCTCGATTCCCACCCAAATCAGACATTTGTGAGATGAACATTGTCTGTTTGTCTTGAGTCCGGGTTCAATCTACTATATAAAAATAAGTCGGGGTTTCCTTCCTGACGCTATAACTCCAGAACGCACCAACCGATTTCCACGGTTTTGCATTCGTTGGAAAGGTCTCAGGCTCCGTGAGGTTTACAGCAAAGAAAATTCAGGAAAAAATTCAACAGAAAAGCGGGAAAATGTTACATAAAACGAAGCCATCTGGTGGCGAAACGGAGTTCGCCGGGTTTGCTAGTTATCTATACATATGTATGTACCAATTTACAAAAGGAAAGTAATAAATGTAGTATGTTACCAATTATCTGGTTTCCATAATACAAGCTCTGCTTAGTTTGGGATCAGATGGCCGTGTGTTTTTGTCCCATGATATTATTACGTATGTTTACGTATTACAAATGTTAGTGAAGTATAGATAGTTAGATAGTTAAATAAATTAATATTCTGGGACATCAACACACACGGTCATCTGGTCCCAAGCTAAGCAGAGCTTGTGTTATGGAAACTAGATAACTGGTATATACTATACATTTTCTTCATCATTTTCTTTTGTTATTAAAATCTTATAATAGATATTTACACCCAGACTTGACACAAACACAAATGTTCATCACTAATGTTTGTCTCGGGTGGGAATCGAACCTGCGGCGTGAAAAGCAAGTATCTTACCGACCACGCCACCGGCCCGTCAAATCAGTATGAAATCATGCCTCGTCTGACCCTCGCACCAGGCTTGTATCGCGCCCGCTACAGTCTTCCATAAATCTTCCTTTAATCTACAAGTAGATGTAAGCAGAGGTTATTGCTCCTTAGAACTCATTCATAGAAATCTGAACAAGGAAAAATGCAAAAGTTAAGCTAATAAATACCAAAGTATACATAACAATAGTATCTGAATATAGCTATCTCATTTTGGCAATAGCACCAAACTTGGCAGTAAAAGTGACGTCATAGGGGATTCCTAGAAAAAGTAGGCACGGAGAGTGCCAATTGGCAAGTCTGCTGAATATGTTGACTTTCTAATGGTACCTCACGCACTGGTAAAACATACATAGATTACACCACACATTACTATGAGGTCTCACAGCGCGCTCGAACGCACAGGGTAGGTACAGATTCAGATTCAGATGTACCGCCCCTTGTGGGTATTAAATATGTCACCACAATGTACTCAGGTACAGAAAATCTAATTATAAACAATACTTGAGGGAGGATTGCCCTGTGCGCTGATTTCAACGGACGCACAGATAAAGTAGCTCGCTACTGTACAACCAATCAATGCAACTATAAAAAGTTATTATTATTATTTATTTAGTATTGATTTTCGCCATGTGTATATACCATTATGCGTAAACACACGTAAAGATAACTAAACAAGCAGTGACGGGTGACGTGTCTTTTTGTGAGTTTTTAGTGACAGTGTGACACTACAGAAATCTATGTATCACACAGTTTACAAAAAATTTCTTCTCTCCTTTGGCATAGCTTATCAGGTAGGTGGCCACTAACTATTGTAAAATTACTTTTTCTCATGCAATCCTTGATCAAATCCTACACTTGGTCTTTCGTTAAATCAAAACAATATTTAGATCTGTTAGGTACACTGATTTTAATTAGGCACTCAAATTAACACGGCACAAATACAAGCTTGCTTTTCTCATTACTATGACACAATAATATTGAACAAAGCGGGGAAGCGCGACGGTCAGCGAACCAATTTCGTCTATTAGGATGGTCTTTTTTGACTGGAGACGACGGATTGACAATCGTAGCAGAATTCTAACTAAAAGAAGGAGCGACGGCCATCACGTTTTCACATCACAACGAACCATGCCAAAGCCTACCATCATATTTGCTCCACTCGGAGCCACGTATGGGCATTTAGATTGAAGGTGCACTTCCAATGACGAAGGACCTTCAAAAATCCGAACCTAGGCTTATCAAAGAGGTTTTTCTTGGATAGAAAGAAACAAGGAAAACCTCTTTGATAAACCTGGGTAGTATAGCTATAGTTACGATGCCACCGAGCCAGTTAAGACCATGGAAAATATAGACCTGAAAATTAAACAAATGGGTTGTCCTAAATTAAACATTCACGACAGAAAACTCACGATATAAAGTGAAAGTATTATATGACATCGTGCGCATCTCGTTAGCATAGAAAGAGCTATTTCGTCTACTTTTCAGTTCTTGGTTCAGGGCATTTCAATTTTTATTGCAGACTAGCTACCCGCTACAAATTATACGAGTCTTTATCTTCGCCGTATTCTCGGTGTATACTGGCCCGAGAAGATCTCAAACGTAGAGCTGTGGGAACGCTGTGGTGAGACTTCGATCGACCAGCAGATCAAACGTCGCAAGTGGAACTGGATCGGTAACACGATCCGAAGGGATCCCGATCACATACCATAGTACAAGCTCGGCTTAGTTTTTTGCGCACTTGTTTAGATGACACTAACTTTGTTTATCTATTAAAACAATGAACTTAATAGGTGTTCAGCTATAGGATATAAGATTGCTATAAAGTAAACTAAAAATGATCTGCCCTCTTTGCGTAACGCCCGCGACGTAAACAATTCGATAGGTACTTCATAAATATGATGATATTTAATGTAAATTTACGATAGTATAGCTATGTGGCTGTTATACAACTTAAAGGTGCTGTAAATGCAGCCGTGAAGCTAATAGAACAAATATTTTTGAACAATAATGGCGATTGAGAATCAACAATAAGTACCTATAACCAAAGGTGATATAACAATTCACACAAAGATGTGTGGGCACGCCCTAGACACCTATGGTCTAAATTTCAAAGCCAACACCGACACTGAATTTGTGCCACCGCTGCTTGCTGATTTTAAACGGAATCCATTTTATTCTGGGATTACCAAGTACTTAACCGTCCTGAATAGGTAAACATTCTATGGTAGTTCTGGCAATAAGCCTAACTTGCGTAACCCAACTTATGAATTCCGATCAAACTTGTGTTGAAAGTGAAACTGAGTGGTTCATAGTTCATTGGATAACAGTAGCGGTTTCCTCACTTGAACATGATAATCACTTGAAAGTTTTGGGTACAATGTCGATACGGACCGCAGTCACACCATAAACATCAATAAAATCATGGAACGGAATCAATTTAATCGCAATCGACGCTGGTGTACAGGCAGAGTTGAGGCGAAATTGTGGCGAGGAAATGGTGGTCATGGGTCTCGATGTTCGCGCTTTAGACATTTATCTCTAATAGACATTTGTCGAACAATTATGGCGATTTCTTTTGTTTTCAAAACATCCGCCATTTTCGACATTTGCGCGCTTCAGACATTTAGAATAGAAATAGAATTAGAATTATTGTGTTAGTGTAAACACAAAAATTTAAAATTGTACTCGCCTCTTTAAAATTGTACACGCCTATTTTGCTGAACCCGACAGGGTCTATAATGATCTAATCCACATTATGGAAATGAAATAAATAATAATAATAATATAGTGGGACATGAACACACACGGTCATCTGATCCCAAACTAAGCAGAGCTTGTACTATGGAAACCAGATAACTGGTAATATACTACATATAATACTTTTCTTTTGTAAATATATACTTAAATATAGATAATTACACCCAGACACAAGACAAACAGACATATTTAAACAAATGTTTGTCTCGGGTGGGAATCGAACCCACGACCTGCGGCGTAAAAAGCAAGTATCTTACCGACCACGCCACCGGCCCGTCAAATGATTGAGTATTGAGTATCTCTAATAGACAGATGTTGAAAAAATTGTGGATATCATTGAGAAACAAAAGCAATCGCCATTTTTGTTAGACAAATGTATTTTAGAGTTAAATGTCTAAAGCGCCAGAAGCGGAACCCGATTTCTCACCGGTTGTATCGGAATATCTACCACCGTACAGGAAGATTGGAAGTTAAAGGCAAAGAGAACGTATTTATTTCTGCGCACTCTTGCGCACTATAATAGCCCAGCCAGTTTAGACTTAGAGGGGATCTTCCGTTCCATAAGCGACAAAAATAGTTTGTTGGCAATCTCCAAACTATGAAGATTACAGGTGTTTGACATAGAAAAAAGAAAAAAGCACTTACTGTCTCGGTTAGATTAAAATATCATATCTCGTTTTGTTTCCAAGATTACTCACAATATCAGAATTAAACCTGTCTGGCAGTAAGGGGCCGTCCATTAATCACGTGAAGCTTGAAAGGGGGGGGGGGAGTATGACAAAAATCACGAAATGTCACAAGAGGGGGGGGGGGGGTGTAGTAAGTTATCACGTGTATTTATTTTATCATGGTCCTTAATTTCAGAATAAAATAAAATTATACTTTATACCTATACCTACTTAAGATAATATTCAAAAATATTCTAAAAATAGTATTGTCTTAGATTTACGCGAATATCACACATTGAAATAAAACTACTTTTTAACGGATTTTATCGCGGTTTATTTTAGATTTTAGATCCCGACGTTTCAAAGTCTTTTCAGACTTCATGTTCACGGGTGGACTGAGATATTTGACGTCCAAAAATATTAATCACAATTATTACTGACTACCTTCAAACATTAATATTTAAGTTGCGTTCCGATATAATAATAATATCTCAGTCCACCCGTGAACATGAAGTCTGAAAAGACTTTGAAACGTCGGGATCTAAAATCTAAAATAAACCGCGATAAAATCCGTTAAAAAGTAGTTTTATTTCAATATTCTAAAAATATTAAGATTTTGTGTAGATACTAAAAATACACGAGATGTTGGGTAGGGGGTTGGGGGTAGTCTTAAACCTCACCATGTATGACCAAGGGGGAGGGGGGGTTAATTTTTTTTTTAAAAAAAGTGCACGTGATTAATGGAAAGCCCGTAAGAGCCAAAATCAACTTTTAAATGCTGGAAACATTCAATTTTAACCCCTCTACTCATAAACGTCTTCTAAGCTTGTAATAGCTAAAATAGGTTTTTAATTCGTTGGTCTTTATCTGTCATCTTGACTTTTATACTTGTAAGATGGAGACAAAATTCATTTTAACTATAATGGCTAAGGTTTTTATGAATAACACCGTAAGTATTTAGATGGCTTGCATATATTTAGTAAGTATAACCTCATATTTAGGTGTACTACTCAACCGTACTGAATCGAATATCATGACAAAAAGAGAAACTAAGGGGGCAACGCGGCCGGGGGCAAACCGGAATAACAATTTTTTCAATGTGGGGGCATACCGGCCGGTGGCAACCCGGAATGGGGGCATAACGGCCGGACCCTTTTGATTTATCGGAACAGAAAATACAATAGTATATCACCCACATTTGACAGGTGGTAATTACGCCGAAATAATAATAATATTCTGGGACATTAACACACACGTTCATCTGATCCCAAACTAAGCAGAGCTTGTACTATGGATACCAGATAACTGATATGCTATACATATACTACTTTTGTTTTTAATAGATACAATTGAACAAATCTAAGAAGTACCTAAGGCAAGGCGTCATAAGAAGTTTCACTGTTTTCTATTAAATTAGCTTTATAGAGGCGTAATTCACACTATTTTTATTAGTTTTCCTGTAAAATAATTGAATTATGAAGCTATTTTTATTTTAACATAACATAAACAATTTCCATACAAATAATAAAATTCTAAATGTACTACGTTTAGAACTGTCAAACGGTACTTCTTAGATTTGATGGACTGTAATTACACTAAAGACAAACAGACATGACATATCTCTCTTGGGTAGGAATTGATCCCTGCGGCGTGAAAAGCAAGTGTCTTACCGATCACACCATAGGCCTGTCCATGTGGTAATATGTATTCACCTCTGCCTTCACAGGTGAAGATCACCCACATTACGCCGGCTGTGTTTAGGTGTTAACCTAATAATAAGGGCAGAGATGATCCAATCCGCTAAGTAAACAAAATATAAGTTATCAAATTAAGCTGAAGTAGCTGAAGAGCTAAGTCCAAAAAGATGAGCAGCAGTGGCGCAGCGGGTTTGAATCCTGGTCGTGCCTACACATCATTGTGTGAATTGTTTCATCTCCGCTGCTCAACATCGGTGAAGGAAAACGTCGTGAGGAAACCGGCATGTCTAAGAACTAATCATTCGAGGACATGTGACATCCACCAACCTGCACTAGGCCAGCGTGTGTGGATTAAGGCCTAAACTCTCTCAAATCGTAAGATAGTTGAGAGAAGACCAGTGCCCAGCAGTGGGACACTAAAAAAAGGGGTTGAAGCGATATACAGTAACGACGAAATAGCAAGCAATCTCTTACATAACAAGACACACTTGATTAACTATACTATTTTTACTAGTAACATTAGTATGGAAAATCTGTCCTACCACCCTTCAACCCATTTAACACTCTAAATACACCTGTCATTGAGACGTCACGCGCTGTTCTGAAATAGGAACAAAAAAAGTTTAAACTGTCTTCTATTCACAGCAGCGACGAACGAAGCCGCCGTACAAACTAAGTATCGTTGGGTTAACGAACTGAAATGAAAAATAACTATTTGGCATCCGTTGAAGCTTTCTTACGTGATATTTCCTTCAGCCGAATTTAGGGTTCCGTAAAGGAGAAAGCAAACGGATGACAGTGAATAAAAGCGACGAATTAACTTACTTGGAGGCTGAGTCACACGCGGTTATCGGGTAGCGTTGAAATCAAATAGCCTGTATTTTGAGTCTTTGGGACTATAAAAATAAAGCTAAGCAGAGCTTGTGTTATGGAAACCAGATAACTGGTATATACTATACATATAATACTTTTTTTTGTAAATATATACTTACAATAGATATTTACACCCAGACTCGACACAAACACAAATGTTTATCACTCACTCATCACGTTTGTCTCGGGGGGAATCGAACCCACAACCTGCGGCGTGAAAAGCAAGTATCTTACCGACCACACCACCGGCGGCCCGTCAAAATCTAAAAAAAATAGAAAAATATAAAAAAATCTAAATCTTATTAAAATCCAAAAATGTTCTATTCAATATTGTCCTCTCTTAATAATATTCGTAACATTGTCGTAAAAAATATTTGCCTCATTATTTGCTACGGAACCACGTAGTTTTAGTAAAACGCTTGACCTCATATTTCTACTCAAACTGATGTGATATTCGAGAACGTTGCCTCTGGTCGTAGAGTATTCTTGCACAACATTTTATGAATGAAAATTCGTTTCATTCAATGTTCTATCCGGCTTTAAAGAAATTACATCGAAATGGCTACCAAATATTAAGTACTCAATATCCTTACTAATATTATGAATGCGAAAATACCTCTGTCTATCTGTAGCGCTTTCACAACTAACCACTGAACCGATTAAGATGAAAGGAGACGTTCAAAAAATGTATAGAGCCTGGGATTAAAATAATTGTAAATTTGAACAGCACTCTGAGTTACATAGGTTAATAGAGCATAATTAATTAAATTTTTTGGTGTATTTAAAATAATTTTACGCCCCCCCGTTCTTTAAAAAATTGGAATTGAAAATAAGAATCCTTAATGCAATATTATGATTATTGCAATTGGCAACCCCGTGGTCAAATGACAATTGAGCAACCAAAAAAATCAAAATTATTTCGACGCTGTCAATCAAACTGATCAATGACAATGACATCATGACGTTTCCCGTAATTATATTTTTTTCCACGCGTTTTGTTATTACACTAATAAGATAACAAATATTTTTCGTCATAATTACATTAAGCTGCAGCTAGAATAATATTACAAGAGAAAAGTACTGTAACAGAATGCAATTATTGACGTGATTGCAATATTTATACTGCTTAGGAAACGGATAATTAAAGGTAATGTGCGTTTTGTTTTTCTATTACATTTTTTTGATTTTTACAATAATAATTACCTAAAATTCGTTTTTAGTTAAATTCTAACAGCATATTAAATAAGCTTACCAATGAGGTATATCACATTGGTGTTCAAAATTCTAGCCCACTTTTGACCTCTCCTTTGGTATACAGATAGTATGAGACCCGGGGGGTTAGGTAGTAACTTAACTTCTTACCTTAACACTACATAGGGTAGTTTTTATCTGATAAAATTATTACTTATCTTATTTTATTTTTATTACGATTGTTTGAGTATTTTCTTATTAATTCGTAGAGTTTAGAGCGGCGATGGCGCAGCGGTACGGGCCTAGCCTTAGAAATATAAGGTCACAGGTGGGATTCCCGGTGGTGCCCACACATTTTTGTGTAAATTGTTTCAACGCTGTTGCTTAATATCGGTAAAGGAAAACTTCATGAGGAAACCGACATGTCTAAGTACTAATCATACGATAACACGTGACATCCACCAACCCGCACTTGGCGTGTGTGGATTCCGGCCTAAACTCTCTTATATCGTAAGATAGTCGAGAGAAGACCCGTGCCCAGCAGTGGGTCACTACAAAAGGTTGAAGTGAAGTGTGATGTAGAAATTAACGGTCTCATTCATAAAAATCATAAAAGACTAGTTTAAATGGACATTGTCTCTCTCTTACTAGTATAAATGTAAAGATGACAGACAAAGATAAAGGAATTATGAACCTATTCTAGCTATAATGAGTTAATACTATAATCCCTACTAATATTATAAATGCGAAAGTAACTCTATCTGTCTGCTACGCTTTCCCGCTTAAACTACTGAACCGATTTGGATGAAATTGGGTATGGAGGTAGTTTGAGACCCGAGAAAGGATATAGGATAGTATTTATCCGACTGCGCAAAAAGAAGGTAATGTTTTGGCGCGATAACCGATATACGCGCGGGCGAAGCCAGTGAGCTAATAATTTATGAATACGGGGGTAAGGCTCACAACTGAATATCAGTAACTGGAAAGAAAATTGATAAATTCGGGTCATCTGTCATACAATCAGACATGTTTGACGTATCAGTCTACGTTGGTAGTGTCAACGCCTCCATAATCCAATGTGTAATTAAGATTTCTATTGTGACGTCATTGTATCGTGACGCTAAATGCCAATGTACTCGAGATAATTATAGATATTTTGCGAGTTCCTCTTTCATTCAAATATTTAGATGCTATGAGTTCTATATTTGTCACCATACAAATCACCATTTCAGATCAACCACTTTTGTCGGCAATGTTTAGGTCCTTACGTAATAGAGGCATTCATCGGGCACAATTCCAAACTTCGAGCTGCAACTAAAATTTTCTAACTATATTAGAAAAGACCAAAAGTATGGGGACCGGGACCTCGTGGTGGACTGGACAGCCGGGGGCACATTTCTTTGGTTTTTGTTTCACTTCCAAATAGCATCTTTTTAACATTTATCTTTTTGAAATAATAATAATTTTACAGATTTTGATTGGCTGAAATAAAAACAAATTATTATTATTATTATTATTATTAGCCCTGACAAAGGCCTCCCGTAACATCTTCCAGTACCCTTATTACGAGTTATCAAAACGAATAACGTTTTCGAATACCTAATCTGTCAAGGTAATAAATTACAAAACAAAAATTTCCCAATTCATTTTATTACATTTCTAACATTTTATCTTATTTTATTGAATTAAATTAAAAAATTATAAATATTAAAATGCATTTTGACTAGTTAAGACAGTATTCCAAATTTTTTTTCGTATTGAGGAACTCGTGGATACAGACACAACGACTTTCAACTTGGTGCAGAAGAAGAAGAAAAGGGCTTCTAGTCAAAAAAGTGCGGCACTGCATCAACCGGATCAAATCACCGGCTGCAGCCTGCCATCCCTGCTGAGCAGCGGTGGCGCAGCGGTACGGGCCTCGCCTTAGAAAAATAAGGTCGCGGGTTCGAATCCTGGTCGTGCCTACACATCATTGTGTGAATTGTTTCATCTCCGCTGCTCAACATCGGCGAAGGAAAACATCGTGAGGAAACCGGCATGTTTAAGAACTAATCATTCGAGGACATGTGACATCCACCAACCCGCACTTGGCCAGCGTGTGTGGATTAAGGCCTAAACTCTCTCAACTCATAAGATAGTTGAGAGAAGGCCTGTGCCCAACAGTGGGATACTAAAAAGGGTTGAAGTTAAGTGAAGCCTGCCATCCCAGTGACGCTGTTGTAGGTACGTTTCCCGCCTACATCACTCAACGAAGGTCGAATATATTGTTGAGAGCTGCGGTGTGAAGTACGCTGAGGGTCGTGCACTTGGAGTCTCACGGTAATGTCAATTTCAATTCCTTTGTGGTGAGAGTACCCACTGAACATCTGCTGACTTTAGCGAAAGAAAAATCTTGAAAATGTGTCCTGTTCCAGCGCTTCCGATACCTGACACCGAGTAAAACACTTACGACGCAGCGTAAAAAATAATATAAAATACCGAGCATTGCTCGGTATTTTTTTTTAAATGACATTTTCTAAAAATGATTCCTAGCTAGATCGATTTATCGCCCCCGAAACCCCCTATATACTAAATTTTATGAAAATCGTTGGAGCCGATTCCGAGATTCCAATTATATATATACATATACAAGAATTGCTCATTTAAATATATAAGATATATGATTTACTATTTGTATTATATGGCCCTTGTAGCCTGAAATAAATGGTAATTATTATTGTAATACCTATGTATTTAGGCGCAATGCATGACTGGCATCCTTGTCAGAATGGTAATTAAGATGAATTCGCAACGCATGGCACTATATTGACTGCACGGTTATTATACACGTACAAAATTTATTAACACAAGTGATAGTCCTTATTTGATTACCTTGGAATTAATTTGTGAAGCTTACAGTTCTTGAAACGCAGCGATATCGTTACTTATGTGGCAATAAACATGTATACAGATACTTAAACATGCGTTTAACTTATAAAACATCCCTCATTCTTAATAATCATAATAATTTACTGTCTCAGAAAGATACAGACAGTGGATGACAAATTTGTAAAAGCAGTCTTTTATAATAACAAGTACCTAGTGCGGTTGATTGCTTGCGACGGTAGTGGGTAATATCTTAGACCAGCAGATAGAGAGTACCCAGGTAGAATTGCAGTAGAAATAAAAATTAATAACTTTAGAATCAGCATAAAATAATTAATAAAAAAGCAGCATTAAATAATGTAATAATAAATTAAAATTTTAAAATGAAATAATAATAAACACGAGACCTCGATTCAAAGTTGTACAGACTCTTGTGAAGAAAGTTATCAGGAATAATAATAAATAGTTTTAAATTTGGAATGATTTAGATTAAAAAAGTAACGTAAGGTAAGGTAAGGTCAGGAAGGAAGAAAGAAAGAAGAAAGAAACACATTTATTTGACAAGGACAGGATACACAAAATTAAATGATAAAAAAAGAAACACATAGAAAGAGAAAAAAAAACGTAAAAGAAAAACAAATTAAAAACTATAGTAAGTGTGACCTATCAGTGTCAAACATGGACAAGAAAGAAAAGGAACATGAAGTAGAAGTAGTAGGTAGAAGGGTGTAAGTTGGATTCGTTACAATACCTGGGCTGCCCTGGAAAGGAACATCTTGCGCCTTGAGTGAAGGATTTTTCTTTTACTCAATTTCGTATAAAAATAAACTTAAAATGATGGTGGAGATTAAGGTGAAAGAAGAGGTGAGGAAGATGAGAACCCAACCCATACCATAATTAAGATTTAACTTGTGTCATGGGTGTCAGGGCTCTCGTACATAGTTACACAACATCTATTGTAATAATGTACCGAGGAGCACCTTTATTTCAACCTGATAAAGTAGAAGGTAAATGTTGAATCGTATCAGATGGTTAAGAAGCTGGCAGACAATAGAGACAGTTGGGAAATCTCCAACGACAAGAGAGAAGCTCTTAATATTGTTAAGAACAAATAAATAATTTAATTTGAAACATTAGAAATAGATTCACAATTTCATCAGGAAGCTAAGTAATACTAACTTAAGTAACTAACACTGATGTTTAGACTTACAAACTTAGTTCAAACTTAAATGCGTTAGTTAGTCTAACAACAAACTTAATGTTCAAACTTATGAGCCCTCAACTTAAACCTACCTTCTGGTTATTGCATTACTAAGTTATGAAGTGACTAAGTTATTAGTTAGAAACGCTGCATTTAACTTTATCACTTCACTATACATTAAATCTATTTCCCCGCTGCGCCTTGTTTCGTCTTATATATGGCCTCAAAAGTCTGAGAAACTACTAAATGATTATTCATGTGGTTTTTAAATTTTTATCAACAGCTAGACATTATAAACTCATACGTTTTTTTACCTATAATAGGTTTGCGCTTGACCACAACTTCCCTGATGTGAAGCAATGTTGCAGTCTACGATGGAACGCGCTTACCCAATAAGTACCGATTCACTCGTGACTTGAAGACAGGTAGATTAAAGCTATCGGGAAACAGAGATGCCGGGCAACGAATTCCACAACTTGGCAGTTCGCACAATAAAAGTAACCAGACCAGTGCCGGATTAAGCAAGCGCGGCGCGGCGCGCGGGGCCTGTAGCTAATCATATTGAGAGGCCTTTGTTCTGCTGTGGGCTCTTAAATTATAAAAGTTGTTAATTTAGTACTGAAAATATTGTCCAATAGATAGATCATTCAAAGAGTACACTTTTCAAGTGGTCCCATTCAAATTTCATCGAGGTTGAGCGAGTCTAGTGTTATTGTTAAAACATTGAACCAGTTCATATATATTTTTTAAATTTGTTAAAATTTGAAGTTGAACCGTGGCACTCTTTAAACTCAATGCCTCAACCTAAACTTATACAACAACAGCACTTAAACTCAAAGTTAACTATACCGATCCTAAAGTTTAAGTTAAGTGTCAAGTTGTTACACAAGGGTGCGACTTCAAAGGTTGATCAATTAAATTTAAACTAGTACATTACCACACTATTTCGTAGGGTGCCACTGTGGCAATGGCACCGATCATATATCTATAGACATCGCATAACTGGGCACTTGCGCTCCCCTAACTTATGTCTTACCCGAAACACAGGTTCCACCTAGTTCGGGTAATAATGTAATTATATTAGCTTAATATAACTGTTTTCGATTGATATGTAGACGACTTGAATTGAATAAATTTTATTATTATTATTATTATTAGTTAACTACATTTTGTCCAACCACAGGCCAATTTTGATTGGTTAGTTTATTAAGGTCCAAAACTTTAACAAACCATTCAAAATTAGCTATCTTCCCTGATGCCCCGCCAACTTATAACAATTACAATTTCATGCAATATTTGACGAAAGTAGCGTCTAGAAAGTATCTAGTCAATGGGCATTGGTAACGAATTTAAGAAGCCTTTTTGGAACGTAATTGATTTAGAGGTTCAATTTACTATGATCGATAGCTAGGAAAGTGTCTTTTTACTCAAAGCTTTGGCTGGGAAACTTGGGTACAATTGAAAGTAACAAACCACTGTGAGTACAGATAGAATAAATAAAAAAAAATGTACAAAATTACGCATTAGACAATCGTACGTAATAAGGTAACACCCTTGCTGCCGCGCTGGTGGTGTGAAAATAACGTGGGCATTGGTTTCGGAATCGTCATCAGCGTTATGTTTGACGTTGACGTCGCGGCGTCGTCTTCGGCGCATTTTTTAGCGTTAGTGTAGCTGTCGGCATCGTCGGTTTCGGCGTTGGCGTTAAAATCGGCGTCGGCTTTGTTTTTGCCATCAATATTCTTTTTAATACTAGTGGCAATAACACCAAATCTACACACACAATTATTAATTGCTATAAATGACGTCGCTTCAGCGCGTGTGTAAGACGACACGACGTCGGTAGTTATATAACAAACCTAACTCCTCTCAAGACGATGTATTGACGTCGACGTCGATAACAACTTAATCATGTGTGTACCTTCGACGTCTTTACCAGAGGTAGCGGTTAACCAAAGAAGTAGATTATTTATTTATGTAATACCTACTTCAGATTATAGTTAAATACAGAAGGAGTGATATCATGTATTTCTTTAAAGATAACCTATCGAAGGTTCCATTAATCCCTACGTTTAGCCTCTATCATTTTTTCGTAATAGTAGGTCAATGATAAGAAGTAATGCAAGGCGAATGTATATTATAGTTTATGGCTATAAATCGTTGCTTCAACCCTATTTAGTGTACAACTTCTGGGCACGGGTCTTCTCTCAACTCTCTTACGAGTTCAGGGAGTTAAGGCCTTTATCCACGCACGCTGTCTAAGGTATTTGCAACATAAATGGTTATTACATCTCAAAAGTCGGCAAGTCCCCAACTTTTTAATTTTTTTAAATATAATGTTAAAGTAGCTGCTCGCCCGACCATTATAAAAATCTTTTACATTGCTTACTGGAACTACTTAAATAAAAAAAAATTATCCAATTTCATGCAGTTTTGGCTGTCCATTTTTAAAATATTCCGCCGTTTTCGCATCGACGTGTCACGCTGACTTCAACGTTGACGTTGATACCGACGCTAACGCTAAACTTGACGTCGACTTCGTCAACGACACCAAGTCAATCCATCCTCCAACTTTGAGGTTTAATATAGGTAGGATTAATCAACAAGTAAGCATTAAATGTAATTTAAAATTCCCACTATCAATGACTAATATTATCAATATCAAATCGTCCGTGACAGGCGACAGCCTGTTCGTTTATCACTTAATTAACTTTATTGTAAGTGGGTTATATCTGAGGATTATTGATATATATATATATTCTACTAAATCTTATCGACTTTGGAGGCCACGAGAATTCGGCAAAGAATTAACTCTATCGGCACACGCGCACACGGAAAAAACCGAGATTATCTACTCGCACTTTTATCGATTTGTGTAATATGTGATGTTGACTGCCGTGGAAGAGAATATCCGCAATACCCATTGTCTTCCTTTTGGGTCTCCACGAGCGAAAAAATCTCGGCAATATTTTATATTTTGTACTTTGGAGATAGAACTTCTCATAAAATCACAGTAGAACCGTCGCGATAAATATCACGCAATACAACTGCTTTGTTTCAACATGTAGTCAACGGCTAACAAAAGGGAAGGGGGTGTTTTGAACCCCCTGCTCCATTTTCCAAAGATTATATATTATGTACCGTGTGGTATATCGGTTTTAGTGGAATCTTATGAGGAATTACAAAAAAAATTATAACAAAAACGAAACGCTTTCTAAAAAGTAATAAATAATATTACTTATTAGAGATATTTACTTACTTACATTTGTTAATTAAAGTCGGTGCTAAATCGGTAGACTAGTTTTAGTATCGATTAGTACTTAGGACGAAAACAAAGATTTGTAGGATATTAGATAAATTATGATTGATTAGATAATAATTATGATTATGTTTGACTAGTGTGTGTATATTAATTTACTTTTACCAACTGACATTTGACTAAGGTTTTGATAAAACCTAAAATACTGAAATCATTAAGGTTGTGAACTAATTTTTATATATTTCTCCAAAAAATCAGTTTGCGATGATGGATTAGCGTTGTTATCGGTGTGGCGCCGCGGCGCCGCCCGTTATCGCGGCTATATCAAGATACGACTCGCACACACGTAGCTCGTTGCGCTATCTATGCACTCTGCAGTGTAGGCTTGGCTTTATAATCGCAGCGGAATGCGATCGGACGCAATGCGGAAAAACTAATTATATCGTAACTCACGCTTGCATTCCGAAGGTGTAGGCATAGGTTATTATTTACATTTCGTAAACGTAGCCAGGGCTTTCCAAGTCCAGTTATTATTATACAGTTTTACTGTTACTATCTTAATTCTTAAGATAGTTGAGAGAAGACTCGTGCTAAACTGTGGAACAGTATTTGAACAATATTACATTTTACATAGTAATCAAGTTTACTTCTAATTCCGGCAATACCTATTCTAAAATTTCCCTCTTGACACTTATGGTGTGGTGCTATGGCACTTAACAAAATACGATGAAACGCAACTCTGTCGAGTTAAATAAAAACGTATTATTTGGCGTCATGTCGGATATTCGTAGTGTAATTTAATCGCGGTAATTAATTAATTTAATCTAAAATCTAAAAAATCTAAATATACCGCGATAATTTAATCGAACAAAATTAAGGTTTGATTCGACTTAACTCGTGTCGTGCTTGTTAAGTTTTGTCAAGTATTAATAGTACATTCGTATCTTACACGCCCAATATCTACTATTTATTTAATACGTGTGACCTGACTTCGCACAGATAGCACAGGTGAATGATACCCACACAAACCTTCCCCCTGAATCAATCTAAGGCCATTCCTATGCATGTAGAACTCTGATGACCAACGCCGATCTTTCACCGCTTATCAGTGCTGGTCTGAGAACCTCTATTTAAAGCAAGCTGGTAGAAGCTTGTTTACAGTCAGTGGCGTGCAAAATGTTGAAGTCATCAGATGAAGATATCTGTTTGTTTCCTTGCAAGGAACTGGCAGCCTAACAGCTCTTATAGGAGCAGGTCGGTGACGTTCGGCGTTTATCAGCTCTGTTTCGTCACAAAGTATTGAAACTGCCTGCGCCTAGTACTTGCACGGACCAACTCCGACAAGCGATGAAAGATCGGCACCGGTAACTGCTTTCTAAGGTACAGAAAGAAAGCAGACAGCCTTAGGTATACGCTTACAAAATTACTTCTATAGGTCGACCGTTTAGCGATCGCCTATCGCCAAGAATCTGAGTCCTCAAGCTGCACAGACAGTGCAGTATTGGTGACAAATAGTCTTACATTACTTTTATCTGTGGTTAAATAGTTCTTAAAGATTTAATTAATGTTTTATGACTTTGTACTTCAGATGGCGATGCGCGAGTTAAACGGTCGGCCAGTTCATGTCACCAGCGCAGGCAGTATGTGCCTTACGAGTGAAAACTGAAAAAAATCAGTTTAGTACTTTTAGAGATCATCGCGAAAATACATACAGTTTTATAATATGTAGTGATGAAGTTGACCTATATTATAAAGTAATTTACACAGTGTACGTTTACTCAAGTCTTAGCAGCATGTCTCACTTGACAAATATGATGTTTGTTCATACGTCCGTCTGTTTGTATTTCCTTAACAATTAGCACCATGAAGGCTGAATTTCATTTAATTTTCATATGTCGTCGAGTATAAGCCGTAAAATTGCTTGCAACATGAGTATTATAACTTGGTTAAAAAATGAATAGTACGTTTTTACAAAAGCTGCAAAAAATAGAAAAAGATGACTTAGAGAATATGTTTTTCTATAAAGCCCATCCAAGACGGTCCTGTACTTTCAGAAAACTGTTGACAAATAAGCTAAGTCTTTACTATTACTAAGGTAAACGCAGTTATTAACGACCCATCGAAAATTCGTGGGTATTACCGACCCATTCCAATAAACTGCAAATTTTACGTTACCAGAACGGCTTGTGCTAGAGACATTTTACGAAATACACACATTTGTTAATTGAGTATCGCAAATACTTACGTTAGTGTACGTGGCATCGCGAGAAAGAGTCAAAATTCGTTAACTTCTGTGACGATAGTGAACTCGCCAGTCGTGTGGTACAAGTCCTTGTTCTTACAGATAAGCGCATCAAAATTTATTTTAAGACTTTTCAATGAAATATATGAAACCTATGAATGTTCTGTATTATTGAATGTGTCAATTTAGGTGTTAGGTCTTAATTTCGTATAGTCTTTCATAAAGTTTAATTAATTTAATATTATAAAACTTCACATTTACATAGAGCGGTAATACCTTCAATGATTTTAATAGTAGCAGCTATTGCCGACTCATGGGTCGGTGATTGCGATGCATATTAAATTTAGTTTTAACCCTTTCTCGTCGATATGTGACAGTAAAGCAATTATTTTAATATGTCATTTTAATCCAATACTATCAGAGTTTGTAACACACCATTACCGATCTATACTATTTGGTCTAGTTTACTTAATTTATCGTTTTATGTTTACTACGAATTACAACTTTAATCATTCATTGTTATTATAAAGCAACATTATAAAATTACTTTTTATTGGATAACAATGTGTGCAATAACTAATATAATTTGCTATTTTATTTATTTAAAATCTCTGCTATGACAACAAAGATCAAATAAATACATATTATCTACTTTTTATGAGTCGGCGATACATTTTCGTAATTGTGTATATATCGACTAATACCGATCTATATGAGTCGGTGATAAGAATATATATATATAGTACGGGAAGATATTACCGATTCTATACAAATCGTGGTCGTTTATGCTTACATTACAGTAGTTAAATAGTTATTTAAAATGTTAGCTTATTACCAAAAAAATAATGTTGAAGACAAAACATTTAAAATCTCTTTTAGCAGAACTATGGACCGGCGAATTCAAAGGAAAGCTTACACCATAGCACAACTCACTGCAGCACTGGAAGCAATAAAACAGCTTGTTGACTGGATTCACTATCTTGGCAAGTCAGAATTCTAGATCCTGAGTGAAGTGTTCGACTTTTCTCAGGATCTTCGGTCTATATTCATCGACAATAATGTCTTCGTCAAACAGCATGGACCAGGGTAACTGAGTGACTTTTCCTATGAAGTATAGTCAGGAATTGTATGAAAGGACTTAGACCAAGCCTACACAATTTTCTGCAATAACTCCACGTGGTGTTTCTTCTTATTTAAACAAAATACCTGCGTATATATTCTTCATGTTTTTTACACTCGGTAATAGGTTCATAAAATCGGTAAATAGCTTCATAGCCTTACGTATGGGTCGGTAATACAAACAATGGACATGTTCACTTAATTATTTTTTTATTTTAAGAGTATAGTCTGATAAAAGCAATTTAGGGGTTTAATATAAACTAGACAAACAAGAGTTTCATATAAAAACAAAACATTGGGTGTGAAACCAATCACGTTTCTTAATAGTTATCATCGATTTTAAAATTGTCTTAACAGGGTCGGTAATAGCTGCGTTTACCTTATTATGTGTCTAATAATCTACCATTAGATACATAATTAATTAATTCTATTATTTTCTAATTTGATGTGAAATAAAAAAAACGTATGAAAACATAATTTTTATCCTTTATTAGGCTTGCGCTAGATCACCACTTGCCTGATGTGAAGCATTGACATAATCTACCATAGAACGCGCTTACCCAGTAAATACCGAATCACTCGTGACTTGAAGACATGCAGATTATAGCTATCGGGAAACATAGCAGCGAATACCATAACTTAGCAGTTGGCTCAATAAAAGTGAAAGTTTTGAGGAAATTAATGGAAATGTGTTCTATTACTGATACAGACCGACCAAGAAATATTATCACACTATTTAAAAAAATATCCTGCACCTACCTATACAAGGATTTCTTAAATCATAAATAATTTTAGATTTCGATTTAAACAACAAAATTTTAAAATATTGTATGCCCCAAACGGGCTGGTTGATGTTGCGATTGAATGATTAATGAAAATGCACTTAAGTGAGTTTTTAATTTAAACTAGCGGACCCGGCAGACGTCGTTCTGCCCGGTAAAGCAGTGCAATCTACCGGGTCTCAGACCTACCGAATATAACCAATAATAAATAATAGGTATCTAACCCGGTATTCGGCACTTCTTCGCTTTCAAATTTTTTTTTTTAATTTTTCTCTCTATCACCATCCTCGTACTTAAAGGAATATTATAAAAAAAGAATTAGCGAAATCGGTCCTGCCGTTCACGCGTGATGTCGTGACAGCGGAAAACGGGTTTCATTTTTATATATATAGATTCGTCGAAAACTAGGTAAGCAATTAGGTAATTGTGAATGACGCCATTAGACAGTTGTCAACAACGACAGCAATGCATTCCATTTATTTAAATTTCCTTGAACCACAGAATAACAATCGTTTCAGCTCGGTTCATGGAACCGTTGATCATTGATAGTTGCTATCGATTTCTTTGATTGTATAAAGGGAAATAGCCGAACCCTTTTTAGGGTTCCGTAAGTCAACAAAAAATTCAGAACTCTTTAGGATCAATTTGGTTTTTGGTATGTTTTGAAACTTTCGCGGAGCAACAACATATTAAATAGGTATTAAGTTTAAAATGTGGTTGGTTGGAGGAAACCTTCGTTAAGGAACCAACATGTCCAAGAACTAATCATTGAAGGACATATGACATCCACCAACCCGCACTAGGCCAGCGTGTGGATTAAGGCCTAAACTCTCTCAACTCGTAAGATAGTTGAGAGAAGAGATGTGCCAGCAGTAGGACACTGTAAAATGGCCGAAGCGAGTATAGGATTAGTAGGATATTTGTGTTGATGTACACGCCTACGGAACGCTCGATGCAAGAGTCCGATTCGTACTTTGCCGGTTTTTGTTGATAACACAATCGCTATCTTTTAGTTACTGCTTATAACTACTTACAACGATTTGTCACAGTTCAAACAAAATGCTACTGCTATGAACGTTGAATAAGTTAGTTCCCACCTAGAATAAATAAGATATGTGTATTATTACGTGAATATTCGATATTTTCTAGTGATTATAAATAATTACTGCATAATTTATAGTAATAAGAAACCGATTCTTAAAAAATAATATTTGGCAAAATTGGTATTCAGTCACGTGATAGTATACACCAATCAGATAGTGACACGTCACAACACACCTTTGTTACATTCATGTAATGTTCCATGTTTAAATCTAAAGGAACGATTTGTTTTGCGCTACGTGGCGTCATTCGAGGCGCCGCCGCCATGACAGTTATGATTTGGAAACGCTGGTCAATAACTCTTCCTAGAAGAAATGTTTGTTTGTTACTCTTTCACGCAAAAATCACAGAACGGAATTGGACGGATTTAAACATAGGCTACTCTTTATCCCAATAAGCCACCACCACGCCACTAGCCGGTCAAAATAATATGTTAGAAAATATTGCGAATATTCGTTCCGCGCTTACTTTATTAGCATCGTCGCGATGACATATGTGAAAACGGACCTTTTACATTTTTACTACTTTAATAGGTTGGTATGAATGCAGAAATAGCTGATTGTTGACTGTAGGAATAAGTGTGAAACAAAACACGTGCATACATACAAACAAGTCGCGTTTCATTCATCAGAACAAGCTGAATGGTGCAACAATAGGTTAAACAAACGAACTCAATAAAATTGTTTTATGGATACTCTCGTAAAACATTTCTAGGAACGGTTTTGGCAGCGACGGATTGTGGATCTTTTGGAGTCCGTAGTGTAGGTGATGAAATAGACAGAATACTCCATACTCATGCCCTTCAAATAAAACTTAATAATCATCGAAGGCGCGATCTCGACAATAAAAGAGACCATCTAAATCATAAACCGCCTTCCAACATAATTTATAATTGTATGGCTAGTGTTCTCACATGCAGCATTTGTCACAGAAAATTTTCGGCCAAAATTGGATATATCAGCCATGTGAGGACACACTAACCTAACAGAACAAGGTCGCCGTTGCCGAAATCGGTATGGAAAGATTCAATTCAATTCAATTTCTAGTACGTTCCTTTTTCAAAGAGTTGTCAAAAATCCTATTCGACAACACTCGTGATTGAATTCCGAGCAAAGGATCATAGTGCCATCCAATGCGGGAATGCTGCTAGCGATCTGAGTGCGTTTCCGGAAGAAAATTATGTGTAGGTAAGTATTTTTAGTTTAGGTTAGGTTATATTATTAAGTGGCTAGATTAGTTCTTTAATTAGGCTAATATAGCAGTTGATTTTACTAATTTACAGACGAAGATCTTTTCCTTTTTTATATGGAACGAGTTACCTAATTATACAGTTATAATGAATGGGTTGCTTTAATACTTATGAACTAAAAATTTTAAAAATAAAACTATTATAAAATTAGTCCCACTTCAAAAAGGTCGAAATAAAGAAAAGGATGAAAAAATAATTTTTATCGTTAGTAAAATCTAATTCAAAGCATGATATCCTTCTCAATAGGTTCATAATAATAATATGTCAAGTGCATAAGTTTTGAGGTCGGTGCTAGCTGTGAAAAAAAAAATACTTACTGCACTTATCCATGCAACGTATTTTAGTTCTAACTGCTCCAGCTTGTTAAGATTATTACTCAGTTAAGTAAATTCAAGTAAGTAAGTCAAACTTCTCGTAAAAATCATACGAAGTTTTTCTACTAAATTATTTTTCTTTTTCATTCACAGCTCAATTTCGAGCATTTTAAGGGTTCAAGGGAATATCGAACCCATGACTTGCGGCATGAAAAGCAAGGTATTTTACCGTCAAAAATATGAATATGACTTGTCAAAAATACCTAGGTCAGTGATAAAATATCTGAGTCATTGTGCTCATCAGTCATCGTGTTTGCGTGTTTGTCTAGTTGCGATGAACCCAAGAACTACTGAAACTATTTTGACATAATTTCACAGTTAATTAAAATGTTTTCCGTCTTGTTATTAATTAAGATGGATTCAAATGTTACATTTATAGAGAAAATTAATGAGTAGGTGTCTCGAAGCTCTCACGTCTGTGGTACTTGAAGGTGTAAGCATGGGTTAATATTACATTTCGCTGGTTATATTTATATACCATACGTAATAAGGGACGAGATGGCCGATTGTCCAGATTCCCTTGAAATTGCTAATACACACCTCAACCATTTTTAGAGTCAACAGCTGGGGGGGGGCTTCCCAGAAGATATAGTGAGGAAACCGGCATATCTAAGAACTAATCATTCGAGGACATGTGACATCCACCAACCCGCATTTGGCTAGCGTGTCGAATATTTAGTTCTTAGACATGCCGGTTTCCTCACGATATTTCCCTTCTCACAAAGATGTGTGCGTACGGCCGAGGATCGAACCCGCAACCTTATATTTCAAAGACGAGGCTGATAACTCCGCGACCGCTGCTCCCACGAAGTATTTATCGAGGTACCTACTAAGATTTTTACAAATATAATATACATAATATAGAAACGTATTTTTACTCGACTCTGGTTTCGAACCTAAGATGCCGTTATTATTAAACGAGCGCTTACCACAAGACAAACGGAGTTTTATTTTTGTTTAAATTAATTTTGACTTAAGAAGAATTATTCAAAGAAAACTCTAGAAGTTTTTCAAGATATTGCACAACTTTATTCTACTTTTACTCAATTTTAGCCACCGACCAGATATCTATAGACACCGCACAGCAGGGCCCCCGAACTCGCCTAACATAAGTCATACCTCTACATATCATCGGACTATATGCTAATTTTATTTGTTCGTTCAAGAACAAGAACTTAAACGAACCAATCAAAACTAGCTATCCTTCCTGATACACCGCAACTTTTGAAGATCACAATTCCGTACAATATTTGAACGAAGCGGCGTCTGACATGTATCTAGTCGATGTCTTTAGCTCACCTGTAAAATGAACTCTAAATAACTAAACTATGTCATAAACCTATTGTAACCTTTCTTTTTTTAGACCAAATGTGTTCTAATAGTATTCGCCTAGTGACGTTATGAGTCGAGCAGTGATTGAGGAGGAAAGACCATTGAACATTACAATTAATAATAATATTAAATATCATTATATAGTCGGACATTAACACGGTCATCTGATCCCAAACTAAGCAGAGCTTGTACTATAGAAACTAACTGGTAATATACTACATATAATACTTTTCTTTTGTAAATTATATACTTAAATATAGATAATTACACCCAGACACAAGACAAACAGACATATTTAAACAAATATTTGTCTCGGGTGGGAATCGAACCTACGACCTGCGGCGTGAAAAGCAAGTATCTTACCGACCACGCCACCGCACCGGCCCGTCAATTCGAATCTACCTGATAACTGTTAGCAAAATAAAGTTAGTAGGTAAGTACTATGATAATGTTATATGGTCAAAAAGGTAGTAATAGTTGAAATTGGCCCTCCGCCCAGCGCGCGTCCTCGCTATGTTCAGGATTTTATAATGTCATAGGGCGAGAGCACGCGTGCGTGTCGTGTTATAGGCCGACCGTTTAACTCGCGTATCGCCATCTGAGGTACAAAGTCATTAAACATTAATTAATTCTCTTAAAGAACTATTTAACCACAGATAAAAGTAATGTAAGACTATTCGTCACTAATATCCATATCGCTTGAATCATCATCACTGTCTGTGCAACTTGAGGAGTCAGAATCTTGGCGATAGCGATAATTTGAGTTCATTATTATTAAAATCAGAGTACTCCAGACCTAAACATACACATTAAAAGAAAGTCTTAAGTGTAGAGTTTGATCAAATACCTACTGTATGAGAAAGAGAATTTAAAACATTAGGTATGCGCAGTGGCGAAGGGTAGAAGTCTGTAAAAGGGAAACCGGAGCAAAAAAGTTCTCCGAAAAGATCGCTGATGATTACCTATACTTATTTTTGTTGCTGTTTAAAACTTTTAGGCGTTACATAATATATTATTCAGTACGCGTGATATATTGATTATTCGACCATTTCCTAAAGGAAAGCCGATACCCATCGGCAAAAATTCTATGGACTCTTCGCCACTAATACGTACTACTGTTGCTAGGGGGCGACCACGTGGGGCGTTTTTGGCGATTTTTTTATATGGACCAAGACCTAACCCATATAGCTGGAAGGGCCTTTATCACAGGACTATTCGGTGCGCCATCTGAAGACGGTCGAACCGATAGCAATTTGGTCGTAATCGTCTGTCACCCATCCTTTCCACATTACAAAACTACCTAAACACACTTCTTTTCACCTTTGTGACTACTTGTATCAGATCACAGCGTTCTCTTGCTTCATTTCTCAATCATCTATCATTCAGAGTTACACCACTAGGAAGATAATACTTTTAATACATTTATAACACTCAACAACGCCGGCGTTGTAAATCAAGATTGTTAAAATACCACAATTACATAGTTACCTATATCAAAGAATGTCGTCAAATATGAGGCAGAATTCTCATTGATAAGGAGTCTGGCCTTGAGATACAATTATCGTATTAGAGTAACTTGGTGGGTAGTAACTGAAACATTATTATATTTAGATTAATTCCCCGACAAGCTCAATTATTTATGGAATTCCGTTAACCACTTGATAAATTCTCATAAGGGTCTTTCATAGAAAGAGACGATTCAGTAAATCTGGTCCCATCGGCATTTGATGGTCGGTAAGATACTTGCTTTTCACGCCGTACGTCGTGGGTTCGATTCCAACCCCAGTCAAACATTTGTGTGATGAACATGTCTGTTGGTCTTGAGATGTATTAACAAAATTATTGTTATAACTATGTAATATATTATCAGTCAGCTGGTATCCATAGTACAAGCTCTGCTTAGTTTGGGATCAGATGGCCGTGTGTGTTAATGTCACACTATATTATTAATTATAGTTCGGCCTTTTTTATGTCACATAGTTACAAGTTAAATTTTCACTAATAATGGATTACATGTAGGTTTTTACTCCATCCCATATTAGCGATTCTCTAGAGAGAAATAAGAATAAGAATAATTTATTAAACTTTTAGTGGTGGTACAATGAACTTAACTTAATTGCTTATACTACTTAGACTTACATTAAAAACATAAATGCATCTATTACAACAAAATAAAGAAGTCCTATGTATACTTAAAAAGGGCATTACGTTGGTACCTTTGATGTTTTGACTTTGGTACCCAAACTAGGCGCGTGCCTGTATCTTGGGCACCGGGAATGAAAGGTCTGTGGAAAAATTCGTCCCATCGTTCAGCATTTTCAGGTTTTCCTAGTAACAACTTCTTTGACAATTCTCAATTTACAATATGAGGAGGACAGAACTTTGTGAACTAATCTAGCATTGCTAGATTAGTTAACCATGAACACAATGAGTAACTAACAGCAAGATTTCGTTATCTAACTAAAAAGAGTCTAGGTGACCTTTCCTTCTCATTTTCTTTTCTCCCTGTCTCTTTCTATTATACACAACTATTATACAGGGTGACTGGTAATTAGCGACATGTTAAAATACTTTGCCATGTAACAACAACAACATTTATATATTGATTATTAACAACTTTCCGAAATAATTTTGGGAGCAACTTTTTTTTCTATGGTACCGCATAGTAGACACGGTGATAATAGAGTGACAACGTAGCGACACAACCCTTGGTAATGATCGTCGCCTCTACTGCGCGGCTCAATATTAAATATCGAATTTGATTCAAAAAATGTTGCTCCAAAATGAGTTTATTTACGAAAGTTGTTAGTGAACATGATCACTACTATATGGTTAACTATTTTACACTAATTACCATTCACCCTGTATACATCGCATGATTGTCTAAAGTTTGTACATAACAGGAATTTCTTGACCGCACAGTTTTTTGTGTTGTTATATTTAACAATGTCGCTGCCATGGAGTTGTATCTCCAGATCATGTCTGAAGTCATTGCACTGGTGTCCGCTGAATCAGAGGAAATCCGCCATCTTCCGCCTACTTCCGCCAATGAATATTCTATCAGCCATTGTCGGTATGTCTAAATCTGGATATATTCTAAACATTCACATTGCAGTTTTTGCGACAGTTTATTTATGTGTCGAATTACAATCACACAAACATTCATTCATACTCTTCCAACTGTTATGTACAAACTTCGTCATTATAATGTAATACGAAAAGCATAAACTTCGTAGGTATCCCTCATTTTTAATTTTTACTATTAAAAAGACATCCTTAATTTCGTTGCACACAAATCCAGTGTTTCCCTAGACCCTTGGCTGATATGCTGCTGTAAGTAAAAGAGAGTAGGTAACCCAATGACATTTTAACCCTCAATTTATGGATTTGGACCTTGATGCAAAGTAACAAGGCAAAAATTATATACATCATAGTCTGATAACCATACCTTTATCATTATTTATTATAGATATAGTACATATTGTTAGCGAAGAGTTCTGACACTTTTTTCGGTTTCTTTTTGTTCATATTTAAATGAAAATGAAAATATGCTTAATTTTTTCGTGACGCGAGTCTACATAAAAAAAGTTCAATTTCTTTTCCTACCATGCAGTGAATGACTGGCAAATACTGAGAAACTGACAAAAAAACTCAGTAGGCTTTTTTCTTTTTTAAATGAAGTACTTATATCTATTACATTTTGTTTGTTTAGTGTGTTGGATTAGGGCGACTTAATTCCAAGCGTTTTTATCCGTTAGATTGTCGGAAATTTTATAATACGCTTTCTTACTAACGTAGGAATCAGCTATCCTTATAGCTAGCTATAAGACTCGTCTATGACGAGGTAAAATTAGTATGTTATAGTTTCCTAAAGACATGATATTGCACATTTTTGACGATATATTAAAATCGACTAGCTAGGTGTAACCCTTTTTACCTTAAGTACCAACGGCAGGTTGTGTAGTGTGATCCCTTTCAGGTGGCTTTTAAAGTACCTATTTCTGCAATTTAAAGTAATTTTTCAAACTGTGTGAAAAGTAATAATTCTTCCGTGTGCCACTGCTAGGCACAGGTCTTCACTATATTAATAATGAATATATTTTTTAATATTTGTAATAATATAATTATGTTAATATAATAATGATTTTAAAATGTAATATAATTGAGTAAATTAAAGTTACTGTATAAATTGTAAATGTCTAAAGTGTAACTAAATTATAATGTAGTAGGTACATATTATGTAATGTGTACTATCTTAATATTTGCATGCTATTACATGGCAGATTGTAGCCGGATTTACAATGTATTTAATATCTGCTTTGTAACACATTCTAGGCAAATAAAATTTTTGATTCTAATAATAAAACTGTGGAATAATAAAAAAAATATCGTATACACGTTTGATGAGTATATTTAATAAGGTTACGATGCGTAAGAGCAAGGTGCAAGCATCTTTGCTTCGCTCTTGTACATTGTTGTAATCTACGATAAAGCTTTGTTCCGAAAAGCTTGCTTGCCAAGCTTATTTATAACTTGTGCATACATATTTGTATGTAGATTTCGAGATATACGGTTCGCTTTCCAAGAAACCGCAACAGACATGGTGATCCCAAGGCTAATTCAACTGTATTCATAAAAACTTTGCAAGTGCATTCGATACCTTGCATTCACAGAGCCTCTACTCATCACCGTATTTCGTTCGTCGGACGATTTACGAATTAGTTTTAGGGGAGAGTGTTAAAAGAGCCCAGCTTTGAAAGAGCCGATATGATTCGCGTAGCTTCCCTATATACTACCATAGTTTAATTTATTTTTTTACTGAGCAACACTGGATAACTATTACTCACAAAAATATGACATAGGAACAGTCATATTTTTGGGAGTAAAAATCATATCGGTGCTTTTAAAGACTGGCTTTCATACACACTCTTCCCTACACATGAATAGCTACTAACTTCAATAAAAAAAATGTAACTATTTTTATTCTGAAAATTCGTACTTATCTAAATTCGTTCCACCAATCAGCTTTGCATCATTCTTTGATAGAACAAAATGTGTTGGGACATTTTTATTTTCTCAGTACTTACTAGTTGGCAGTATAGCCCCCATCATAACCGAAAAGCGGTTATTACCTAAAGAAAGGGATTATTATTAATTCGCATCAGTGTGATGGTCGTTTAATTTTAATTTGACTATAACTTTTCATGTACTTCGACTTCAAATTGCTCCACGTCTCGAACGAAAAACATAGGATGGTAGTAGTGCCTCTGGCCAAGGTTTGGTTGCATTTCCCATGAGCTTAAGTATGGTGAAATTAAACAAGAACCGGTCGTTAACGAGGTACATGTACTTACAGTAATTTGTTTAAAATTCGCACCTCTGCAGAAAACAGTCAGTAACATAAGTAGCTAAACATATTTGTCAAAACTGTGTTTTCTTGCGATTACGCAGAAAGACAATACATTAATAACTGTAGGGTTTTAAATATTTATATTATAAATGCAAAATTACTCGATCTGTTTGCATTTTCGACAACCAAGATGAAACTATAAAGGTCAACTACACTGGATTGCAAAGAAAAAGGCTTCTTTATAAAATTTTCAATAGTTATAATCAAAAGTATTACCTAGCTTCATGAAAATATATATAGGTATTTCGCACCTATACACGTAGGTAGTAAGCTATTGGCTAAACAGACGGTTAGATGTCACTTCTGTCACATTCACATGTGATAGCATAAGGCCTGTCAGTTGTCAAACTTACAAGACGTAAACGTCAATTAGGTCGCTTGTCTTTGTTACCAGGGGGCAATGTCTGTGAGGTCGGTTGGGTGAGCACGTGGTGTAAACCGAATTTATCCGCACAAAAAAACAAATCTATTTCCATCCAAACATTTTGTATTAAATTTGTGATGATTACATCACCTCCCTAGGTGCTGTAATTGGCAGAGATATTGATCAGCTTTTTGTGGTGTTATTTTGTGTCCGATTGAGACGCATGAGGTGCATCGGGTGATCGCGGCACTATGAGCTCCCAGAATTTTTTTAAAAAGTCTAGCTGCCCCAGTGAAATTCGTACCGCGTATTTATTAAAAAAAAATTCACTTAGGGGTATGAAAAATAGATAGTAGCCGATTCTCAGACCTACTGAATATGCATAAAAAATTTCATAAGAATCTGTCAAGCCGTTTCGGAGGAGTTCGATTACGCACCCCGTGACACGAGAATTTTATATATTAGAAGATGTAGTGTAGTAAAAAGCGTAATATTTTATCTGATCTGGTGTAACCTTCTCGGCTACTAGTTTCTTACGGTATTCGAGGTCTGATGGCAGTCGCTCATTTAATTCTGGTAACTATAGGCCGACCGTTTAACTCGCGTATCGCCTATCGCCAAGATTCTGACTCCTCAAGCTGCACAGACAGTGATGATGATTCAAGCGATATGGATATAAGTGACGAATAGTCTTACATTACTTTTATCTGTGGTTAAATAGTTCTTTAAGAGATTTAATTAATGTATTATGACTTTGTGCCTCAGATGGCGATACGAGAGATAAACGGTCGGCCTATAAACGCATCAGGTTAAACTAAGAGCCGACCTCAATAAATGGGAAGAATGCAAGGGAAAATGAATGAGGTATAAATAATGTAGGTAATATAAATAAAGCTACCTACTTTTAATGATATTGAAGAATTTCAAACCGACGGACGATCCTTTTTCATAGCCCATTGTATAACCCACCCTCTTCAATGGCATCACATACATCGCACCAGAACACGACAAGGCCTTGACACCGTCGGCGTGTCTAGTGGGTAGTCACTAACCATAGCTAGAGCCTACCACCAGTTTATTGTTTCCACCGCTGGACATAGGCCTCTCCTAAAGCGTGCCACTGAACACGATCCGCAGCATTTCTCATCCAGTTGCTGCCGGCCGCTCTACAGAGATTATCACTCCACCTAGTCTGAGGACGTCCTACGCTATGTTTGCCAATTCGTGGTCTCCACCCAAGAACTCGTTTAGCCCAACGGTTGTGAGTTCTACGGCAGATATGACCGGATATGCTGATATGTACCTACTATTGATGATGGCATTTGTAGTTCAGAAAGTAATCATAATAAGTACTTCCTTAACAGATGGAAAATTTTAAAATTCATTAATTTTGTTTGATTTACGTGTATATTTGCGTGTGTGATCAGTGATTTTGCGTGTGCACATATGTTTTTGGTTTTGGGAAAGACAAAAGGCTTGATTAAAAGAACCTTGATTTCGATTTCACTATTATGTAAGTTACGCAATGTAATAACTCAACAAAAGTTTACTTGACTAATTCAATGCGAGGAAAAATAATTTCATTATTTGACGGGTCGGTAGCGTGGTCGGTAAGATACTTGCTTTTTACGGCGATTTTTTTTCTTTGGTTCCCACCCGAGACAGACATTTGTGTGACGAACATGTCTGTTTGACTCGAGTCTGGGTGTAATTATCTATAAGATATAAATCAAATGGACCAACCCTCGAAAAAAGCGGCGCGGCAGCGGCGCGGCGCGGGAGCGGGCAACGAGAGGTGCACTCCAGTCAAGCTGTGACCGCCCGCGCGTCTGCATTGTAGTGTTGTGTGTGCAATTTATTTTTGTGACGTGTCGAAATGTCTTCGGACATGCTAGAGGAAATTAGTTCAGACATTTCGTTTGCGAATAAAAACAAATATCTCGACGACACAAACACGAACACAACACTACGCCGCTACAATGCCGCGCGACATGCCCGCTGCTTTCGAGAACGGGTCTGCGTTGCCCGCCCCGATCCCGCGCCGCCGCCGCTGCCCGTTAGATTCGAGGCAGAGGCCTAAGTATACGATTATTCGCATCATCATGTTAACCTAACTGGGCGTTTGCACCGCACAACAAAACATGATACAAGCATAGTCTTATCTCTTTCTACTCAACCCTAAACGATAGAGATAGACAAAGCTTGCAACCTGTTTACTTGTGTGTGACTGTTTCGCAAGATCGCAAGAAAACTTAGGGGTATATTGGTAGGTATAACACAATTAGTGTGAATCGTAAAATTTAATTGTACCCACATTTTCATAGTTTTTAAGAAACACTTTTAATTGTACCAATTAGCAGACACCCGGTTAGTAATTATGTCACCTCGCGTGACGTCAGAGCAATTAAAGGGCGCCATTATTGTAATTTGGACTTCCTTAGCGAATGCGTTAGATATAGTACATTGTTAGTATTATTTAACGGATAATACGTTTTCTGGAGGTGGTACTATTAAAATTGTTGGAAGAATGTAAACAACGCCGGCGTCATTAAAAAAAAGTTATAGTTACTTTATAGCCCGCTCGTGGCGCCACTCTCTTCGCGGTATTGGTTTTGTCAATGGTAGCTTCTTGCACTTTTTCAATAAACTGTTTTAATTATTATCTCTCTAAATTGTATCATTTCTACAGAAATTGTTTTCATATTTAACTATAGACACCCTGTGTAGCCCCCCTGAACTATGGTGGAACAGCGTTATGCCTCGAAAGATAGTGGAGAGAAGACACGCCCAGCAGTAGGACACTAAAGATTGGAGTCACCCCTCGTAAAGATTCAACTATATTTCTAGAACCTTCTAGGTATATAATCAAGTGATAATTTTCGAGGCCATAGCTTAATATCGTACAACTCATATACCCACAACTTTATTAAATTTCTTTAAGTAACTTGGAATTATCGCAAATATATGTACACAAGAATCTTCATTTCCATGTCTACCACCTCCGTAATTTCTCATTCAAGTTATTCTGGACGAATGATTTTATTTTTTAATTTAATTTAATTCAATTTGATCACCTCAATTATTTTAATACGGAATGTCACAAAAGAACGTCTAAAGATATTTAAATTTAGAATGTCACAAAAGTCAATCCTCCAAATTTATTTAAAATGAGGAAGTCGCAGATCACAGATCGTTCTTTATTTAAATTCTGAATATCGACCTTCAAACTTAAAAAAACTCGGGACATCTAGGGACATTATACTACCCTAATGTTTCCAGGTCAGGGATCAAAGTCTTTGGGCGAATTTGACCTTGATTAGGCAACAGGTAGGCATTAAATCACGAAGCCTAACCTTCGGTCGGGGCCGTGAGATCTGTAGGTACATGAGAACTCCCTAAAAACAATTGTTAATATTACAAACTCGCCTTGTTACTTACTTTGCACAAGCTATTAATATTTGTAGGTACTGAATTTCAGGATTTATTTGAGAATTAGTTGAAGAATAATATTTAATTAAAGTAAAAATTTCCATTGCTTTTGTAGGTTTGTTGTGTGTGTGAGTTTAATCGCGTCTATGTTTTGACCTTGTCATCTTACTACACATGAACTCAGGCGGTGCTTAATTCTCTACTCACACTGGTGATAGTCTTCTACGAGGGTTAGTTGACACCCGCCAAAAGACCCAGTCGTGTCACGACGAGAATTTAGGCTAATTTACGTAATTTCTTGACGCACGCAAGTTGCGGTGCAGTTTCAATGAAGTTTTCGTCTTAGTGCAAAATGGTATTCTTGCAATTGTCATTTAATAACATTATATGTCAAAACGAGTCGAGTGACGTGAACTTGACACTAGCGTATCTGACAGCGATTGTCAAAATTACGAGAATATCAAAAAGTTTGTTTTGATCGAAACTTAACTGAAACTGTACTGTAACGGAACTAATTTAATTATGTACTTGAATTAGCCTAATTCCAGGTACCGGAGACCACGCGTGGGGATTCAGATTGAATACATTCCCACAGATGAAGGTGACTCAGCCTGGGTTTATCCCCGAGGACCCCTTTCCTGAAGTACCAATCCTTTTCAAACAATTCACACAAAGATGTGTGGGCACGGTCCGCTGACCAGTGTTGCCAGGTCAAAGTTTTACTTTACCCTAGGCTTGGTCTGAATTTACCCTACAATCTGTATTATTAAAAAAATACCCTAAAATATATCCTTGTCTTTACCTTCTTTACAAATAACACAAATGTATTTTTCACAATAACACACACTGAAAGAAAGAACTACACAATTTATTGGACTTGGTGCGTTCATGACACGGAATCTGTAATGAATCAAAACACAGTTTTTCACAGTTATTTTGTACTGTAATTGACTGTTACCCCAAAAAATACCTTAAGAGGATTCATACCCCAAAATTACCCAGCTGGATTACTTTTACCCTAAATATAGGGTAAATTACCCTAAGTTGGTACCACTGCGCCACCGCTGCTCACGGTTGCTCTTTTCGAACCCAATCTTCATTAAGTAAGTACATAATTATATCGGTGAATTTATGTTCTTTATTTCTAATACTTTTATCATCTATTGATATTGTTATCACAATCATACCGCAGTTACAGTAACTGAACACTTGCCACTAAATCTACCAATATCATATCTTATTACCTTGAAATATATCCAAACTAATAATCTAATATATAAAAGGAGAGGTCAAAAGTGGGCTAGAATTTTGAACACCAATGTGATATACCTCATTGGAAAACTTATTTAATAAGCTGTTAGAATTTAACTAAACACGAATTTTAGGAGCAACCATTTTTGTAAAAATCAAAAAATGTAATAGAAAAACAAAACGCACATTACCTTTAATTATCCGTTTCCTAAGCAGTATAAATATTGAAATCACGTCAATAATTGCATTCTGTTACAGTACTTTTCTCTTGTAATATTATTCTAGCTGCAGCTTAATGTAATTATGACGAAAAATATTTGTTATCTTATTAGTGTAATAACAAAACGCGTGGAAAAAAATATAATTACGGGAAACGTCATGATGTCATTGTCATTGATCAGTTTGATTGACAGTGTCGAAATAATTTTGATTTTTTTGGTTGCTCAATTGTCATTTGACCATGGGGTTGCCAATTGCAATAATCATAATATTGCATTAAGGATTCTTATTTTCAATTTAAATTTAAAAAAAAAAGGGGGGTGTGTAAAATTATTTTAAATACACCAAAAAATTTAATTAATTATGCTCTATTAACCTATGTAACTCAGATTGCTGTTCAAATTTACAATTATTTTAATCCCAGGCTCTATACATTTTTTGAACGTCTCCTTTCCATGTCACAATGCTCGTTCCCATACTCCTCCGAAACGGCTTGACCGATTTTTATGAAATTTTATATTCAGTAGGTCTTCAAACCTCTAAGTGATAAGGGGTGTTCACCCCAAAATTTTATTTTTATTTATGTGATATTTTTTTTTAATTGTTGTTGTGTGGCCTTTTAAATACGTAGAACCCTAAATTTTCACCCTTCTATCACTAACCCCTGTACGGTGAGAAATACGCTATTCTCAGACCTACCGAATATAGACATGTATAATATTTCATAAAAATCGGTCAAGCCGTTTCGAAGGAGTTGTTTTTTAATTTTTCTCTGAGTAAGAACCATCCTCGTAATACAAAAAAAATTCTAAACAAAGAATTAGCGAAATCGGTTCAGCCGTTCTCGAGTTTTGCACTTACCAATACATTTACTCATTCATTTTTATTAAATAGATAATAACCTCGGCCCCGATTACCGCGTTTTTAGACATTAATCCTAATAGACTTCGATCTGTAGGATCGATCTTCGAATCCTTAGATTCGAAAAAAAAATTGCGAATGTTGATTGCAAACTATTTTTCTCATTCTCAGAATGTCACGTTAGAGTAGTCTACCACTCAACTCACGACATGCAACGAGTAGTTGTCTATTAGACATAAATGTATTATGCGCGAGATCGGGACCCTGTCGTGGTGCCCCTAAATGCTAAATGATACAGTCAACAAATGTAAGAAGAGCCTCCAAGCGACCTTCAGATGCAATAGACACCATACAATATAACTCGCAGTTACAATAGTACGATAAATTGTATACTTTAAACACACAATTATTGTGCTATACTAGCTTCCGCCCGGCTTACCTCGCGTTTTGTTAAAGTGCAAGTTGAATAACATAATTCCAGCCAGTGATCTTAAACTGAGCGATATTTCGGTGTTTCTACCGATTTTTCCACGATTTTAGAGAATATACCGATATATAACGAAAATATACCGATTATACACTGTTATACTTCCATATATTTTGGGTCACGAAATTTTATAAATATCGCAGTTTTTGTCATATACTGATTTTTGGTAAAAAATAGTACAGATATACCGATTTTAATGGGCAGCTCTACCGATTTCGTTTTTGGATATTCGAGGCCACTTATTCCAGCGCACACTCTCCGAAGTGTATCCGAAAGACTGAAAGATTAGCAACCAAGTGGTGATGCTAGAGGCTTCGCAATTTAGCCTTGACGAGGTGTTCGTTGCTAACAAGCCTTCTTGACGGTCAGCAGTAGTTGGCGACTACAAACTATACGTTATAGAACTCATTCGTAATCGTAGGTATACCTTAGAAATATGTATATTACAAACCAGTAGATCGCAGTGACTCATCGTCTCCTGCGGCTGTCTGCAGTCGGTTACGAACTTTAGAATAAAAAGTAGCTGTTGATCTAAGTTCAAGATTTTTAAACATTTGATTACTATTTTTATATAATACAGTCCATTACTAGTACACACGGCTACACAAGCTATACTAATCCAATATAAGCTGACCTCTCGTTGTACGGAAATCCTATACAATGCGAGATCAGCTTATACTGGAAATGTACAGCTCGAAGTGTAAATAAATAAATAAATATTCTGGGACATTAACACTCACGGTCATCTGGTCCCAAGCTAAGCAGAGCTTGTGTTATGGAAACCAGGTAACTGGTATATGCTATACTTAAAATACTTTTCTTTTGTAAATTACTTATAATAGATACTAGCTTCCACCCGCGGCTTCGCCCGCGAAATTGATCTCACTAATCTTGTTTCTCCATACAAACTTTGGAACCCCGTTTCTCCCCCTTATAGGGTGAGTTTTGAAAAATCCTTTCTTAGTGCACCCCTAGACCCCGTAAGGAACCTATGTGCCAAATTTCAGTCTCCAGAGTCTCCAGACCCAGCGGTTTGGGCTCTGCGTTGATTTACACCCAGACTCGACACAAACACAAATGTTTATCACTAATGTTTGTCTCGGGAATCGAACCCACGACCTGCGGCGTGAAAAGCAAGTATCTTACCGACCACTATAAGTATGCTAATATTTATATCACGGGCCACGGGACCAGTGCTGGACAAATATAGTCGGCGAAAATTTTAGTGTGCGAAATGAAACATGAATGGGTTAAATCATTATTTATTCCGTTTATTATTGTTTGAATATCGAATAGAGTACATTTGCTCACCAGAACGTAATTTAACCTTTAAGTAGAAAAAATTCCATCATTAGCAAATTATTATTAGGTATTTTAGTAAATATGTTTGCTTCTGCCCAATTAACAAACTAACTACGTACTTAGAATAATATGCTTTAAAATTTCTAGTGATATACAAACGATATGCAAATACAGAGAGTTGGCAGTGACTCATTTCCTTAAAGAATCCTATTAACCCGGGTTCAACCTATTTAGGAAACAGACAATAACGAATCAAACGCTCAACGGTTTCATACAAACACCGAAAATTAGGATATTTTAACAACAAACTTAATATAAATATAATTAACACAATACTAACTTTAAAAAAAAAACCGGTCAAGTGCGAGTCGGACTCGCGCACCGAGGGTTCCGTACAAACCTGCAAGGTTTACAAAGTTCGTTCATTACGACAATCGAGTCATAACTATGGTATTTTTATTGCAAAATGTGGTATAACTACTTAAAATTTTAAGCTTTTCGGAATGTTTCTGTTACCTGTGCTGTAAGCTATTGCTTCTTACCAAATTTCGAGATTCTATGTCAACGGGAAGTGGTCTTTAGGTTTTAATTCCCTTGCGTGTAGTTGCGAGTTTCAAAATATGCGGTAGGTATCAATGGTTGTACTTTTGCGTTTTGCGTTTTTGCGTTGACTTAGAATTTTTTTTTTTCACGGGTTAAAGGCAATTAGATCTAAGTATTTGATATAAATTTCAACTTGATAGCTCTACGCGTTCATGAGGAAAAAAGTAATAAGTTTATATTTATTAAAAAATATATATTTTGTAATGTAACTAAAAATTTAAGGTTTTCGGAATTTTTCCTTTATGTGTGCTATAAAACATTGCTTCATGCCAAATTTCAAGATTCTAGGTCGACTGGAAGTACCCTTTAGGTTTTGATTCCCTTGCGAGTACTTGCGAGTTTCAAAATATGCAGCTTAAATTGCTGTTTCTTTTGATTGCGTTGACATAGAAGTTTGATTTTGTTACAGCTTAAAGGTATTATAGACCTGAGTATTTGGTATGAATTTCAATTTAATACCTCTACGCGTTTATGAGGAAATGGGTAGTAAGTTTAAAATTATTAAAAAAAATTATATTATGTGATGTAACTAAAAATTTATGGTTTTCGTAATTTTTCCTTTATCTATGCTATAAGACGTTGCTTCGTACCAAATTTCAAGATTCTGAGTTCACGGGAAGCACCCTGTAGGTTTTGATTCCCTTGCAAGTGTCGAAAATTTGCGGCATAAACGGCTGTATCTTTTGATTGCGTTGGCTTAGAAGTTTGATTTGTTCACAGCTTCAAGGGACAGTAGACCTGAGTAATTGATATAAATTTCAGCTTCATACCTCCACGCGTTCCTGAGAAAAAGGGTCTTGACAGACGGACGGACAGACGGACAACAAAGTGATCCTATAAGGGTTCCGTTTTTTCCTTTTGAGGTACGGAACCCTAAAAATGAATGGAAATTATATAATATTTATAAAAAAAATTAAAAAAAAATTTTAACTCCATTAAATATGAACTCTGTACCTATTACGATTCGAGAAATATAGACAGACATTACAGTCCATCAAATCTAAGAAGTACCGTTTGACAGTTCTAAACGTAGTACATTTAGAATTTTATTTTTTGTATGAAAATTGTTTATGTTATGTTAAATTAAAAATAGCTTCATAATTCAATTATTTTATAGGAAAGCTAATAAAAAATAGTGTGAATTACGCCTCTATAAAGCTAATTTAATAGAAAACAGTGAAACGTCAAACGGTACTTCTTAGATTTGATGGACTGTAGTGACTTTACTTTCGACGGATCATCCTTTACGTATAGAACTCTAAAAACTAAATAAAGTACTTATATTGTATCACTGTAGCACATTAGATCAAATTATGAATAATATAATAATACAAAGGCTACCTTAAAGAGGCTCTATATGCGTATTATTATTCCTATCAAGATAAAACTCTAATTATATAACAAAAATGCCGCCGCCGTCTACTAACTTTGCGGAACCAGCGTATTAGTGGTTATCTATTTACAAGCATTTTATATGAGGATAGATAGCGAAGCTTACACCTTAACACATCACATCAGTGGTAACACTATTCTAAATCAAACCTTATTTATAAGTAATTACAGATGTTATTGCATAAACTGTGCAATATGTTTAAAGGAAACATATTTTATGTGATAGCGAGTGAAAAATATTGTGGCGGTAGTGTATTTTGATAATTAGGCTGACCTGTATTAGTTCCATGGGTTGATTTTTGTATCTTAACAGGAAATAATTTACGCAATGATCGGGAACACCATTTACCTAATCCTATTCCAGTGTTATTCTTGGCTAATTGTTAAATGTGAAAAGAGAAACGGTAGCTTAGCAGTGGGCTGAGTTAACGCATCGTTATGTAACGGTGAGCAGCAGTTAGCAGTGGTAGCACAGTTTTGAGTAGAGGTATTGCGACAGAGGTGCAGAGGTGAATAGCGGTGGCTCAGCAGAGAGCAGCGGTGAGCAGCGGTGGCTCAGCACTGAACCAAGCTAACGCATCGTCAGGAAAATAACGGTGATCAACGTTTAGCAGTGGTAGCACAGCTTTGAGCAGAGGTATTGCGATAGAGATGCAGAGGTGAAAAGCGGTGGCTCAGCAGATAGCAGCGGTGTGCAGGGTTGACTCAGCAGTGAGACAAGCTAACGCATCGTCAGGTAAGTAGCAATGAGCAGCGGTTAGGGAGCGTTCAAGTATTACGTAACGCAATTTTTGAAGATTTTCGACCCCCCCTCCCCCCACTGTAACGCTCCGTAACGTGTTTCTGTACCCCCCCCCCACCCCCCTCTCTAAAGGTTACGTAACACTCAAGTCATCATTTTTACCCTGAAGTCGCAAAAAGTTGTTATAGTTTTTATCCTTCGTATAGTTTTAATTGCCTTATAATAAAACAAGAGATTTTTAATTCGCAACACCTGCGTATTTTGTTTATTTTTTTATAAATTTTTGGCTTTACAAAACACAATTGTTTTTCTCCTTCATTCTCCTAAGTATTTTAGCTTTTTTACTAATAAATTCTTCAAATAAAATAACATATTTATTTTAACCTTTGGCAATGCAATTATAAACAGAAACCCAACTGAAATTAAACATTTTACTCGAAATAAAATCGTATTCTTAACAAAATTAAAAAATAATCAACTATTAACCAAGTATCTAAGTAGGTCTATAAAAATAATTCGATTGAAATTACTGCTCCTCTGTCCACGGGTTTGCTAGCCACTCAGATTCTTTCATCACTGGCACCTGGAGTGCAGACGAAGACGGTTCTGGAATTGTTAAGCCACTTGCATCAACTTCGTCTTCGTCGAGCCAGTCAGCATCCTCAGACGATGTTTCATAACGACGCACAATGCAGAGAAGCTCATTTGCCCTTCTGGCAGCAAGGCGCTATGGCCGTACTCTAGTTTCACAATGGTCTTGGACAGTCTTGCCATGCACGTAACGACAGTGCATTTGAACACTCCTGTGAGATGTAAAATAGATCCCACAGGTTGGACATACTTTTTTCTTTAGGTCGGATTGTACAGATGGACAAAAGAAATCGTAAGGCATCTGCTTAAACCCTTCTAGAGGAGGTGACAGATTAACGGACAACCTTACAAGAAGTGGCGAAAACTTGGATTTTCCTTTGTCTAACAAACTGGGTACTACGAGCTTGCTTGGGGTTTGAAGTATTGGGCAAGGTGGCGGCATGAAAGTATCCGTAAACACAGATTTCAATGCACTTCTCGGTGGTGAACAGCAGGATTCATCTGCGCATTTTATAACCTGTAAGAAATATTGCGATTCACGGACGTGAACGCTATACCACAACAGATTTGGTTCTGCTGGATCCTGCATGCTATCTTCGGGCTGTCTATACTCCGCCGAAACGTCATAATTATCAATTTTCATTTCTCTCCACACTTCTGCAAGTGTTTCCCCAGCGTGCTGAAAATTGCGTTTTTCCAAATCATCATCCGTAGTCATTCCTTTGTCGTCAAGATGAGAACCAAAATGTTCATGAGGCAAAATGACGCCTGCCAGTCGTTTGCTGAGGGGAGCCATGCGACGCTCAACTCGGTTATATGCGCTCCGCCCAGGAGCATTAGTCGCTAGAAACAGGGCGTCCAGGTTGTATTTTTTAAAGTGTTCAATCGCAAAGTTCTTGACTTTGCGATAACGCGGGTTTTCGTCCGGCCCACCATCTACAAAGATGATGATTACTGGCTTCACGGTGTTCGATTCTGTCATCATTAAGGATTTGAATGAAGGTATTGATAAAAGTGATTCGAAATCATAAGCGTGGGTGTTCGCTGTGGAGGATGAGTGTTTCCCGCTCCTTATGGATATGTGTGTCGGCCCGCTGTACCCAACAGCTTCTTCCCTACCGAAATTGTTAGGTTCTACGTTGACGCCGGCGTATACAGAAGGAATAAGTTTGTGCCGCTCTGCCACGACCCAGTCATGATCAGGTAAAAGTATTCTGTATTCCATATGCATTAAAAGAGGGCTCTGACTTTTTACTGCCGGTAAACCTATCGGTACACGTGCCTTATCGTCTTGTGAGAGAACGAATACTTGCTGCGGTCCCAGAAGCGAAGCGAGAGATTCCAATGACCTGATTGTAGCAGTGCAAAATTCCCCGTCCTCGTGTTTTTTGTGCATCTCGGTCTGTGGTCTTGCTAACTTTACGGGTACAGTACGTACGTGTCTTCTTCCCTCTTGTGTGTTAGAAACGCGTGGGAGTAAATGAAGATATGTGCCGCTTCGAGAAATTTGGAATCCCATTAACAACAGCCTTTCATGCAGGTCGGACAGAGTGAGACAACTCCTAATCATCTCTGTTCGGCGGCGTTCATCAGCAGCGCTGCCATGAATGGCAATATTAATTATGGTCTCTAGGAGAGCAGGTTGCGAGTCAACTAAAGAGGGCTGTCCAGGGCCAGTTCGAGGTTGTGCTGCAGCAGGATTGTTTCTCTGACGTTCAGTTTTCTCCAGTTTTTCTTTGGCTCGAAATTTTTTTGCACGCTTAGCAGAGTCTCTTTTTTTCTTCAAACATTTCTCTTCTTCTTTCAACTCTTTGCGTAGCTTTTTTATTTCGTCATGAACATCATCTTTGGCTATACCAGTGTCCCTTGCTTCAGTGAGAACATTTATTTTTTGTTGCAGTAGACCAATTTTCTTCATAAGAGTTTCTTGAGCCGGTTTGCTTGGAACATTTTTAGCGATGACCGAATCAACCAAAGTCTTGTCTGGTTCCGTAGACGATGTCTCCACAGTTTCCTCATCAGTATTCTGACTTTGCTCCTCGTGGATATCGCTCATCTTTCGTTTGACGGCAGTGCTTTCATGTCCAGCGACTGCGACAATCGATTCCATGAGAGATGAACACGTGGATGAAGCTACAACATTCGAATCCTATAGACCAAGAGAAAATTAATTAAGAATAGGTATTATTGACACATGCGATAAAAAAGAACATAATATACAACACATATAAGCAGATGCACCTGTTTTTGTTGAGGAGCACGCGAAGTCGAGGGAGCATTGGGCCATAGTGTTGCTGGCGTGCTTGATGTTTGCATAGGTAGCTAGAAATATAAAATACTTATGACCAGTTCTTTTATGAAAAATCAAGGTTTGGACTAAATATAATACTCATGTCATTATTACATTTTAGTAGTAAACTTACTTGTGTAAAATAACTAAGCATTGTTGCTTTCTTCTTTGTGGCCTTCACCTTCAACTCTCGTATAACATCATTTATATGTTCTAGAAACTTTTCTTTGTTTTTTAGTTTTTCTTTAGCCGTTTTCCAAATTTCATTGGCATTTTTTTGACATACTTGCACTGGCAAGTCAGCATGAGAGCCTTTATAGGCCAAGAACAGCTGATGATACAAATCTCCTTCTTTTGAGGACATTACAGTATGAACACTATGAACTCACTTTAATAACAGCGACTACAGCAATTTGCTTCTGCATAAACACTAACGAATACTGACAACAAAAACAACATTAAATGACGTACAATACAATCTAGGGATTCCCCGTGAAATATAAACGAAAAGGTTTACCAACATGCGAGAACAAATTAAAAATGGCGACCAGACTAATACAATCGAGAGATTCCCCGTGAAACGTAAACGAAAAGGGTTGCCAATTTAGGAGTTTTATTTCCCTATTTTTTTATATAAAAAAAGAAATAATGTTACGTAACGTGTTGTAAGAAGGACCCCCTCCCGCCCGTGTAACGCATCGTAACGTTTTACGAGACCCCCCCGCCCCCCCCCAAATTGCGTTACGTAATACTTGAACGCTCCCTTAGTAGTGGCAGCACAACTTAGAGCTGAGGTAGTGCAATAGAGACGCAGCGGTGAACAGCGGTGGCTCAGCAGTAAGCGGCGGTGGCTCAGCAGTGGCGCAGCAGAGAGCTCTATCCTGTACCATGTTCATCTTTGTATGAATTGTTTCATCACCATCACCTCTACTGTATACACGTGAAAAACTGACTTGTCTTACAAAAAATAGACTTGGCATTAAATCTGGATCTTCTCCTACCTTTCTTCACGATTTGCTATAGATATAAGTGATATTACCGAAGTTAAATACTACATACGTGTGTATAGATAGTTTAAGCCGGTCAATGATGTGATACTCCATGCTCACCGTTGAATGCACGATTTCTCTGCATCGATTCCCCGTACTAAATAGCACGCCACACTCTGTTTGTTCCATACCTCTCCGCAATAATCGAAGTTACTTTAATTTTCACTAATAACTCATACAATGTTATATCTCAGTAGATATAATAATGTTATATCTACTGAGATACATTACATTTTACATTTTTTTTATGACTACAGTCCATCAAATCTAAGAAGTACCGTTTGACAGTTCTAAACGTAGTACATTTAGAATTTTAATTTTTGTATGAAAATTGTTTATGTTATGTTAAAATAAAAATAGCTTCATAATTCAATTATTTTACAGGAAAGCTAATAAAAATAATGTGAATTACGCCTCTATTAAGTTAATTTAATAGAAAACAGTGAAACGTCAAACGGTACCTTTTAGATTTGATGGACTGTAACGAAGCAGAGCCCAACTAAAGTCCCTAACTAAGCAGAGACTATGGAAACCAGACATCTGGTAATATACTACTTAAAATACTTTTCTTTTGTAAATATATACATAAATATAGATAATTACATCCAAATGAGACAAATAAACATGTTTATCACACAAATGTCTGTCTTGGGTGAGAATGGAACCCACGACCTGTGGCGTGAAAAGCAAGTATCTTACCGACCACGCACCCAGCCTGTACGGCGCGGCGCGTCCGTACCGACGACATAAACGTCAGTTTCCCTTCACTTCAACCCTTTCTAGTATCCCATGGGCATATGTCTTCTATCAACTATCTTACGAGTTGCAAGAGTTTAGGCCTTAAACTATACACGCTGGCGAAGTGCATGTGGGTGGATGTCACATGTTCGGTTTCCTCACGATGTTTTCCTTCACCGATAAAACCGGTAAACCTTGTATCACCGGTTCGTGTGTGGGCACGACCGGAGATACAACCCGCGTTCTTATATTTCAAAGGCACTGCGCTATCGCTTCCCTTAACAGCTTCCCTTCGCTTAACACAAACTAACAAAACGCGAAACTAAAAAAAAAATAACACCATTAACATGTGTCTCTATCCTTTTTAGTGCCCCACGGCTAGGCACGGGTCTTCTCTCAACTCAGTTGAAAGAGTTTAGACCTTAATCCACACTCGCAGGCCAAGAGCGGGTTGGTGGATGTCACATGTCCTTGAATGATTAGTTCTTAGACATGCGGTTCCCTCACGACGATTTTCTTCACCGATATTGAGCAACGGAGATGAAACAATTCACACAAAGATATGTAGGCAACCCGCGACCTTATTTATCTAACGCGAGGCCCGTACCGCTGTGCCTCCTACGTAATTATCTATATTTTAATTAAGTAACAAGTAATGTAGAACAGAACAATAGATCGACTTTGTACCAATTTTCATTGAAACAATGTCGCCTATTGGGGCCTCTATTTATTAATCATTGATAACAACTCATTCTACCTATTGGACTGAATAATCACTACATTACATATACAAACTAGTTTCCGCCCATGGCTTAACCCGCGTAGTACTTACTACCACCTAGGCTACTTAACCAAATCTGACAAACCCAAACCAAGCCCCATAACCATGAAGTTTGAAAAGACTGAAACGTCGAGGTATAAAATCTTAAATTTTGCGATAAAATCAGTTATAAAATGATCGGTTCGACCGTCCTCGGGCGGCTCACCGAAAAAGTCCGGTGAACCAATAAAGGCCCTTCCTGCTAATTGAGTTAGGTCATCAGCAAAAAAAAAACAGTTATAAAGTAGTCTTATTTCAACCCTTCATTGTCAAGGGTTAATAATAAAAAACAAAATGTCTCTATTTGTCTGTATGTTTGCAATTACTTCAAAAACTAATGTACACACATCGAGCTATATAAATCCAGTATAAGCTGACCTCTCGTTGTACGGATATCCTGTACAATGCGAGATCAGCTTATACTGGAAATGTATAGCTCGATGTGTAGTCTTGGTACAGTTTTCACAACCAATTTAAACATTTTCCAAAGGTTTATATAGTAGGGAAGAGTGTATATGGAAGAGTCGTGATTTTTAGTAACAAAAATGTGACAGTTTTTTTGTTGAACGCAACTTAAATAATAATGTTTGTAGGTAGTCAGTAATAATTGTGATTAATATTTTTGGACGTCAAATACCTTAGTCCACCCGTGAACATGAAATCTGAAAAGACTTTGTAACGTCGGGATCTAAAATCTAGATAATTTTTTAATTCAATTTTTTAATTCAAATTTCAATCTATACAATTTTTTTTTGTTGTCTTTATTTATGGAACTTTGAAATATTACAGTTCTAAGAAAACAATTTTTATAGAACTATCATTTATTGTGAACTAGCAACCCGCCCCAGCCTCGCACGGGTGCAATGTGTTATACTTATAAACCTTCCTCTGGAATCACTTTATCTATTAAAAAAAAAACAATCAAAATTCGTTGCGTAGTTTTAAAAATCTAAGCATACATTTGACATCAGCGACTTTGTATTATACTATGTATGTAGTGATAATAGTGATCCAGTGTGGCTTAATAAAAAAAAAATTAAACTATGGTACCTAATATATAGTTAAGTTAGAAAAATTCATATCGGCTCTTTCAAAGTCTGGCTCTTTCAAACACACTCTTTTTCTCCCTTATTATCTCTTATCCCTTCTCTACATCTTATTGCACCTTATCGAATCCGGGTCGTCAGTAAAGTATGAAGAGTCAAACATTTAGTCGCAATAAACTCAGATATGTACAAGGTAATACATAGTAGTTTTATATTTTATCTAAGACATGATATGATATCTCACGTCCAATTAGATATACCTTGTCAACGCTACTGTGACAATAAAATTAACGAAATATGCTATTGACCTACTTAAAAATACACCTTTATAGGATCACTTTGTTTTCCGTCTGTCTGTCTGTCAAGACCCTTCTTTTCAGGAAAGGGTGGAGGTGTCAAGCTGAATTTCAAGTACTCAGGTCTACTGTCTCTTAGAGCTGTGAAAAAATCTAACTTCGACCCTTTTTAGTGTCCCACAGCTGGTCACAAGTCTTCTCTCAACTATCATGAGTTGAGAGAGTTTAGGCCTTTATCCTCCCACGCTGGCCAAGTGCGGGTTGATGTCAGTTGTCCTCGAATTATTAGTTCTTAGACATGCCGGTTACCTCACGATGTTTTCTTCGCCGATATTGAGCAGCGGTGATGAAACAATTCACACAAAGTTGTGTGGGCACGACCAGGATTCGTACCCGTAACCTTATTTTTCTGAGGCGAGACCGTTTATGCCACAAATTTCAGAGAATCAAAACATAGAGGGTATAATACTTGCCGTGAACACGGAATCTTTAAATTTGATGCGAAACAACGTCATATAGCACAGATAAAGAGAAAATTGCAAAGGCATATATATTTGTATATGTCTCTCTGTCTCTCTCTCTCTCTCTCTCTAGTCTGTCTAGATCAGTGGTTATCAAACTTCCTGAACAGACGACCCCTACAGGTTGTTAAATTCTGGTCTCCCATTAGTTCATAAACAGATAAAAAGTTGGGAGTTTATTTTATGTTTTACTAGCGACCCACCCCAGGTTTGCACGCGTTCAAATTTTACTCCTGACACCTTCCTCATTCATCACTCTGTCTATTGGTGAAAATCACAATTATTATTGTTATTTTTACAGATATCTACCTATTAACTCCGTAAAAGATTTGCAAAATTCTGTTTTTGATTGAAAAAGGTGTATTGTGAAATGTGGAACGATTTCGGAATACTCTTTTCTTCTGAACCTTTTTAAAATAGTCGTCGGTTCATTACTTGTCATATTTTTATCATATAAAAGTAATGATTAACTATCTAATTAAACAACTGAGAACATAGTTAATCAATTGTCAGTTCTATTCTAGAAACGTTTAATTCCAGAGATGAAGCTACGTGACTTGTAGCTGGAAGCCCAATGTTGCAACAATGGGACTCTACTCTTCGTTTGAGAGATAATTTTACGAGTAAGTTTTGTACGACAATTAAGTTCAAGGATCATTATTATTGTCCTCTCCCAGTAGACGACATGATATTATTCTTTCTTCGGGTTGTCGCATGCAGCTTGCTGTGGGTATGTTTCGCAAATTTTTGGCGCCCAGCTTTAGGTATATACTATATTTAACTGGCCTGGCGGCGTAGTGGTTAGTGACCCTAACTGCAAAGCCGAAGGTCGTGAATTCAATTCCCATGTAGAACAAATCTTTGTGTGATGACACTGATCGGAATAGGTAGAGCTATTTAGGTTCATTGACCGCAAACATTGATGTTAATATGGATATTCTACGGGATTTCGGTTGGCACTCCGGGATTTTAAACATTATAATTAATATTACTACTTATCCTTAAACCGGTCATTATTATACCTTTCGGAAAAAGGATATTCTTACATTACTCCCTAAGGCGTAAATAGTTTTTTATTATTTTTCTATTTAATAAGCAAATTCCGGGATATCCATATTATTCTTACATAAGACAAGTACAAAAAATAGCTCTACCTACTCCGATCTCTGGGTGTAATTTATCTATAATATATCTATGTATGTTAAACAAAAAAAAATATTTATGTAGTAACAAAAGCAAATATAGTAGCTTAATTTGGGACTAGATGGCTCTGTGTGTATGTGTGAAAATATAATTTTAAGTTCTGTTTTATATTTAAGTACTTATCTTAAGCTAAGTTCGTTCGGTGTTTTTTCTTTTAATATCTTATCAATTGTATTATTTATTTGTGTAAATAATGAAATTATTTATTAAACTACGAAAGTATGAAATTAGCCCACCCCGTTGTATGGATAAGACATATTAATACGAAAAATACTACAGGCCTTAATACTATAAGCCATAGATTAAACAATTTATTCGAACGAATGAAAAGCGTAAAAGAGTAGGCCTTGTGACCCATTTCGCGCCAATCCTGGCGGCGGCGTCATTTAAAACCGGCGCTTGCATCGTCTGGCCGTCGTCTGCGCAGCTGTATTCTGTGCGCATGCGCGTCTTTCCGTCCGCTAGAGTCAACAAACTCCGTCATTCCGCCACAGGAATGCAAGCATTGTGGAGCGCGATATTAAATGTCAATGGAAAAGGGACTTAAGATAAATTTCATATTATTATTTGTAATTAAATTTATAGCTTAACATTAGTGTGTTTCTAATTTCAGCAGCTTGGAAATTATTTTTGAAAACCGAAAAGTTTACACTTTACATAATATTTCACTTTACACTTCACTTAACTTTACTTAATACTTTACACTAAAATTAATACTTTATTCTTCGTTATACTCTTTACCTATCTTTACATAGTATAAAATGAAGTCGCTTTCGCTGTATTTTGGCGATAAACTCAAAAACTACTGTATTTTATGCGGTTTTCACCGAGAGACACAGTGATCTATGAAGGTTTAGGTGTATAATTAGAACCCGTGCGTCGCCGGGGCGAGTCGCTAGTACAATCTTCCCTGGTCACGCCATGAATTGAGATCGATTACACCGAAATGATATTTTTTTTGTTTCGAAATTGTAACCTACGTTACTACACCATCCGTGCGAAGTTAAGGCGGACAGCTAGTTGAATGTAAACTCACTAAATTCTACTGCTCCAGAGCCCGTGTCACATTTAATGGCTGAGCCACCTTCGTCCGTGGGTGTACCTTTAATTGAATCCCCACACGTGGTCCCGGGTGGTGCAAATCAGGTGACAAACAACTGGTGGTAGGCTACGGCCGTGGTTAGTGACCACCGTGCCGTGTTCCGGTACGATGTCTGGTGAAACCACTTGAGAGGGTGGACCGGAATTGTTGCTCCTTTAAGGTTTTTAACCATATGGAGGCTCATTCCACTGCCACCTTCTCACCGATAATCATTCGTAATCACGAGTGAATCGGTATACTGGGCTGGCGCGTTCCATCTTAGACTACATCATTGCTTAGCATCAGGCACGTTGTAGTCAAGCGCCAGCCTATCTATAATATAAAAATGAATCGCAAAATGTGTTAGTAAGCGCATAACTCGAGAACAGCTGAACCGATTTCGCTAATTCTTTTTTTAGAATATTCCTTGAAGTACAAGGATGGTTTTTACGCAGAGAAAAATTTAAAAAACGCCTCCGATACAGCTTGACCGATTTTTATGAAATCTTATAGGTCATATTCTGTTTTCGGACCCGGCAGGTGGCACTAGGTAGTAGATAGGTAGATTTAGACTCTGGAGGAGCAAACATGTCGCATGTATGCAACACAGGCTGTTAAAAGGTTAAATTTATATCTGTAGTTATGTTACGGTTATCATAATATAAAAATACATCTATTGTATTTTAATTTTGTAAACGATTCAATTAAGTTAATATTAGTTTGACACTGATATAATATTTGTGATCTAACGCCTCTCAGGTACACGTCTATGAATCTTATTAAAATGTTATTTACACTTGATGTACAGTCGCAAGCAATATTCGCTGTTAGTTTTTAATCTCCAACGATATAAGAGGACTGCGAGAAACATTTTTTTTTTTACGTAGCTGGCAATTTATCCTCGTTTAGAGTTCCACTGTCAGCTTCACCTGTGTGACCTGCACATATCATACTCAGCAGTGGAATAAAAATTAGCCTTTCTCAATAAATGGGCTATTTATAGGCCGACCGTTTAACTTGCGTATCGCCATCTGAGGTACAAAGTCATTACACATTAATTAAATCTCATAAAGAACTATTTAACCACAGATAAAAGTAATGTAAGACTATTCGTCACTAATATAGATCTATATCGCTTGAATCATCATCACTGTCTGTGCAGCTTGAGGAGTCAGAATCTTGGCGATAGGCGATACGCGAGTTAAACGGTCGGCCTATAGCAGTGCAAGAGATTTTCCTATCGGACCAGCAGTCCCTGAGATGAGCGCATTCAACAAAACAAAATCTACAGCTTATACTATTGTTATTACATCTGGTGATATTGGCAAACGTAGCGTAGGACGCCCTCAGACTAGAATTGGCGATACCAGCAAACAAGCACAAAAAAAGTCGCGCATTATGCTCAGTAGCATTTTTAGGAGAGGCATATGTGCAGCTGACTAAAATAGGCTGATGATGGTGACATCTGATGAAGACAGTGATGTACACGGTAGTAGCGGTCCAAAGAGCATAATCCACTTCGCCCGCGTGGTACTCATTGGAATAAAAAGCCTTATAGCCTCAGTTTTAATCCAGACCATAATCTATCTCTGTGCTAAATTTCATCTAATTCCGTCCGGTAGTTTTTGCGTAACAAACATCCATACATTCTTAAAAACTTTCCCGTTTATAATATTGGTAGGATTTATTTACTTCCTGTATAATCCATGTAAGTAATTTTCGACGTATAGATAATAAATAGTTGAGGGGTTTATTTTCCTTTTTTAAATTTTGACATTACAATTAAATTAACAAAAGACGATCCTTTAGAGACATTATTTAGAAAAAATAATTAATTTATGCGATGTTTTGGATATTTCTAATTGATAAGCCTTAAATTTATTTTATTTGTTTTACTGGCACAATAAAGATATATTTTTTTTTATTTTTTTTTATTCAAGTGTATAGAGTGTATCGTGTTAATAGTTGCAACTGTACCACGTTTGGGAATCATCAATAGAGGACAAATAGCCAAGTGTTATGTTTACGTAACACATGCTAGCGTGTAGGTGTTAAAAGCCTTAATTTTAGAATAATCGTAGTACTTATATCAAACAATAAAAATTATTTTGTGATCTTCACTATAAACTTAGAGCTTATTTTCAATTTCTAATTTAACCATTTCGGAATAAACCTAATCGATGTAGCTAAAAATTATCTATATCACTTTAGCTTTTAAATAAAAATACCGAATCAAAATCAGTACATCTACTAATGCACTAGCTACCATAGAAAAAAAAAACATTTATATTTGTACATATTTTTCTATGGCACTGCGTAACAACGCACTTGCACACCCGTGAACTTTATTATAACACCCTCCTTCTTCGTCGGAGTTAAAAAATAAATTTATTAAACTTAAAAATCTGGCATAAGTCCTATATTTCATCTAGCTCTGCCTTACCTTCATGATGATGATACCTCATACTTTTAAAGACATTGAAATAAAACTACTTTATAAAGGATTTTATCGCGGTATATTTTAGATTTTAGATCCCGACGTTTCAAAGTCTTTTCTTTTGATCCACCCGTGACCATGAAGTCTGAAAAGACTTTGAAACGTTGGGATCTAAAATCTAAAATGTAACGCGATAAAATCCGTTAGTATTTAATTTCAATGTGTGATATTCGAATAAATTTAATAAAATACTTTTTAAAGACAGTTACAAAAACACAAGAATTATTTCTGTAACATTGTTACACAAAATAAAGTTGTAAATTTTAAGTTCTATCAAAATCCATGTAAGATAGCACAAAGATAATGTTCTTACTTATCAAATATTTAACTTAACATAACTTAGGAATAACTACACTTGTGTAAACCTACTGTGTAGTGAATGAGACATTAATTCTTTTGTTTCATAACCTTACTTTATATGTACTTATCAATTTTGTCACGTTTTTATCTCACGTGGTTCAAATGTTACATAATTCACATGAATTAAGTAATTTACTATTATCTATCAATTAAATTTATCGATTACACAATGAAGTGATCAAAGAACCAGAGTAATTCACATAGCTCACCGGATTAATAAGCTGAAGTGGCAGGTCATATCTGCCGCAGAATCGACAACCGTTGGGGTAAACGAGTTGTTAAGTGAAGACCACGGATTGGCAAATATAGTGTACGACGCCCTCAGACTAGGTGGAGTAATGACGTCTGGAAGGCAGCTGGTAAGAGCTGGATGAGAGTAGCCGCGGATCGTGCTCAGTGGCGTGGTTGGAGAGAGGCCTATGTCCAGCTAGACTGATGATGATGATAATCATGATGACGTAATTTACGAAGATCCTAATCGCGCAACAGTGGAGACCCCGTATTAGCAAACCTAGCGTAGGACATAGTAGTGAACTTAGCAGATTATTACATAGCAGATCACAAACATATCAAGTTCCTATTGCATGTAGTTGAGTTGTATAGTTCTTGACACTTTTTAGAAGTGGCATTTTTACCCCAAAAATCATCAATTGAAAATGTTATCTGCTAACCTCCCGTTGCAGATTATTTTGCTGAAAATCACAGATAAAATAGTTCTTGTCGCATGCAGTTAAGTTCTATAGTTCCTGATAAAAATTGTTCAAGCATTTTTACCCCAGAAAAAACAAAAAAAAGATCTTCTAACTTCCAGTAGCAGATCATATTCTCAGACTAGGTGGAATGACGATCTCTACAAGGTGGCTGGTAAAAGCTGGATGTAAGTAGCCGCGGATAGTGCTCAGTGGCGTACTAGGAGAGGTCTATCTTCAGCGGTGGAGTAGAATAGTGAAAAAAGTGTCTGTCTGAAAAAAGTGTCCGCGACGGAAATTCAGAATACTTGAGAGAAGACCCGTGCCCAGTCGTGGGACACTAAAAAGGGTTGAAGCGAAAGTTATTTGACATACCTGATAGACTTGAATTTTTCTTACTCTTATGAGCCGATAATGTTCGAAACCAAACTCCTCAGGCAGTTTTGAGGGCTTCATCCGAATAAATATAAATAAACTTACATTTTCAATGGTTGGCTAATGAAGTTATGTATTACGCTGGCCGCACACGGGCCACCGATCACAACCACAATGTGTTTTCTTTCATTCATATTATATGGGCTCACCGCACACGTATGACGCCGGTGGTCACCACACGGCACAAAGCATAGCGTGAGGCCCATGTGCGCGACGACAAACGCCGCGACTCCAAAACTAAAACGCTAGAACGCTTAGTGCGTGAGGCGCCCACCAACGTAACAGAATGTCGGTAGTCCATAAAAATGTTTGAAAACTATTTAAACATGCCCTCCGATCTCCTAAAATTAGTGTCCGGCAATATCCTGAGCCGAGATTCGTCCCCACATGGAAAGCTCTCATGGCAGTTGCGACAGTACTTGATCGGTTCGACCGTCCTCGGACGGCTCACCGAAAAAGTCCGATGAACCAATAAAGGCCCTTCCGGCTAATTGGGTTAGGTCATCTGCAAAAAAAATCTATTTAAACACATCGCATGGCGCTGCCGGAGGCTGCGCGGGCGTTTTGTGGTTCTGCTCGGCCCGTGTGCAGTTAGACTTAAGTAGTAAGCGCAAGCGCAGCATAGCAACCACTTGACGGTTGCAACACAGTTATGTTAGACCTTACGCTCCGTTAGCAAGTTAACAGAATTGTGCTAATTGGATTATAACGCCTCAAATTTGTCTATATCACGAATGTACTGTACTTAGGTACTTATACGTTTACATAGAGGCATGCTCTGCTGTGTTTTCGTTTGAACTTAGGCTGTTTGGTTGAGTTACTGCCACCTTCTCATCTAAAATCATTCGTAATCACAAGTCAATCGGTATATTAGGCAGGCGCGTTTCATCGTAGAGTACATGATTGCATAACATAAGGGAAGTTGTAGTGAAGCGCATGCCTATTGCAGAATAAAAAAAATATTTGGATGACAGAGAAAGATTGTCTGGAATAGCATAGTGACTATTTGTAACGTATCACGTTAACCCACACTAAAAGTAGTGTCCCACTGCTGGGCACGTCTCTCAACTATCTTACGAGTTAATGCCTTAATCCACACACGCTGGCCTAGTGCGGGTAGGTGGATGTCACATGTCTTCGAATGATTAGTTCTTAGACATGCCGGTTTCCTCATGATGTTTTCCTTCACTGATATTGAGCAGCGGAGATTAAATAATTCCCCCAAAGACGTGTAAGCACGACTGGGATTCGAACCCGCGTCCTTATATTTCTAATGCGAGGGACGTAACCATAATATGTAAGTATAAAATTAAGATGAATTTACTAACTTTGAAGTGTATTCCGTTAGTGAAGCGACAGTGGCGCCACCATACCCAACGAGCCAAAAAACCGCTCGGAAGCGTGGAAGTAATCATTAATGTTATTAATGCGGCGTGACGAAGAGTTAATTAAGACTAGACCACAGATACACAATGAAATTATGCACATCTACAATCAGTTCAGCTTATTACGAACATTTGTTTTGTTGTCATAATTTCTCTTTGCGCAATCTGATTTGATGTTATTTATTTTCTGTCGTATGGCGCCTCTATTGAGTTGGTGAGGAACAAGCGAAGCGGATAACACGCATGTACTCATGGCATTATTTTACTATACATATTCTTCGTGAAAAAAAAACACATGTGTAATATGCATAAAAAAAAATGTGCGTGTACTTATGTACGCTCGTGAGAAGTTATACTTCTTTGGCATCATTAAATAAGCAGACAGCTTCATACTGTTAATTTTGTGTCACAGATGCGCGCGCATCTTAAAATTTCACTCTCATCATTTTTTCATAACGCGCCTAAAGAAGTATAACTTCAAAAATAAAAAGATAAAAAATATCGAAACAAAAGCAATTTCTAAAAGTTTTTTTAATATCAGTAAAAAGTACGTACTTAATACTTTTATAGGAACGGATGATTTTATAAGCCTGACCTTTAATTGTACCTTTATAGGCAGCCTTTACCGGATGCATGCAATACTTACCTATGCGCTTGCGCACGCGATCCTGCAATATCTTCTTGAACCAGCCTTCACAACATAAATACATAGCGATTAATAAAAATACGGGGATTTTAAGTCAATTAGTGTCTCCCCACATTTGTCGACACGGAATCGGCTAACACCGGTCAAAAAAGCCTGTATGTCTACGTAATAAGGGTGTTACAAATACCATTCTTAATTAACTGGTGGCCACTCACCAGACAAAGCCGCACCGCCAAGCGGCCTTGCCGTATTCCGGTGCGATGTCTGGTGACACCATTTAAAAGGGTGGGTCGAAATTGTTGCTCCTTTATGGTTTCTAACCATACGGAGTCTCATTCCACTGCCACCTCTCACCGAAAATCATTCGTAATCACGAATAAATCGGTATAGTGGGCAGGCGCGTCCCATCGTAGACTACATCATTGCTTAACATTAGGCAAGTTGTAGTCAAGCGCAGGCCTATCTTAATATATATATTTCTTGTGTGCGTGTGTATGTGACTGAACTCCTCCTAAACGACTGGACCGATTTTGATGAAATTTTTTGTGTGTGTTCAAGGGGATCTGGGAATGGTTTAGATTCACAATTTTGCGCGGTACGAAGTTCGCTGGGGCAGCTAGTTTCAGGATAAAAAAAAGACAGGAAATAAACAGAGCCCCACTTAACCCTCGTTCTGTGGCCACCAGAGGCGAGGAGATGCAGAACCCATTTCCCCACGTAAAATAAATAAGTTAAAGAGCATTTTTATGAGACAATTTTCAATCTCTCTTTTTTTCTCTATGCTGTCTCCCGTTTTGCCTGGAAGCTGGAAGGAAGTGGACAATGTAACTTTCCAACTCCTCCTATTATTTTTCTGATTAAATTCATGCGGGATCCAAAACTGTTGTCCCGGGACTTGGCCGGGTTTAAATAACGAATCTCTTCTCAGCGCCGTTGAAGGAAAGAGGTTAATACTGGTTTAGCGCGATAACTGACAGGCGCGGGCGTAGCTGTGGTCGGAAAGTTAGTAGGTAATGTATATTATTATTATTTTTGCGGATGACCTAACCCAATCAGCCGGAAGGGCCTTTATTGGTTCACCGGACTTTTTCGGTGAGCCGTCCGGGGACGATCGAACCGATTAGTAATAATGTATATTTTTACAAAAATTACTAGTTATTTATGTTCGATATTTTCTATATCACGGTGAATATGAAATTAGAAAGTAATTAAAAAAATAAAATGAAATGTTTTTAAGTTTATTGTGCCTCATACAAGTCAAATATAATACACAAAATTAAGACAACCCCATTTAGTAATACAAGATACTTGTGTCGGGGCAAAGTGACTAGGTACTAGGATAGCAGACTATCAAGGAAGTGCGGTCACGTCGTCACGGGCACTGCGCGGCTTAGTATTTGCTCGAACCAACGAACCCCGCAAAAAATGGATTACAATTACAACAAAAAATATCTGTAATGTTTATATACTTAGCTTTTATTATATATTGTTTTAATAGATAATTAAAGTTTTTTTCAGTGTTACCTAATTAGTTTCATTATAGTTATTAGATTAAGCAGGTAACAAGTTTTTGCATGGCCTCGTACGATATTAATCATTAGATCTATTAGTGACAATAGAAGAAATTACCTACCTACTAATTTAACCTGTTGAATGATGACGAAGTCGGAAAATATAACAAAAACAAAAAATCAGTTCGCTCATCCGTGTTGTAACTTTTCAAATATTTATTTAACTCCATGCATTTTAACATCATAATATGGCCGTAGCCAGGATTTCGTTTCGAGATAGATTTTCAGTCAGAATTTAATTTCTGAGTAAAATGGTCCTAAGTAAAATGGTCACCCTTAGCTATTGCCTTTGCCACCAGTAGGTACGCCATCTAAAATCCATGTAAGAACTGCTACTACCTACTTAAACTGAACCTCGTTTTGATATGCCGAATGTTTTTAATTAATTTAAAATATGGATTTGAAACAATTTATACATCTTTGTGTGAATTGTTTCAACTCGGTGAAGGTAGGAAGAAAACGGCATGTTTCGTGAGGAAGCCGGCATGTCTAAAAACTAATCATTCGAGGACATGTGACATCCACCAATCCGCACTTGGCCAGCGTGTGTGGATTAAGGCCTAAACTCTCTCAACTCTTAAGACAGTTGAGAGAAGACCAGTGCCCAGTAGTGGGTTAAAGTGATGGATTTGGTCAATAGTACCTATTATATCATCAATGCGTTTTTAAATCGTAACAAATCAATTTAAATAAACATCGTAACCATCAAATCATATGTAGTCCCGTCAAAACATTTCACATCTTTCCCTTGCGAAACTATTAGTGCCCGACCTATATTTTCATGAACTAGGAAACATTTAACGGCCCGTTGCAACATTCAGAGCAGACAAAACAATAGTTACAGTCTAAAATTAAATTGCCAAGCAAAAAATTCCACCGTTAAATCTCTTGTCCCATTTTCCATTGACGTTTTTCTACAGTTTTAAATATAAACAGTTAGTATTAGTGATGCAATGAATGGCGAGTTTTGCGTTGCGCAATGTAGTTTAATAGGTGGTATTAAATACATTATGGCCTAGTTGGCACCGTGTCCTACACCCACGACTGTCGCGACAGAATCAAAGAAATTTTGTATTTGTCGTCAACTGAAATTTTGTGGTTGTTCCTAATTTTATACTCGGACACACACGGTTGCAGGAAATAGTTTAGTTTCAATATGCCTGGGTAATTAATGAATGCTGCACAATAAAAATACCATTGATAACTTTTGCAATGAGAATCAAAAATTCTGCGCGATCTCAAAGGAAACTAAATTAACTAAATATCTGAAACTTACAGCTGGTCGGTTAGACACAATATTCATGAGTGAGACCACTGGACGCAGGTGCGCAGTGTCTTCAATAAATGATAAATATTTTTTTTAACACATGGCTGTAATATGTGTACATCATGTATGAAAGCTGAAATAGAAATAATAGGGTAATTCTCACGAAATCCCGAAATTCTTGTCCTTGGAGTTTATATAAAAATCCAACAAAGAAATTGATGTTACTAATATTTCTATACAATCCACATAACTATACCTAAAAGTTTCACATAAGATTTTGGAGCTGTTTCAGTAAATAAATAAACAGGCAAAACCATAATGTTCCTAACAACATTCCCTCACTGTGTCCCAAGTACCAATTTTATTTACATTTATTTACCAAAAAAGCACAAAAATCATTCGAATCATATTCAAGTAAGTTGGATTGTTTAAATATATTATAAATCTATGGGATAAATCGCAATTAGCGTTATAAAGTAAAAAAACGCGTTAAGAATTTGAATAATTATATGTGTCTCACAAAAAAAAATCATTCCCTCACACTATTAATGGCAGTGGAGTTATGAACGCATTTTAAATAAAATACGAACACTACCATTCGTTTTTGAAAGTTGACACTAATGTCAATTTATAAAAATGGCGAATTTTCTGTTATTGTGTTCAGATTTTGCGTTTTAAATTGGTTTAATTAATTTTATGGCTAAATTAAATTTTTGATCGTCATTTCATCACATGCTAAAAAACAAAAGGTAAGTACTTTAACTGATTATGAGTTGCACAGTTAAGATGGCTTTTGGGAGTAATTTCCATATGAAAAAAATCATTTTAAAAAGTAAGGTTATGTCACGAGTCTTTTACGGTTATTCTTTAATTTGTCATTCCCTCACCATCATTCCCTCATAAAAATTTATGGTGAGGGAATGATGATATAATGAGGTAATGATGTTTGGGTGGGCTAACTGACTTTTTTATTGTTTGCTTTTATTAACTCTTGAATTTATTGCTGCAACATTGCTGTAGGTTAAAAAATGTCAAGAAAAAAGAAGATAAACAAAGAAGAAGCCAAAATAAAAAAGCAAGAATATGCCCAAAAGCGTAGGGAAAAAATTTAAGCTGATCCTGTAAAACTTGAAATACTTCGCCAAAAAGAATGAATCAAATACCTGAAATAAAAAGAAAAAGGTCAAATAAAACCTATTATATCCGCATTGAGTTCAAAAAGAAGGCAAAAAAGGAAGAACTGGAAGAAAAATACTCATTCATATAGAGACGTATCGTATGGAATGTAATACTCCATAGCCTGACGCAGCACATTACTCACGGTTTCTGCATAGGTGGAGGAATTACCAGAAAAAAAGTATACGGGCTGCCATGGATGAGATGCAAAGAAGGACCGCATCTCATCCCAGTCTGCTGACTTTTACCGTCACATTCGCCGATTACCCCTAGGGCGGCGGTCGGGCGAGGGAGTTGAGATACTGATTTGACCAGACAGTTTTTTTCATTTTCATCCATTTCTTCACCCAGGCAAATCATGCCTGGGTGAAGAAATTGCTACTCAGTAACTATTTGGATCAGTCGTCAGCAAAAGGTCCAAGCAATAGGCTGTGTGCGAGTCAACATCTGGTATCCACGGGCTAGCTGGGCAAGCAATGCCAAGGCTAGCATCCGCGATTCTCTTCTTGCATGGTCAGTGTCTAGAAAGGGGAAGAGCCACTCTTGATGGTGAGCAAATCACCCATCAAAACCAATTGTGCACATACCCCATGTTGGGGGTTTGTTGAGCCGCTTCTGCCGCCTCGCTGAGGTATTCGGTGAGCCTGGTTGTCTCCTGATCACCGCTATGAGAATGGTAGACACAGGTATAAAGAATTTTCTCTATTCCTGTATCTACTATCACCCAAAGAGCAGAGAAGCTGCGGTCTTTGAGGTTCTGGAGACGCCGACAGCATATATCGTCCCAGGCGTACAAACACACTCCCGCGTGGGTTTGAAATTGTGTTTCAGTGTGTACCCCGGATACGACAAGTACGCCACGTCTGACGGACTACCTATTTGCGTCTTCGTTAGGAACAAGAGTGACGATTTATCGGTCTTCAGATGGTAGTGGACCGGCATGATATTAGAGTGCAAACCCCGAATATTTGCAGGGTGCAAGGTGCACTTATAAAGAAACGGAGTGCAGCCGCTGTTTAGACTCATTTCTCTTGTTGTTAATCATTTTTTGTTCTTGCGAGTGGTTTGCGGTAGAGGATGGAAGTGGAATGAGGCTTCATATGGCTAACCAGCAGACACACTTTACAGGTTGTTCTCCATGCTAGTTGCCCTTTGGTGTTGACCAATGGGCAACTAGCATGGAGACCGCGGGGACGCCCGAGCCCCCCCGCGGATGTCCATCGGGCCCTTTCATCCGGTCGCCAACTGGCACGATGACGCATCCTGGGATTTTTCGCAAGTTGGCGGAACAGCCTTTCACAAGAGGCTAACTCACTGCTTGGATCTCTTACTAACTGCGATCGGCCAGCGGTGCACCGCGCCTCGGATCCCGCTTTCGTCCAGGACCAGTTACCCGATGCTACTATAGAAGTGCGAGTCCAAAGCGGTGAGACTATAAAGGGTGGGTGGTCACTAACCACGGCCAAAACCTACCACCAGTTAAGTGTCACCTGATTTGCACCACCCGGGGACCACGTGTGGGGATTCAGATTGAAGGTGCTCTCCCACGGACAAAGGTGACTCAGCCCCCGAAAAGATTAAGAACAAAATTTCATTAAATAAAAAAAAATCGTTCAAAGAAAACTAATTTTATTTAAAAAGCTTCATGACTAGTCTGTAATAATCATTCCCTCACCTAAGTTGTCATTCCCTCACTTTGCTTGTTTTTTAATGTCCTCATAACTTTTATAAAACGCGATAATTTTTGGGACCACTACATAATTAAATTCTAGTAACATTAGTACTATCAAATTCACATAAAATAAATATCAAATAATTTCAATATTTTTTGTCATTTTATGATAGCCGAATTTCGACATTTTGTGATAATTACCCAATAATAATTATAATAATAATAGATGGGGACATTAACACACACGGCCATCTGATCCCAAACTAAGCAGAGCTTATACTATGGAAACCAGATAACTGATAATATACTACATATTGGGGGCTGAGTCACCTTCGTCCGTAGGTGTACACCTTTACAATTAAATCCCCACACGTTTGGAATCACGAGTGAATTGGTATACTAGGCTGGCGCGTTCCATCGTAGACTACATCATTGCTTAACTTCAGGCAAGTTGTGGTCAAGCCTATCGCAGAATAAAAAATAAGATATATTATTATTATTATTACAGTTTTGGTCAAAGGTTTGATCAGAAAAGCCCACACTCGATGAAAGAAATAGGTGTTAGAAGTTTGTCCGATAAATCATCGCGGTATGAAGTCCGCAGATCAGCAAGCGAAGCTAAGACCCTTTAGACATTTTCAAAAATTCAAAGATTACATGGTGCGGTAACGATTCTTGCAAGAACACTGGCAAGAGCTGGATGGAGGTGGCCGGAGATTGTGTTGACTGTTCAATGGCTTGCTTTATCCAGCCACGGACTGGAGCAGACTTATAATAACCTATTTAAATAAAACGAAAGTCAGGTTATTTACACCATTTGAACTCACGAACGATTGTACTTGACAGATTGTAATGAAATTTGGTATGGAGGTGCTGTCATGCTGGATCAAAAGGTGGGTAATGTAAATGTCAATACCTATGTTTTTATTTCTTTGAGAATTTCAATTTTACATGAAACAAGTCAGAAAAAGGAAGTTAATTATTATTATGTTGTGTTGGAGCGACTTGGTTCCAAACAGCTTTATCGGCTAAATAGCCCGATTTTTTTTCCTACGTACTTAGTATAGATTTTACAAATGTTTTTGACATATCTTACTGGAACACGGCAAGGCCGCTTGACGGTGCGGCTTTGTCTGGTGGGTGGTCACTAACCACGGTCAAAGGCTATCACCAGTTGATTGTCACCTGATTAGCACCACCCGGGGACCATTTTTTTTTTGCTGATGACCTAAGCCAATCGGACGGAAGGGCCTCTATTGGTTCACCGGACTTTTTCGGTGAGCCGTCCGAGGACGGTCGAAGACCACGTGCGGGGATTCATTTAAAGATGAACACCCACGGACGAAGGTGACTCAGCCCGCAGAAGTCCGCGACTATTGTTGCCACCCGTCCGGATAAAGTCAGACAGTGCTTTTTGACCTCCTGTACGGGCAAATATGACGGCGTACGGCCCGTCCGGCTTTTGTTATGAGCTATTTACACGATGACAATAGCTGGTACAGGACAGTAAGACAGGACAGCAAGCCACTAAAAAATACACTGCATTGGATTGTCCTCAAGACAGTTATCCCTATTTACACGATGCTTTTTAGTGGCTTGCTGTTCTGTCTTACTGTCCTGTACCAGCTATTGTCCTCGTGCAAATGGCCTAAGCTTTTACTATTATTCAATTTAATCACTTCAGTCAGTAGCGACTAATACTATTATTGAATTCTATGACTATTATTCAATTCTATTACTATTATTCAATTCTATTACTATTATTCAATTCAATCACTTCAGGCAGTAGCGACGAGCGGACCGCGACGTAATACACACGGCTATACATTTCCGGTATAAGCTGATCTCACATGGTATAGGATTTCCGTACAACTAGAGGTCAGCTTATACTGGGATTGTATAGCTTGATGTGTATTCGTGTGTAATACGGGGGTAAGTAGGTACATCAAATATAACATAATCTATCGACATCGGTATTTCTTATCAAATAATTATTTTATATGTTACAATCATAATATAGGTAGATAATATGTCGTTGCGATTATTCGTAGATATAATTAATACTCATAATTTATAGGTAACGAGGTTAAACTAGATAAGAAAATACTATTTTTTGATGATGTTTATGTGAGATTAGAAATTCCGTGTACTAATATTTTTTCTTTATCCTTTACATTAGTTTATATGAAGTCATTTCCGCTGTCTGTTCAATAAACTCAAAAACTACTGAACGGATTTTAATACGGTTTTCACCAATACACAGCATGTTCCATGAAGGTTTTCCTTACCTGATATTGAGCAACGGCGATGAAACTCATTGAAAATAAAGAAGATTTTTTTCAAAGTCATATAAAGTAAATATTCTAGGTATAAATACCCTCAATATAGGTATTTAATGGTCAGGAGGATCTTTAGCTTTTTTTATAAAAGATATCAATAGCTAAAAATAAAACTAAGACAAATCTATAATAATATTAGCTACATAGATGTCAAATTGATTATATTATCTGTGGGGTTTATTGCTGTAAATGTACCTATTTATTTAATTTAATCTGTGCAAATGCTTAGGGCTATGGCCGCGCCTTCTCGATTTCCGCTCAAAACAAATATTGTTATTGCTTATCGATCATGTACAGTTCGTTACCTTAACTTAGATTAAATTGACTTTTTACAAGCAGGTTCTCAGTACATGCGACATAAAAGACTAGTCTATAAGGGCGCCACACAGAATGAAAAAAAATAGTACCTGAAGTTCCCTGATTCTCTGTCTTTATCGCACTGTGACTACCATAGACCAGCAAAAGTGACCAATCTAAATAATTTTCGTCAACCCTATTCTAGTGGATTAATTTTAATGCGTCCAGCGCGTGACTTGCCCCATGCATGTGCCTTCACTTTTCCCGGAACAGCCAACCACAACCACCTCTAGGAGGATTTTGATAATCCGTGGACCAGCCGCTCAATCGAGTGGTTATCCCTTCCAGTTACTAGTGTACTATGAAGCTACGAAATCACGAAGCTGCAGGCTAAAGCTAGAAAAATATACCCTTAAACGCAGCTTATCCAGCGTAATAGTATGCAACGTAAGAATTGCGCGTTTAAACGTATAAAACGTATTAGATAGATTAAATAAATAAAAAATACTCCAAAAAGTTTCTTCTGGGAAAGTTGTTTCAAGAGCAAAAAAGTACAAACGTGCAAAATACCAGCCACCGTGTATTTTACACTAAATACCAGCCACCCTATATTTAGATTACCTACTATTATCACACTATTATTACTCAGGAAAGTACTTACGAAGGTACCTTCTTTATCAAATCAAAAATTTCCCGTTTATACTAAGCTGTAGATAAGCCAGCATTTCACATGAAATCGATTACCCTATTTATAAAACTCGATTTTACCTACTTAGATACATACATACCTATTTGCTATTAGCGTTTTAGTTTATAAATTTTTAATTAATTTATTGATTTGTGGCCGTTCTAATCCCTACTAACTAATATTATAAACGCGAAAGTAACTCTGTCTGTCTGTCTGTTACGCTTTCCCGCTTAAATCTCTCAACCGATTTTGATGAAACTTGGCACAGACAATCTTTAGACCCTGGGAAAGAACATAGGCTACCTTTTATTGTGAAAAAAAAACGAAATCCACGCGGACGAAGTCGCGGGCGGCCGCTAGTCTATATATATAAAAATGAAACCCGTTTTCCGTTGTCACGACATCACGCGTGAACGGCTGGACCGATTTCACTGATTCTTTATTTAAAATATTCCTTTAAGTACGAGGATGGTTCTTACGCAGAGAAAAATTAAAAAAAAAGAAAATTAAGAAAGCGAAGAAGTGCCGAAAACCGGGTTAGATACCTATTATTTATTATTGGTTATATTCGGTAGGTCTGAGACCCGATAGATGGCACTGCTTTACCGGGCAGAACGACGTCTGCCGGGTCCGCTAGTCTATAATAAAAATGAATCGCTAAATGTGTTGCTAAGCACAAAACTCGAGAACGGCTGAACCGATTTCGCTAATTATTTTTTTAGAATATTCCTTGAAGTACGAGAATGGTTCTTACGCAGAAAAAATTAAAAAGCTAATCTCCTCCGTAACGGCTTGATTGATTTTTATGAAATCTTATATCTATATGCGGTGGGTCTGAGAATCGGTCGTAATCTATTTTCGGACCCGGTAGGTGGCACTGCTTTACCGGGTAGGACGACGTCTGTGGGGTTCGCTAGTATACAAATATAATGAATTAGGTATTATTGTTGCTATAAGCCACGAATGACAGTAAATTTTTCGATTTTTTTAATCTTCATGCAAGGGTGTTTCTATAATTATCTGTGTTTTTCTACTTAGTTAAAATAATATAATTATGTCTCGTGACGAAAGAACATTGGGTAACATCCTTGGTATCACACGTCAAGATAAAGTCTTCAATTTCAAAATTCTTCAAAAATCTGACGTAATAGATGTAGGCCACAAGACGGCTAAGTTAAAGTGGAAGTGGGCTGATCATTTGTGCTGAATGCAGAGAGGTGGGCTTGAATAGTTACTTACTGGGTGCCACAAGATGGTAAACGTCGCCGAGGCAGACCGAGGAAAAGATGGCGGACGGTCTAGATGCATTCGATATAGTTTGGAATTGTCACAAAGCAGCCAACTAGCTGCACTCAGCCCTGTGACAATTCCAAACTTGGCAAAATTGTGGCAGCAAAAAAGAATTATATAATGTCGTCGAAATCATCATTGATAAGGGCGGAAACGCACAAGGTCAATTTAGGGCCGTATCGCGACACTGTCCGAGATCAAGGTCACTAAAATTATTTAATGTTCCTATTATACTTATTGTGATTGTGACAGAAATGAGTATAAAAAGGTAGATACATACACTTAAGTATTTTTTAAATCTATGTGCCGACTAGCTGCGCCTGCGAATTACGTACAGCGTAGTATTTCTGAAATTTGAACCTTCCTTAGACTTCTATGAGTACTTTAAGACCAAAATCATCGTTTCAGCCGTACTAGAGTTTTAGCGACACGAAAAATATATCTAGATTAGCTGCCCCGGCGGACTTCATACAAGCTTCGCTTAGTTTTGAAGTCAAAGGTACAAGTACAATATTTACTCTGTGTACTTTTGTCAATGAAGATTTTATTAATATTTACCTATTTATTTATACCGCATATTACTCATCTTTTAAACCTTCCTCAGATTTGTATGATCACTACAAGACCAACATCAGCCAAATCGGTGCAGCCGTTTCCGAGTTTTAGCGAGACTAATAATCAGCAATTGATATTTATATAATAGATATTTTTAAATTTTCCTAGCCTAAGGTTTTCCTAACCTGTTTGATTTGTGCACACAGTACACTATTACTCGAAGATGTAGACAGAGGTGAGATCCCATTCGATGTCGTTTATCGGCTAAGTAAACTTCAGAATAACCTAGCTAATTTAAATTGTGTACAATTACATTGAGGGTCGATTGCTCTATAGCCAAATATTTTTTATCTGTAGAATATTATAACTTTTTTACCGATTTTCCATTTATGCCCACGTACGTTGACTGTCATAACCACAAATGAGTCTAATAAGGTTTGTTAACTTTTCTGCGGCCATAATGACAAAAATAATTATGCAGACTTTTATATGTAGTATATTATACAGTATTATATGTACAGACAGTATTATATGTAGTATATTACCAGTTATCTGGTTTCCATAGTACAAGCTCTGCTTAGTTTGGGATCAGATGACCGTGTGTGTTAATGTCCCATTATTATATATATTATTATATACTTTATTAAAATATTTTGGAATAAGTATTTACCTATTTATCCATATACCTCAAATATTTTGGAATTCCACATTAAAGTAAAATTTAAATACTGCTATACTTTTTCGAATGTGGCCTTTGTTATACATTAGCACACCTATTGCTTATATTTGTTTCCCGTTGAATTTTCCTCAGACATAATTAAACTCAAAATGATAAAATATGGTTTTCCTTGTGGCCAACACGGCTCTTCCAGTCACATGGTCAATAAAATTAATTTATACTTATTTACTGTAGAGAAAATATACGCCTAAGTTTTAAATAGCAACAAAAATAAGTATAGCATCAAGTGTAAGAACGATCGATGACGGTAGTGAAGAGATATTTTTTTCCTAAGTAAAAACTTTTAAATCCTCAAGTCTCCTAGAAATTAGTAGCGGTAAGAAAAGTACTGAAACACTAGCTACCACGGCGACCATCGTACCGTGTATTTTCTACTTTATAAACTAGCTTTTAGAAGTATTTTAAGTCTAAAATCAGCTGACTCAGTTCTGCGGTTTTGGAGTTTTAGCAATACAAACGTAGGACGGCAAATAAAGATAAATTTATAACAGGTAAACCTTTTTACTTTAATTACTGAGTACAAAGTTAAACATACAATACCTCTTACCTACTTTTGTCCATTTTAAAAAACATTCCTTAAGGTAATAAAACCTGCATTATGAACCTTCATGCTGTAGAGAGTATTATAAGTACCACCTTCATGATGTCCGACTCAAAACCATAACGCAGGTAGGTAAACTTATTCTGAGAAACAAACTACCTCAGAATAGGACTTAATATTTTTTATTAATTACTTTTGTCTTTACGACCGGAATAATTAATGTTCTATTTAAGTTTTATTACTTTATTTTATAATTATGAAATCACTAAATAATGTAATATGGAGTTAAATATGTAGGTAAGTACCACATACATACCTACGTGCGAGAAGTAAACTGTTTTAAATGGCTTAGCAACAGACAATTAAGAAAAGGCAGGTTATCAATTCTACCTACACACGGCAAGCTATACATTTCCAGTAAAGTTGATCTCGCAGTGAATATGGCAAATTTTATCAAGTTATGTGGATTTTGAGATATTGTTAAAACTTTGAAGTTAGTTCGTATATTTATTTTTGAAAAGCTCTGTTTAGATTTTTACCTCTCAGCTACAAATATGTATATACAAACATATTTATACTAAAAAAAAAAAAATTATAAAGCGTATTATAAAATTTCAGACTATCTAACGGATAAAAATGAAAGAATTAAGTCACTCTAATTCAACACAATAAACAAACAAAATGTAATAAATATCAGTACTTCACTTAAAATATAAAAAACCTACTGAGTTTTTCGGCAGTGTTTCTCAGAAGTTGCCAGTCATCTGCACGGTAGAAAAATAAATTAGACTACTTTTTAGTAGACTCGCGTCTCAAAAAAAAATAAAACATATTTTCATCTTTATAACTAAAATATGCATAGCTTAAAATCTGACACGGGTATCCCAGGAAGTACAAAATATAAAAGATTAGGGTCTTAGGGTTTTTCATTCTCTTAAAACTAACTGAAATATAACAATAACTATTGTGAGTGCATAATCCCTTTGTTTTCTAAGTAAATGAACAAATGTTCACCATTTCAAAGTAACTAAAAGTCACTAATAAAGGAACTAGGATCAGCAAAATATATTCACACTTTTATGTTAAAAGGTACCTGCCTTTTTTAAATTTGCAGCTGCGGATAGGGTTGTCAGGCGTGTTATTATTATTATTAGTATTAAAGTACCCAGTTACTTTATGTAGAAAACCATATTGTTTTAAAACTAATTTATATATAACGTTAGTTTTTACCAATGTAACATTAGTTATTATGTTTTATAATATAATAATATTAAAGTGGGACAATAACACACACGGTCATCTCATCCCAAACTAAGCAGAGCTTGTACTATGGAAACCAGATAACTGGTAATATACTACATATAATACTTTTCTTTTGTAAATATATACTTAAATATAGATAATTACACCCAGACACAAGACAAACAGACATATTTAAACAAATGTTTGTCTCGGGTGGGAATCGAACCCACGACCTGCGGCGTGAAAAGCAAGTATCTTACCGACCACGCCACCGGCCCGTTTTAAAAGTAGATATTAGGTTATCCGCCAGCATTTACCAATTACTAAAACAATATACTGTTGAATTAAGTACCTTATTATTTTTGATGTTGTCGGTTAAACATTGGAGGTTATGCAGTATCCTCCAAACTGCAGGAATTAAGGCCTACAATCTGATATCACCTTTTGTCCGTAAACCCACTGCTTTGCCCAGTGCCCAGGACGCAATAGAGAGAACTATTAGTTTAATTTATATAGTTTGACAAAGATGAAGACCACGTGACATTTAACAATAATTTAGGTATAAATAAAGATTAATCAAAATTAATAAAATTTACAGTACCTACTTTTATGCATAAATTGATTTATGATCCCATCATTACTAATGATTGGATTGAATTAAAATAAAATTTCTTTAAGTCATAGTATTTTCTTAGATTTACACGAATATCACACATTTTAGATCCCGACGTTTCAAAGTCTTTTCAAACTTTATTGTCACGGGTGGTGGTCTAAAAACACTTTGTAACGTCGGGATCTGAAATCTAAAATAAACCGCGATTAAATCCGCTATGAAGTAGTTTTAGTTCAATACTAAAGTATTGAACTAAAGAAAAAAGCCATTAAAAGCCATTAAAGCCATTTCAGACTTTAAAACGCCGTGATCTAAAAACTAAAATAAACCGCGATAAAATAGGTTTTTTTCAGTGTGTGATATTCGCGTAAATCAAAGAAAATACAATGATTGGATCATAAAAAAATATTCGATTTGTTCTATTTATTACATTTAACTGGAACATTAATAAGAAGAAGGATCTGACAACCCTTGCTGCACTTCACTATGGAACAGTATAATATTGTTACTTATGAGCAAGTATTACAAAACTGATATTTTTGTAATCTAAGATATCTTTTGTCAATATATCGTGGGAATACGCGCAAGGTGTTTGTAACTTGGTACACCCAAATTTAAAGGGTTTGTAGTTTTGTGAGTGTAGTTCCCAATACGTTATCTAACTACAAAAGTCTGATAATTTTGTTGGGTTAGAAGTTTTCACGACTACCTGTAATTGCTTTCTATAAAACCTTTTATAGTTTGTGTCTTAGAAACCACGCGAAAACTTTACTAAAAAATATGTGAATAACTTAAAATTTGCACTTGAAAAAATGTAACTTAGAAACTTTTTAATAATTCCTGTCATAAAAAAGTTAAGTCACTGCAGTTTAAAAAATAAAATAAATAAAACAAGTGAACGTAATAGCTTTAAGGTAAATCTAACTATTACTATTTATTATCTTGAAAATCTATCTATAATCTACGAGTATATGACTATGTACTACTATGTATATTAGACAAATAACTAAGTACTTACTTCTACAGAAGAGGTGTCGGCTAGCCTGAGCTAGATTAATATATAACCTGTGTTTCAGGCCAGCTCTCTAACTATTCTAAATTAAGACAAAATACTACTATACACAACTTAATTGCTAGTTTCTACAACAATAAACAAAATGCATAACTTTATATTAAAAGATATTCTATTTGAAAATTTCGAGTATTTTTTTGTCTGTCTGTATATAACTTAATTGCAGTAGGAAATAATAAGTCATCGCACTTTATTGCATGTTTTTAACACAACTATATTTTTTCAAAAGTTTAAGATCTAAATTTAAATATTTTTTTGTACTTATTTTTTCAATATTTTAGATTATTCAACCAATCTTTAGGTTTGTTTCAAATAGATATTATAATAAGTAGGTTACATCGTTTTAAGAAGTTGGTTAAAAATCAAACCTGTCGCGTGCGTAACAGGGGTTATTGTACTTGTCAAAATAATGAAGTGACATGTCGTAAAAACGTGACAGTTGCCAACCGTAGACAAATGAGTTTGACTAAGTCCCGGATTATATCGGATTTTGATTTACCCCTTTTTAAATACAGTATTCATGGAAACGAAGAACAATATAACCTATGTATAGTGCTACAGGGTTGTTATTTGTATGATTTTTGAAGAATTAATTGTAAAATTACGGGTTAAATAGCATTGTCTGACAGCCCTAGCTTACTCGCGTTCGTAAACAGTACTTCCTGCTTATCTATTTTTTACACGAAAAGGGATGAATGAATGTGAAATTAATTGAAGGGCTATTATAAGTAGTAAGGGTTACAGTTATTGGGACAACCTTTATGTGGTAATTTAAATAAAAAGATTTATTCAAAGCATTAACGGATTTTTGTAAATCTATGTGTCGATCTCCTGCCAGTTGCCATCCATTCCTTCCGGACCTTTTTTTGCCTTATTTGTTACGTTCCGACAATGGTAAGATAGCAATTTCTTAAAAAATAAGAATCTCAAGTTATGTATTTTGATAATTATAAATTAAAAATGCAAGACGAAAGTTCATTGACCTTTTGACCTGCTTACTTAGGGTCGTCCATGTCAACAAGAATGCATATTTTGTTCCCAACCGTTCCGAAGTCAACAATAGGTAGGTAGGTATTACCTACAAGTGGCTCAATCTTCAGAATTATGCATTTCTACAGCCCATTCAGACTTGATCACAAAAGAACCCTAAGTTTTAATATTTGGCACTAACTGTGCATTATAAATTATTTTATTTATACGTATATCAGCATATTTGAAAAGAAAAATTCCTCCATTAAGTGAAGAATCCATTTCAATAGTATCTTGCCAAATACCGGTTGTATTCCTAAAGGTAAAAACGGATCCTGCTTACACCTAGCCCTAGGTAGATAGGTACCCCAACCCAATTGTTTGGCTTGTCTGCGGTAATAAAATACGAAGTAATTCATCAGAATGGTGCAGGTATTTCTACTTCGCGCTATAATCCGCTGTCTCAGGAATGTCGACCGTCTGGTTTCGATGTCGGCAGCTGCTAAAAACGCTGCAAAACGACGCGCGACGCGACACAGTCTTTCCGTTGCGAGGCTGACGGCCGAATGACTACCAGCGTTAGCAACTTGAAGTGGACTGACTATCGTATCAGGGGCGTAAAATTATCGTACATGGATCGAAAATAATCGAAATTATCGTATTTTTTAGGATAATGTCTATTATAGATAAATAAATCATATAAATTGTAATATTGATATGCATGCAAGTACTTTATTTTTTATCTTTTTTAAACCAACGCTGTCAAATAAAAAAAAATCAACAGAACACTGAAACTTCAAATGTTTTACACGTGGTACAGAGTTGACTGCTCGTACTATCTACCTACTTTGAATGTAGGACTCACTCATTCTTCATTGCACAGATAAAAAATAATTAATAGGTTAGTAAGTTATAGAAAATATACAGCCACTGAAAAAATGTATTTGATAAATATACCTACTTGCCAATGATAAGAATCACTCCGAGTGTGTAATCAAAATTTTGCTGCTCTAGAAAATTACTTTACAGTATCGGCAGTGGTGAAACTTAGCAGAGCGGATCGTAAGAACCAATAGGAATAGAGAACTTGTATTTCCCGGTATTTTCCCAAGATTTTATTGGACAAAATAAAATCATGCTACTGCGATTTAGACTATCAGCGCATGAGTGAAATAATATAAATTCTCAAATTTTGCATCATGATAGAAATTATCGTACAATCTGCGTACGATAATAATATGCTATCGTACATCGTACGTAGGCACAAAATTATCGTATGTGTACGATAATTATCGTACGGTTCCGAACGCTGATGACTACGCTACGCTAGCTGGCTACTAGCCTCCTCGATATTCAACTCCACGGCGATGTCCGACGAAGACGCGACGCGCGCGCTTTGCCGCACACATACAAGTTATACTTACCAACACATCTTCACTTTCGTGTTGTTTGAATGCTATGCCGCTGCTGCGCTAATTTCCTCCTTCTGCTGCCTACCCCTCCACCTCTTCCCCTTCCCCCCGAGACGCTACCCGCGGTTCGTTAAATTGCTAAATTCTGGACAAAATTCAGCATATAACTAGAACAGAAGACTAACTTTTGACTTTGTTTAGCATACTGAAAATATTTAAGTAATAATTTAGAAAGAAACTACCGTATTTTCAGAGAATTTAGTGAATGATATCGCATGCCGGGCCGGGCCGGAACGCGGTGTGGGCGAGAGGGGCGCTACCGCGTCACAGCGCGAAGCGGCGACCGGCATCAGCGGGCGGCGACCGCTAGTCGCTACTCGCAGCGCGGTTCGAACGTACATCTCGGTTAGTCGTGTCCACGGCGCCCATCGAATCGCACGCGCGGCTCTCATTAGAACCGGCCGGCTCCCGAATAATGTTTCAGTGTTTGACAAACTCAATCGGAGGTCTCGGAAGAAGTACCGTATTTAATAATTTACACTGTATAACCGATCGCATATTCTCAGTGAGTGTTACGCAGTGTGTACGGAAAAAACTTTGTCGAAGATTCTGAAGAATCTTGTGTAAAATTGTGTAATACTTCGGCTGCGGCCGGATTGCGTTTTGCATAAAACTTTCTGGTGAGTGTTGTAGAAATAATAAAATTACTATGCGAAATAGTGAACAGATAAAATATTTTTTTATTAATTTTTATTGAAGTGTGGGTACTACCGTGTATATATTCGAGTACGCGGGGCGTTGCCGGCACCGGCTAAACTCAAGCTATACTTACTACCTACCTACCTAAGTACCTACTACACATAGCTATTCGAGTTTTTAGGTAGCGCTTGAATTCCTTACCTCACTGGTAAAATTTGCCTGGTATAATACCCTCGTAATATTAATAATTGAAACACGTAAAACATATTTTTATAAAGCTTTAAAATAAGTATTTAAGTAATTTGTTTGCATAAAAACTCTTTGAAAAAGATATAATTGACAAGCTTTTTGAGAAACCCCAAAAATGTCAAACAGTTTTTTAATTTAATTTGGCTCCATCGCATGTAACTAGTGTCTAAATAGTTGTAGAATACATATTACAATTTAATTAAGTACCATCCCGATTTTCTTGATTCGATTATTTCTGGTGTCCAATATTAAAGTGTGTGTGTGTTTTAGTACTTTTGGAAATTAAAAGATAATAATAATATAGTAGTAGCAGTTTATTAAAAATGTGTAAGTTTGTACACACATTGCAGTACCTACCTGCTTATACCTATGACAAAAATATTTCATAATAATATGTAAGTAAGGGTTTATAATTTCTAAGAAGAATATCTTATAAAACATATCTATGCATAGATAATGAATTATAAGGTAGGTATCTAAATTGATAAGTATATTTTACCTTGCCTACATAATCTTTTTCTCTTGCAATAAAATTTTTGTCAAATTAATAGCGAAAGTAATGTCGCGTTATCTTTTTTAGACCATAAATAATAGTATTTTCTGTTGGTAAAAAACTTGCCTGGGAAATGTTAAATTTTTTTACGAACAATTAATATAATAAAATAAAAAAATTGTACCCATTTAATTTTTTTATTTTATTATATTAATTGAAACAATATTGAGGCAGGTCTTGGCACAGGCGGCCACCTACGCAGTGCTTAGACTCTTAGTCATTCGGATTCGGAGCATATTCGGATGAAGTTAATATAAATAAATGTAAATAGGCATATAGTAACGAAACGAAGATATCTAGTTAATAGTTATCTCACTTCCAAAATTAACTTTCCCATGAGTTGTAAATAGGCCTTTGTAATTAAGCAAACCAGGTATTTTACAATCCCTGCCTTTCTTTATTATTAGGAAACATAAACAATTGTTTCGCGCCATTTTCAGTAAGCAAACAACTTGTATAAATTTTTATTTACCTGGTAGGTAGGTAGGTACCTCCTTTCTAATAGACAAAGAGCCGCGCAAAAACTTGTCGGGATTAGTGATGGGCTTCGTTCAGGTAGAAAAACTAGCGGAAAAAAAAGTTGCGGGGGCTGGGTTGTTAGGGCAGCGACTTAATTTGTAATTACTTTTAAAAGTGGGATATGGCCCAAGGCCAATGTACTCTTTAAAATTGTTCGGATTCGCATCCCGACTTCAGTCTAGTTTCGGGCACCGATGTGGACACTTCCTTCTTACCGACTCATCGTAACAATTTGTGTTGTTCAATCGAGATTGTTTGTAAATAAAAAGGGGTTAATACCCTTTTAAATATTTATTTTATTATAAACAATAAAGCAGTTATTTTCTGAAAGGGGGTATTATATCAGTGAATGCGGAAAATAGTAACTTGTGCAATATTGTGTTAACTTTTAGAAAAGGTAGTTAACCGCAGCTCACCTAGCAACAATACTTAGGTATTTAAAGTGCAATAATATTTTATCAAACTTTTTATTCAATAAGTAATATTTTGTTTTCTTCACTTTCATATATTTATTTTATCAAACTTTTTATTTAATAAGTAATATTTTTTTTTCTTTCATATATTTTTTAATTATATTTACCCATTGCGCCTGTTGAAAAAAAAATAGATAGGTACCAAACTACAATTACAATTCAAATATTTTAATGTCTATTGTTACAGACTGCGTGTGATCGCGCGCATCTCCCCTGTGATAAGAGGGTCCTGTGATATCGACGAGTTCGACTTAGCTTTAAATTAGTTAGTGTTTAGTAATTAAATAAAATGTCTCCTCCGTTCGGCTCGTTCTTACCTGTCGACATGTGGGAATCCTTGGATGAGGATTCCCTGAGGTTGACGGAGATGTCCGAATTCTGGACACAATTTCAATACGAAGCAGATTCATTGGATCTTGTACCGCCTGCAAACTATTCAGACCCACTTCAGGACAGTGACGAAGACTGGAGAATATTAGACGTACCAGAGGAACCACATAAAGACAACATAGTGCACCATGATTGTATGTGGGCTGGCAAATGCGCTGATTCAGTGCATCCGGGCAATACTTTTGTCCCATCTGATCCCATCACTACTACTACGCCGGGACAGAGTCTTCTTAAACAGAACATGTCACCGTCAAGACCTGAAACCCCGCCATCAATAGACGGTGATGAACCGCCACAGTTCCGCCATTCTGTTGATGTTGCTGGTACAGCTCTTCGCCTACTGAGAGATTCTGCCGTAGTGGCAGCCGACCATTCATACACCTTGGCAAGACGTCACTTGGACTATCTCGGCGTGCAAACACCCTCTGACTCATGTGAATCAGGTCAGTTACATTTTATCTTCTATATTTAACTACTTTACATTTCGTATTGTAGTATTATGTCAACCATAAATCTCCAAATAACCCCTAAATTAACATTAATTTGTGTAGTCTAGAGGTAGTCAATAATTATATATAATTCAAATTGACCATGACGACTAGGGTGCTTTAGATGTTCATATCGTAGAGAAATGTTAATGACGACGAGTGCCGTTAGTAAAGATCAATTTGCGGAATTTAAGACATTTTATCTGCGTTATTAAAAGTTTGAATTCTTATAAGTACAGACTAAAACTTATTTCGATTTCAAACTATGCGAAATTTTTAATTAGAGTCGCGACTCAAGTTTAGAATGTTCCCCCAATATTTGCAAAGTTTGCTAACGTTTGGTTAGCCGGGAATGTTGTCAGGACGCAGGCGCTAATTCTAAGCGCGGGAAAACTGCGCATCATATCGACCGCTATCCCGCGCCCCCCGCTGCGTCTAGACGCACCCGCTTTTCCGGTCTTCCGGAACCTTCGCGTATGCGACCTTGAACGCAACAACCTTTCTTAATGTCAGATTGCGCAATCCTACAACCCGAGTTGAAATCCCTCGGGATTATTGATACGATAGGATTAATTAAAATTCACACCAAACTACCCTTAATAAGAGATTTTATGGCACCTTTATAGAGTCGTAATATTTGTGCAGTGTGTACTACTTATATCCGACTGTAACAAAAAAATGTTATCGTAAAATTATGAAAGGTTGTTTTGTTTCTCGTTTTCCCGCCACAATTTTTATAGTAAACAAATGGATAATAATATCATCAATGAAGTCCGACAAACTATGTAGTAGGTATTTATTACGGATGAGGACGCGACATGAGCATAACGTTTTTAACATTATCGCAATTTACAACATCTAAGCAGTTAGAGGTCGCGATAATCGGGTTTTATTTGCAAATACATTTACATTTTAACTTGTTGCGTTGCTAATAAATATCTAATAGCCATTGAATTAAAATCATTGTAAGTAGGTACCTAGTAGTGAGGAGAAATGCGGTCGGTCGCTCTCGGCAGTCTTCGTGTCTAGTCCGTTAGCTGTAAGAATGCAGCGGAATGAAATGGAATCTCATTGAAGTTAAGCTTGCTCGGCTCGCTGGACCGGTTTGAAATGCGGTACTTCATGTCCAGCTTGACCGGATGACAATTTGATGGACAGCGTCTCAATAATCGTGATCAAATGTTTGATAAACGATGTCATGGTATAATATTATAAAGATACGCCAGTAAGCAGTGAAAAGTAGACCAACCTAAAAAAAATAGTCAAAAGAAAAGGCTAAAAGAAGTCGCTATAGTGGGTACGTCACTAGCCCGATGCTTCATTTATGCGCCATTTTGGAAATTAATTTTGAATATCGAAGTTACTCATTCATTACAAGATTCTAGCATGTAGGTAGGTATGTAGTGATAACTTGCTCAGTGAATGTAACTAGCAAGTTGTGTCTATTGTCTATCTACGTATGACAACTCCAGATAGCGGCGCTAATAAGCGGTAGGAGTTTTGACCTGATCTCACTATCTTGACAGATTGCACACGCTTGATTTATAGCTAACTACAAGGTAACTAAAATTTAGATAACTAGGCCATTGAATTTAGCGACTAGCGAGTTCCTTAGAGGGCAATTTAGGGCACCGAGATCCGGTTTGTTCTGTCACCGTCGCCCTAAACATTTAGTATCTAGCGAAGCCAAGGCTGAATCGTGTACCAGTTTCTTGGAGATTTATTCGTATATTTTTCATAATAACTTAATATAACTCGTATATTTATCTAATAACCCTAATTGGTATCTTTTCATTTCATAATTTAAAATTTAGGAAGTACTCTGCTTTGAATGAAATCGTTATTAATTCTATCAATTAACATATAAGAAAAAAATTGACTAATAAAGTGCCCCTTGATTGACTGATATTATTCGATTAAAAGTTATATATTACACTTATTTTATCATTCGTTAGCACATTATTACCTTGAAGGTGGCTTTATTACATTCAATATATTACCTACTTTATGTCCTTAGTAAATTTTCCCATTAGGCTAACTGTGTCACATGTAAATTATAATCTTTAGTTGCTACGCACACTGTATTAACTAAACTAACTTTGAATGCATTGAAAACCGATTTGCACGGTTGATGTTTAACATTTTATTACGAACATACCTTTTATTTACTACTGGTTTGTGGGTAATTTGTACCTACTTACTACCTGGTCACAGTCTTTAATTGTTTTGGCCCTACCTGCCGAGTACTTAAAGTAAATTCCACAAACTAAAGCAGGTAGAAAGTTGTTGAAATTTTTGTAAATAATCTTTTCTTTGTTAGTAAATACAAATGTAAACTTCGCACTAGGCCACTAGGGCAGTGTAATGAAAACAATATAATATTATTATTAAAGTAGGTACCTACTTACCTTATCAAGCAGCGATAAAGCAATTTCGCTGGCCGATTGACATGCCTGTAAGTACTATAAAGTAAGTAGTAGAAAGGACCTTGGGCCTTATCGTCTCAGAATATGCACTAAGATATTTAAACAGTTGCGTAGTCGTTCGAATGTGTGTTGATTCGCTTACAACTATAGCGATTGTTCCCGCCATCTTGGCCTCCGCGCGGCCGACGTATTATCAGTGCCGATAACAATAGTACTTATTACAACGTGACACCCTAACATAAATTTGTATTGTCTTATCACGAAAAAACTAAAGCCACGCTGACAAATGATAAAATAGCTTCGCAACAAGATATTATTCTTTTTATTACTGTTTGATCTCTTTCATGCCATACGTTATGCGACGCATAATGAATGATAATAAATACCTAGGTATCTACATTTCGTATCACTTGTTCCGTTAGCAGCGCGGGAATCACATCGCGTTCCGAGCATCTCAAATTGGTCTTTTATCGAGACATCAGAATGACCCCCAAACATATCGATAACATGTGACCGATTCTACCGAACACGTGAGCGGTATATTGACATTACATAGACGGACTAACCGGCTGTGTGTCTATTGTATCAATTATGTAACTAAATTCTTACGGTCTTCTTCATAAAAATCTTATAAGACTATATAGTTCAAATGGATTTTGTCTCTTTCTTACTAGAATAAATGTCAAATTACAGACATAGACAAACGAATTATTATAAACCCACTTTAGCTATTATAAGCTTGAAGCTAATGAATACTTGGGTTAGTTTGTAGTTCATTCAAGATAACGTCTTCGAATACATAACATACAAATTTATCTCCATAATTGTAACGATTCGTCATATGAATAGCATTCTATTGATAATAATCAAATGTACAACCTAAAAACATACTTACATTTATGAAGGTAAAATGTAAAAAAAAAGAAAAAAAAACTGAAAACTACTCGTAATAATAATATTTGATATCTGTGAATATTTGCCGGTTCTATTTCGGTCACGGGGCACTATACACTGGTAACTGTCGGGCGACAAGATTGACATACCGTGACGTAATATAAGGAAGTGTCTTCAATGAGTAGATACCTACTTATTGTCGTTAAGTCAACTTATTCTACCTATACATATTGTACTATAGGTACCTAAACTATTATCATTCATGTTTAACTTTACGTTATCTGTAGTAGGCATGTATTGATGTATTTCATTCATCTTAATAAAAAACTTATTTGAATTTACATTACTTGAGAATCAGTGTTCATTGCAATTGAACTTAGTAGGTACTGCATCTACGTAATGCGTATTAGGCAGGTATGTAGTCTGTGGTACGAGATTTAAAATTAGAATACGAAATTATAAATTTGACCAGCCTCACATATAAAGTGGCAATAAAAAATATTGCGTCACAGACTGTAGATTAGGTAAATGTTCACGTCCATGAACTTCCGTCGGTGCGAACAGTGTTCAAGGTCGCCCGATGGTGGATCGATATGAGGCCATACACGATAAATTACCAATGGTCTATTTTAGCAGACTTCAAGTGGGTACTGTAAACCAGATGACCGAATTTTCTTAGTTGCGTAATGTACCAGAAATAGTTTGTGTACATATACCTACATATAACTACAATGTTACGAATGATACTGATGTTTGGATTTTTAAAGGTTTACTTATACTGAAATTTAGTGTGCACATCAAAAACATCACATCAGTGTTCTGCATACTTGCAGGATTTAACAATGATGACAATTTATCAGTGAAATACTTATAACTTTTAGACCACAATAATATTGATATCATTTTCATTAATCAGTTAATTAAAACTTTGAATAGCTACTTAAATTGTAATAAGCGTTCTGTATGCAAAATGAATGTCCTTTCTGTATGACCAGTGCTATGTCAGAGGTTAAGGCCATTGTCATTTAGGGTAGCGGACCACGAAGTCAAAACTAACCTTTAATTAGTCAGTGTTAGAACTATTAAATAAATATGTTCTACATATTTATAGAAAGTAACAAGCACAGAGAAAACGAGTCCTAATCAAATCTAAATCGAGTTGGAGTGAAAGTAATTTAATATTCCTTTTCTTGGATTAATGTTATTAGTCCCGTAGTTAGCTAAGTACCTATTTAAAAGTAACTGGAACCATTATCTATTCTAAATTTAAAGCACATAATTACGTTAAATAATAATACCTACCTACTATGTCCAAGTAGATAACAAAAAATCGCGAAGAGAAAAAAATGTAATGCATGGATACCGCCACATTACATGAAAAATAAAAGGTTTATTTATTTTTTAATTAAGCCGGCATTACGAGCACAGTGTATAAGATGGCGTGAGCCGCGTGCGCGTCACGATAATTTTTAATTATCGCGCTCAAATGCCAGTGAACTTGGCCTCGAGCTGTGCCCCGCGAGGCGTGCAGGCCTCCACACCAGGTCACACTTGTCTTGTTTGTCATCACTGTGTCGATAGCATTCCATTTTCCAACTTTCAAAGTGTTCGATTTTATCAACACCTGCTTTGACTGCATCCTCTAAAATGCAGTGATGGTGCCATTCACCGCACTATTCACTCTCGATACTACTCGACCCAGTCGTGACGTGACTAAAGTGCGTGCGGCACCGCCGTACGTTGATCAACCTTACATCCTGTCTGCCACTTCGGGCGCTAAGCGCTTGTGTAGAAGATGCTTTATCATGTCAATCAATTAAATTTCAAATGCTTTTAAGCTATTCTTATAAAGCCTTTCGGTTGTAAAACTAATCGACGTAATGTTAGAGGTAACAAACTCGGAAATAAATGTGAAATGTTTTTACACTTTTTGGTGTGCAGCAACGAAACCTGTAAACTTAACTGTCTACGAGATAATTTGCGACTAATAACTTTGTTAGTCTACAGATCTATGACTCATTGTTTTCTCACGGCACGGCTTTGCTTAGACCTACCTAGAAATTGTGACTAATCAAACTAACCACCACGTAACGAATATCGCTTATTCATTGTTATGTTTATCATCGTACCTACCTGTTTTTATTTTGACTTCTGCATATAAAAATATAGGAAATACTAGGTACCTACCTACAGCTCACGCGTTTCTAAGAATTTGTTATTGTGGTTCGCTAGACCAACGAGACGGTTAAAATCAGATAGACACGTCTACTAGTATAAAATTGGAACGAGTCTGATCCGAGATCGTCTCGACTCTCTCGAGATGGAGATATAATAGATATGCACTAGACCAGATCCGGCGGGCGCACCGCGACAATACCGTCGTATCACTTTACACGCAGGCCTGAAACAAATACTCTCGGCCGACCGTTAATCGCGTTGGCGCCACGGAGAAAATTGTCACATGGAAATTGACTCCCGCACAATAGCCGCCCACGGTCACCACTCACGCAATTTCCCTTTCGCCTCTCACAGCCTGATCTCCCATCTTGATTACACCCAATCTGCTTTTATTTTATTAACCGTTTTTCATTTTAGACTTCTCATTATCTATGAACGATGAAATTTTGTAAAATTAGAAAGCATTTCTCATCATTACAAAATCAACTGGGAGCTTTTATTATTCTTGCAGTATAGGAAGCAGGCAGGGTGTGTTCAATAGCTCGATATAGCGTCAGCAATCCCACGCCTAGATTTAGATGTAAGCGAGGCGTGTTCGGCGACGACGGCCGCCGCCGATCCTAGAATTAGATCAACTCGTAAGCGATAACCGGCTGCGTAACTATGCGGAAACGTAAAAAAAGCATTTTCGCGTATAAATTTATCGTCGCGCCGTTCGATAAATGTGTCTGACATGCTTTTTTTCGCAGAAAAACTGCGCAATATAATGAACCTATTCAGCCGCGTCCCTGACTCGCCGTTTCGTAATAGCTCGACCAGCTGACCACGTAACTTGTTTCTATAATATCTGGAACTAGTACAAGACTTAGCGTTTGAGATAAAAACGGAAACTCTCGTCCTTGTTAGGTAGGTACATACGATGCATAACAACACGTTGCAGCACGGAGCCGGTAACCTTTAATAACAATGAAACGCTGACATAATTATTTGTTGGCGTTAGGGGTGTCCACTTAAAAAATATATCGATATTTATATTCGATGTAAAACATCGGATTCCAGCATCGATGTTTATCGATATATCGCTAGAAAACATCGATATTTTTCTACTATCGAATACTTTCCACAAAAGTTTAATATTACCTTTTTCCAGTGAAATGCGCAAAATTTGTGGTCTTTGATTTTGCAGGTGTGAATGTAGAATCAGATACCAGAGTAACATAGCTAAACTAATAGTGTAATGATAGTGATTTTCTATGAGAATCACTATCATTACATAGTTACTTAAATAGAATTGTAATACTAAGATAATGGTGAGATGACTGAGATGAGTTATACCTACATTTGCAAGTGAAATATAAACGACAAATTAATAGAAATATTTTATTACATATCACATAACTTCAAAACAGTAAAAGAAAACAAAAGACATATTTAGTACTAGCCTTAATCTAGGTATGTACCTGCAAAAACTTACTTTCACTTTACCTATTTAATTAAAACCAATGCTCTTTAGACAAACTTTGCAAAAATAAAAGTTTACTTAATCTTTTACCTTTCATTCTATTTCTTTGTTGATTAACTATTTGAGCAGCCTTAGAAAATAATCGTTCGGATGGAACAGAAGTCCCGACAATAGTTAAATATTTGAAGGCAATCTTATAAAGCTTAGGAAATTAACAATGATTTAATGCGTTACCGCCAAACAGCAAAAGTCGACGTAAAAACAATGAATGAGTCCAATGAGTGAATGAGAGTGAAAATAAATAGAATGAACCTATAGAATCCACAGATTATATAAATTTAGAGTGAATAATCAATCGATCTGTCAGGATGGAATGGATTAGGTAATTAAGCTGGTCACTCACAGATGTTACTACCTTATTTAACCATATTTAAAATCCAAAATCCAAGTCATCAAGTAGTGTTAAAATTATTTAGTTTTTTAGTAGATTATACAAAAAGAAAATAAAAAAACAAATATTCGATGTTTCTATAAATATATCGATATATCGAATACAATAAATATTTGACAAAACATCGAATCAATCCGATATATCGTAAAAAAAACATCGAATAAATTCGATATATCGATGTTAAGTGAATATCCCTAGTTGGCGTAACCGGATAGTACGGGTGAACGGATTCCGCGAAACAAGCACTACTACGGCGTAAACACAAGTCGGACAACGTTCACATCCGCAGTTAGCTGCAATGCGATCGTGAAATGGAAGCCCCTACCTAGGTACCCGCTAGCTCATTCATAGAAGTCGACAAGACAATGGACACTAAGCGCAATAGGCCCGTCGACTATAGACCCGACTGGAATTTAGGTCATTTCCGATAGCTACTTAGCATATGTAGGTTTACGCCTACCCACCCAAAGCTTAGTGTGCGCGCTGTGATGACTCATAGATACTAATTTAGGCGTGTGGGAATACCCGATCCTGTACATTTGGGAACCGTATGCCTATGTGGTTGCGGTTCTAGAAAAAGCAGGTATATTATAACAGAGAGACGCCCGTGTTGAGGCAGTTTCTATTGACGCCATGCAACTCCGTACGTCTTTCACATTGCCTATCTTACATGTTTAGAATGAAATATAAATCTAGCTTGCATCTGCTGCTGTCTGATTGAACTAGTTCTGTCGTAAGCAGTGAAACGTCATCACTGGTTATCGGGCGACTCTCACGTGACAGTTAATTTCGATCTATGCTTTGTCACGTGGAGGCCGGAAAGCGTGTCCTCCGCTCGGTAATCCAGACTCCATTGAGCGAGTAACGTGCGGACGTTGCGGCATCGCACCGCGCACGCGCCCCGCTTTTGGCGCGAATGGCGCGCCGTGACGTCAGGCGTCTGGATCGATGGCGGCAGACGCTGCGGTAGTACGATGGGGTCGACGCCCTCCCCCGCCGGACGCCTCCCACCCCCTACCGCGCACCTGACCACTGCAGTCGCATCTCCCCGACTAGATCTAGACCCCGCGTTAGCACGCAGATGCGGCACGACGATCACCTTTTATGGCGACGCAAGCGGAACGATTCGTACGAATGAAAGTATGCGAACTATAGGAACGGTATCACGGGCAGAGCATAGACAACTAAATGCATCGATCAGCTTATGCAATCAACTTTTATTAAAGGTTATTCTCTATTGTTGCAGAGGAGGAAATCGACGTGGTATCTCTGGGCAATGGCTCCCCTCTAGCAGTGCGCCCTGAGTCACTGCCGCGCGCGCCATCGGCACAGGAGCGACAGACTCTGCAGCGCACGGTGGAGACTGCGTGCACGCCGCGGCCGGCCGCGCGCAAGCGGCTTGTAGCGCCGGCCGGAGTGTCGCGGCGCCGCGCGCGTGGCCCCGGCCGCCGCGCTCGTCGCTCCAACACAGACACCGACTCCGAGGCAGAGTCACCAGAGATCGAGCGTCGCTCTATACACAATGACATGGAACGACTTCGTCGCATCGGTCTCAAAAACCTCTTCGACGAGCTCAAAAAGCAGATCCCGGCCACGAGAGACAAGGAGCGTGCGCCTAAAGTGGTGATATTGAGAGAGGCCGCTGCCCTATGTCGAAAGCTCAGCCAAGAGGACATCGAGAGGGAAAAGCTAAAAAAGAAGCAAAATCAGTTGGTGACGAAGTTGAAAAAGCTCCGCACGATGCTCTCGGCGCGCTATCGCTCGTACTGAGCAGCTCGCTTTACCTGACTGGTGATCGATTTGTTCCGTACGAGGAACTACGGGGTCTACTCGACTGGACACTTATGGACTGGTAACTTTTTATGTAAGTCGCTTCTGAACGCTCTAGTGAACGTTAGAACCGTTTATTCTCGACGCGGAGGCGCATCGTCGCCCCGCCGCCGCCACCGCTCGTTCGGTCCTTCTCCCTAGCTGTTTACATAGCGAAGTTATAAGAGACGTCTCCAGTCGAGTCGATAGTTGAGAGTTTGTAATTTCAATGAAAATCAGCTTTTACGGCTTACTATGCTTCTGGCAACGTGTCAAGAGTATTATAATTATAAAACCATACCTGCAGGTTAGTTTTGCTCAAACGATATTTTGCAGTGCCAAAGTGAGCCTTAAAACTGTTGCTAACCATGAAATCCCAGGTCTTCAGTAAAATATCTTAATAGTTACAGACTGGTTCGTAAACTTGTAGACTGGTTATACCTCTAAAATGTTTTTTGAATTTATCAATAAAGTATACATAGTTGAAATAGCACATAACAAATTTACTCCGTGTTGATAGATCGAATATGACATTTATTAAAATATTGTTTCGAGACGTTCATATGAAGATTTTTTACTGGACCTTCCATAAATAGTTTAAGGGGTTGAGATATTGCTTTTTGAGCATGAATATTGTGATTGGTGTAAATATTTGTGACGGAGCAGTTGTTGGATTGCTTTCTGTCCGAAGTCAGAGGTGGTCAAGTGCTATGCGGGTGAGTAGGTTGGAGATGAATGGCCACTTTATATGTTTTCGGCCCGATTTGCAGGAATTAAATTTTGCCCCACGACTCATAGAGCATGGGGTTTGCGAAGTGATACATCAATTTACTATTACTTATAATTGCTTTAAGTAAACTATTATTTTAACTGCTTTAAGTAAATTGCATTTTAGTATAGCGTGCTTGTTTCATTAGTTCTTTTTGTTATTTTGTAAATTTTTAACTATTTGTTTTTTACATTTAGACGCTCAATTAACTTGGTATTAGGTACCAAATATTGTTCTCGATAAATTAGAAATCATTTAATAGTTCTCGGATCATTTTGATGCGATCTACTAAAGATTCACTTAGAACATAGGTCAGTTAAAATTTGATATATCTACTTACATTATTTTTTCCGACTGCCATGTGTGTGTATCTCAGTTTTTAGAGGGTTTATTTTTTTTAAGTTTTCTATTGAACTTCATATCAAGGTATAATAATAATTTGGTATATGCATTTATTTTAGTTTACAAGTCATATTACTTATGGCGTTTTTGTACAGGCACAGTGCATGTTAGTCGGATGTAAGGAGATATTAATTACGTTATGTTTCTACGATTGTCATACCCTTATTATAAACTAAAACATTTTATAATTGTTAAGTCGTTTAGCATATTACAAATCAATACATACCTACATAATTCATTCAGTTTGGGTTAACAATACATTGTTAAGTACCATTTTCACATGATTTATGACAAGGTAATTTAATGGTAATTGAATAATCTCAATAACAGTCATTGATTTGTAAGAAAATAGACTGTGTTTTTTGATAACAACATCAAGTCTTACCATATTTTTGATGAAGGTCTGAAAATTGGGCCGTAATAAACATAACCAAGACATAGTTCCTCATAGTACCTACTAATAGTAAATTTTGCATTTTTTTTTCTTTATTTTTTATTTTAACAGTTAAGTTAGTAAAGTACTCGCAATAGTTAATGTTTAAAAATAAAATTTAACCTGATCAGAAAAATAAAAAAAGTAAAAAATGATTTTTTTTATCGGCCTGTCGTCTAGTTAATTTTTTTGATTGGGCCGAAAAGGTTTTATTCTACTGATCGGGTTTACAACGAAGGTTGATGTTTTATCAAGCACATGGTCGGCATTTGAGTGTGACGGCTTTAACTGTGTGAGGAATGTGCCTTGCTATTTTCATGTACATGATTATTCTAGTTTTTTACTCGAATTAGTTGCGAGACATATTTTTGTGAAGGATGTCTTCGATTAGAATACATATAGTGCTAAGTAGTGTACTGTACACCCACAAGAGAAGTTATTGATATTAAAGATGTTTATCTTATCTTCCACTAGGTGTTTAATTGTACATACAGATAATGGTTAATATTAAGTATACATATACTTGATCAATCTTTTATACTAACGAGTTCATTGCCTAATTGTTTAGTTTTCTGTACTAGAAAGTTACGGATCCTCGAATGTTGTACCTGCATTTATTTTTTTTGTAATTCATATCTTGACATAAATAAAGATAATGGTTTAGTTATCCAAAATCCGATCGGTTGCTTCAGTAATAATGACCAGTGTAATTAGACACATAAGGAAAAGTCAGTAGTTAATGTAATGTAAGAAACGACAGCTTTATAAACGGAAGGTAGAATAAAAGTGTTTCAAAGTGTAAAAATATATTCACATTATTACCCACTTTTGTGACAAGGCACATTTCCGCCACTGCCAAAATGGAAAAGGAATTAATTACGTTAATAAATTTAAGTCGAACTTGTATATAGTTAAGGTCGGGTTATAAAGTTATAAGTCCTGTTATATATAAAAGATTTCCTTTTATTCTTTGTATAGTATCCGTAAATTTGTAACAACCAGCCGCGGCCGGCGCGGGCTAGTGGGGTGTAATAATAGTGCGAGGCTGGCAACACAGGCCGGCGCGGCGTGCGTGCCCCGCTACAGGGAATGCAGGGCGCAACATAGATTCCGCCTAATATTAATATTGCACTCTGCAATCTTTGAAGCGGTGCCCATAAGTCTAAGGACCTTTGTACTTATATAGCATTTTTGGATACTATTGTAACACAGAGATGGCAGATTTTTTGGTTTTGTTCCTCTATGTTTATGGATACACTGATACATTGTATTGCATTGACTATACATAATAAACGCTTATGTCGGATCCGGAAAGAGCTGGGAACAGTGGGCTAACTATTGTGATTTTTATACTTATTCACTGTAATTTGGGATAAATAAAATCATTGTATTGTATAGCATAGATTCTGTGATTATGTACCTGTTGGTACGATTGGGTTTCCACAGCCCTATCTGGTCTGACAAAAAAAAAATATTTGGGTTTTTCATTTATATTCCTATGCACCCTATGAGTAGCTGAAGTTTACTGCGCCCTACAAATATTGGTGTAGTTCATTTCAAATGTGATAGGAGGATTTTACTGCAGAAGTACAGACTATAATAACTGGAACAGTATAACGATAGATTGGTCTGAAGTTGGTGTCTGTTATCATTGAAATTAACTATACCTATTACGTGAAGTCCAAATTGAACAATGAAAATTAAAAAACAAACAATTCAATCTTAGTCACTAGCAGTTTGTTTAGAACTTGATAGTTTTATCACTTTATAATAGCTTCGTCATTGAAGTTATCATTTAGGTAGGTAGGTAAGCTTCTATGTGAAGCAGCTCATGGATTTTTCTGAGGGTCCTGTTTAAAAGGAGGATTGGTGTGAAACGGAGTTTCAGGAACTTCATAAAACACGTTAAGTAAGTAGGTACAAAAGCCTGTTGTGGCAGTGATTACCCCTGTCTACAGTAGGTATGTACGAACATCTAAGTACCCGTCGTCCTACTGATGTATCGATAGATAGAATGACAATACCAATAGGTTCATATTCAGTAAGTAGAAAAGTAATTCTATTAAACTAGTTGAGAGGCACCACACACGCTGTCCATGCTGGAATGTTTAATTCTATCTAAGTCATGCCAGTTTCCCTAAGATGTTAACCATCACTGATATTGAACAACGGCAAACAGTTCACTCAAATTCTAACGTAGAGAGAGTAGGATGAAAAAAATAATTAGCTTCTCTAATCGGCTGTAGAGCCCTGTTGCCAATGCCACGAAAAGATAATTATCTTGTCTAACTGCCCTACTAAATTGTTTTAAATATTATCAAGCTACTTATGAATTGAACAGAAATACATACGTCTCGTAAGCGCCCTATAAAATAAATAAAATACTGATCATCAATGTGGCTGTATAAAACACGCCTTTGCTTCAAACGAAACAAAGTGGAACGAAACGTCAGAGTCAAATGTCATAACAACAGTGAAGTTCGTGCGTTTGCCAATATTATGGCCTTCCGTGTTGTGATGTCTAAAAAAGTTCCAATGGTGATTATTTTAGGTGCTACAGGCACTGGAAAGACTAAATTAGGAGTGGAATTGGCACAAAAGTTCCAGACAGAGATCATTAGTGCAGATTCTATGCAGGTTTGTGTAATGTAACCTCTTTAGTATAACCTCAAAATGATGTAATGTTTACATTAATATAGATCAAGAATAACAGGGAAATCAGCATTTCTACTTAATAATATTCGAAAATAATGTTTGGATTTGCAGGAAACACAATACAGAACCATAAAATAATCTAGTAAAACTTAATTATCAAGCTTAGTTTATATTATAACCTAGAAGCAAGCATTGAAAATCCAAGTACAAAAACAGCCAGTACTATCAAGATTTTTGTAGTAAAATTCAATGAATATGTTACCGTGATAAGATATTAATTAGATATTGATACTAGTTATTGTTACAATAATTATGTAAACCTGATTCTTTTTACAAAAAACATTTTACTTTTGTTTTGTTACAAATATGACTAGGTACATATTTATTAATAGCACATCTACTTATATGCAAAGATAGTGACTGAAGATAATGTACTGATAATCAGTGCCGGTTCTATTATTAAATTCTATTAATCTTGTTTTGCTATAGGTTATAAGTTTAAGGTTCTCATAAGTATAAAGCTCTTATTGGTTAATTTATACTACCACTAGTTGTCCCAGCGAACTTCGTACCGCGTATTTATTAAAAAAAAATTCACTTAGGGGTATGAAAAATAGATAGTAGCCGATTCTCAGACCTACTGAATATGCATAAAAAATTTCATAAGAATCAGTCGAGCCCTTTCGGAGGAGTATGGCAACGAAAACTGTGACACGAGAATTTTTATATATTAGATAAAACAATGTCCTTATAAGGTGTGACAATAGTCACAATGTAGCTCTAAAATTATAATCTAAATATAAAATTGTACACAAGTGTCACAAAAATAAAAAAAAAACAAAATTTTTATTAGTATCCAACAAAAAAGTTTTTACACAGTGTGTGTAACTCCTCCAAAATAGAATGACTGATTCTTATGAAACTTGTGTGTGAGATTATATCATACCGCTAGCACCTCAAATACTTAACCACCCATACGAAGCTGGTGCAGGCAGCCCGTGATAATATATAATCCTACTAGTACTATTTAAGCTACAGCTGTCAAACCAGGTACACAGGATATTTTGAGCATCTGTGCACATATGAACACAGGGACACTATATTTAATCAATCTATGTTTATCTGATCATGTTGATCAATCAAAGATCAGATAAACATAATCTGAAATAGATGAGACAGAACCAGATTTAATAGTCTCTTCCTAATACTATGTTTTACCTTTGACTGCCTCAAAATTTTTAGCATTTTTTTATAAATCTCCACCACCGAAAATAATACAGTAATCACCACCTCTAATGGCGAAAAGTATAACTATTTACGATCTTATCATGAAGTGGCCATGCGTTTAGCTAGTCATATAGTTAAACATTGAGTGTTCATTGATCTGGCCAGACCACATCATGATGTGGGCAGTTAATTTATTTCCACATTATGAAATGATGATTTGCAAGTTATGGCCGCAAGCAGTTTTATAGAAATTTTGTTACAAACACTGATGCGAGAATTTTATGAGCTACAGCCTCCTCCCACGTTGTCTCCGTTTTACCCCCTTAGGAGGTGAGTTTTGAAAAATCCTTTTTTAGTGCACCCCTAGACCTCACATGGAACCTATGTGTCAAATGTGTAGTCTTCGGACCTAGCACTTTGGACTGTGCGTTGATATGCCTGCGAGTCAGTTTCTTCTTTTTTAAATGGAGATAGAAGAAATGTCTACCCAACCTTCTGCAAATAAAAGTATATACCAGTGATGAAGAGTCCATACAAGCCGATTCCCATCGGCTTCCCTTTAGGGAACGGTTGTACTTAATAATATAATATGTAATGGCTAAAAGTTTAAAATAGCAACATTAATAATTATACCATCCAGTGTAAGAATGATCCGTAACGGTAGTGAAGGGATATTATTTTCCTAAGTAAGAACTTTTTTGCTCCGGCTTCCCTTTTACAGACTTCCAACCTTCGCCACTAGTGTATACTCGACGGGCTGGTGGCGTGGTCGGTAACATGCCTGCTTTTCACGCCGCAGGTCGTGGGTTCGATTCCCACCCAAGTCAAACATTTGTGTGATGAACATTGAACATGTCAGTTTGTCTTGTGTCTGGGTGTAATTATCTATATTTAATTATGTATTTACAAAAGAAAAGTATTATATGTAGTAAGTATATTATTATAGTTTGGGATCAGATGACCGTGTGTGTTAATGTCCCAATTATATTATTATTATATTATACTAAGAATTGTACGTAATATTGTGTTAATTATGTCGGTTTACTTTATGGTGCAACTTTTATATAATATCATAAATGCGAAAGTAACTCTGTCTGTCTGTCTGTTACGCTTTCCCGCTTAAACTACTGAACCGATTTGGATGAAATTGGGTATGGAGGTAGTTTGAGACCCGAGAAAGGACATAGGATAGTTTTTATCCGACTGCGCGAAAAGAAGGTAATTTTTTGGCGCGATAACCGACATACACGCGGGCGAAGCCGCTGTCTAGTGTTTTATAAAGCCCTATTTGGTTGGGGACAATACCCTTTCTAAGTTAATATTTGTACATGCTGTGGATAACTTCCCAATTTGCGTCTAAGAACAAAATTGACACATTAGCATTGCTGTGCTAGTTATGTGAAAGGACAGTTGTTATGTGTTTACAGTTACTGTTTCAGACTTTGTGGAAATATTTGGAAACATCATTAAAATCATTAAAAAAAATATTATTCTATATTGACGGACCGGTGGCGTGGCCAAATTTGTTAAGATTTGTATACTTTATGAACTGGATGAGGAGAGGTTTGAGTAATAATGTACGTGTTATCTTGGCAACAAAGTGTATAATAATGAATAGAACAATATTGACACGCATTTGTTTAAAAAAACATTGTTCTATTTTTGATTTCAAAAAGGTAGAGTAAAAAAGAGGTCGAGTCTTCATGAGGAAGAAGGTGGAATCTTAAACATACTTGCTTTTCGCGCCGCAGGTCGTGGGTTCGATTCCCACCCGAGACAAACATTGTTTAAATATTATGTCTGTTTGTCTTGTGTCTGGGTGTAATTATCTATATTTAAGTATATATTTACAAAAGAAAAGTATTATATGTGGTATATTTCCAGTTATCTGGTTCCAGTTATCCAATATTTCCCTGCAATATGGAAAGTTTCCCAAATAATTATGATATATAAAGACGGAAAACCACCTAGTGAGGTCACATCCTATAGACCTATAAGTTTGCTTCCATTATTATCAAAAGTGTTTGAAAAAGTTCTTCTTAGACGAATCCTTCCAATTTTAACAGAAAAGGGCATCATACCCAGTCATCAATTTGGCTTCAGGCAGCAACATTCTACAGTGGAACAGGTTCATAGAGTGTGCGACAAGATCAGAAAGGCACTGGAAGAAAAAGAATACTGCTCTGCAGTTTTCTTAGACATACAACAGGCCTTCGATAGAGTCTCGCACAAGGGTCTACTATGTAAAATAAAAAGCTGTCTTCCACACAGTTATTACCAGATATTTTATTCTTATCTCTCAGGAAGACTATTCCAGGTCAAAGAAGGGGAAACCATGTCCGATTTCTTTGAAATACAAGCTGGTGTACCTCAGGGGTCAGTGTTAGGTCCTATTCTCTACACTATATTCACAGCTGACCTCCCTTGCTCGAATACTTACGTTTGCAGATGATACCGCTATCTTGGCGAGTCACAAAGACCCAGTAATAGCCTCAAAAGTCCTACAGGAAGGCCTAGACGAGACAACTAAATGGCTTCAAAACTGGCGGATCAAATCTAGTTCCTCAAAATCAGTGCAGGTAACTTTTACCCTACGCAGAGGCAACTGTCCCTCAGTGAAATTAGAAAGTACCACTCTTCCTCACCGGAATTCTGTCCGATACCTTGGCCTTCACCTTGATAGGCGTATGACATGGAATGAGCATATCAAGAAGAAGCGAGATGAACTAAATATTAGGTACAAAAGCTTCCTGTGGTTGCTAGGCCGAAACAGCAAACTGTCAGTAGACAATAAACTACTAGTGTACAAGTCGATCCTGAAACCAGTATGGATGTATGGCCTACAACTATGGGGTAGTGCTTGTAACTCCTCCATCATGCGCATACAAAGAATGCAGAACATAATCCTCCGAACAATCAGTAATGTCCCTTGGTATGTGACCAATGCTGAGATCCACGAACACCTGGAAATGCCAACAGTCAGGGAAGAAGCTACCAACATCAAGACCAGATACAGGGAACGGCTAGCAGCCCACCCCAATACCCTTGCACGACAGCTGACAATTCGGAGCTATGTCAAACGCCTTAAAAGGAAAGATATCCTATGATGTAGAGAATTATGAGTAGATGTCTTCACTGGAAGACACACTCTAAATGAGATAAGCATGTAACCAATTTGCTTAAAGTGAATGCACTGATTGCAAATGGAAATAAAAAAAAATAAAAAAAAGTTATCTGGTTTCCATAGTACAAGCTCTGCTTAGTTTGGGTTCAGATGACCGTGTGTGTTCATGTTCCACTGTTTATCTGTTTATTTATATTAGACTTGCTCTTGACCACAACTTGCCCACAGCGAGCGCACAGCTGATTCGATGGAAGTGACAGTATTATCAGTATCAATAGTGAACAACTTTCGTTTGCGATTACTTAATTGTTTTGTCAAGATAAATCAAAATAAAGAATAATGTGTTAACTAAAATTTCTTTCAGTTTGTTTTCTCAAAGTTTGCACGCTGGTAATAAAGTTTTTCCTAGATATCTTATTTACTTCAATTGTAAACAAAAGCCTCTTTTTTATATTGCATTTGGCTTGCGCTTGACTACAACTTGACTGATGTTAAGCAATGATGTAGTTTACGATGAAACGCTTAATTCACTCGTAATTCGAAGACAGGCAGGTTATAGCTATCGGGAAAGAGAGATGTCGGTAGCGGATTTCACAAATTGGCAGTTAATTGTGGAAACTCTGGGTGCTCCAGTGGTGTGTTCGCATAATACTTCGAATGGGTTCGAATCTCGGGTCAAGCAAAAAGACTTCTAGTTTATAAAAATCTTAGTAAGTAAGTAGTATCTTGAAGTTGGAATGTGCAGCAATGTAGCGAGGGTGTCGACGGCCCCGAGGTTGAATAAAATTTTCGCGCCCTCTTTATTTGACCGACAAAATTATCCGCAAACACACGTAAAAAGTCCGTAAATTTTGCGGTTACCACGAATAACCTGCTTTTTTTGGAAGTCTGTTAAAAATACGGGGTATCCCCGTAAGTCAGTATAGACGATGTTGTCAGCCGACGCTACAAAATGTCATCCACATTTCCCTAATTCGTCACAGATTAAGTAATGAAAATGAAATTCTGTGCTCTTTTCAACCGATCCGAATTTGTAGTTGCGATAAAAATATGAAATGGTTCAAATATTTTTATTGTTTATTGTGAAATTTTTGCGCCTCCCATAATGTGCCGCCCGGGGCGGGTTGCCCCTGCCGCCCCCACTACGGTACGCCACTGGATGTGCCCGATGAACACATCCTTAGCAGCATATCTGGTAGGTATACTTAAAATAGGCTGTATATTTACTGCAGCAGCGGGCCTCGCCTTAGATAAATAAAGTCGCGGGTTCGAATCCTGGTCGTGCCCACACATCTTTGTGTGCATAGTTTCATCTCCGCTGCTCAATATCGGGGAAGGAAAACATCGTGAGGAAACCGGTATGTCTAAGAACTAATCTTTCGAGGACATGTGACATCCACCAACCAGCGTGTGTGGATTAAGGCCTAAACTCTCTCAACTCATAGGATAGTTGACGAAAGACCAGTGCCCAGCTGTGGGACATTAAAAAAGGATGGTAGGTGTACTTAAAATAGGCAGTACATTATACGTAGTAAGCTTTATAATTTAGGTCACCTTTGTTCCAATTGACGTAATTTGGCAACGTAACGCAAATTTAACGGCTCCGCTAATTATTTTAGGGCCGTTCCAATTTCAAACATCACGTACCTAGCTATTAGGTTAAAACTATTCCAGTCGAAAGTGAAAATGCTATATTTGTAGGCAAAATTATGATACCTTCGTAACTACCTTAAACGTATAAGGATCCTATTAGTATTTACACAGATTCTAATTTGTAAGATTTAGATAGAAAATTTCAAAAGGGTTAAGGTATAAGGTACAATTACATCAGTAAATTCGCCATGTAGGTACACACTCACGAATTTCGGCAAGCCGACCGCTTGGTCATGTTTGCATTCCGTGCAGAGTTCGATGTCTTGTTCAAGGCCACCGGCGCCGGCATTTTCCGCCACCCCGCGGTGCCTCCATAGACCTGACGAACTAAGAACTGGCCAGTTAGAACCTCTGGCTTTTTAACACCACTTTCTGTGCCTGTAATAAAAAAAATATTAAAAAATAAACCTGGCTTAACATAGAACCTACAGGCCCCTAAAGCCTGTAAGCCCCTCGATTGATCCTTTACTCTCTGCTACTTTAAAACTTATTGCAAATTATTTAATAAGTTTTTATTTAAGAAGTAATAAGTACCAAATTTACTTACATAATATATTTTAAGATGTACCACGAAAAAAAAAGAAATTGGCCGCGATGTAAAAAATCTATTCTTATTTTGACCTTTCGCAACTACGAGTATGTTTTTTACTCTCCAGAGCAGTGATGGCACAGCGATATCAGCCCAGGCTTTGAAATATACGGTCACAGGTTATATCTCCCGGTCGTGCCTACATATTATTATCTGTGTATGAATTCTTTATTTTCTAAATTAATATATTTTCTTTATCTACAGAGATTTATGACCGGATGTCGGATCGAAAAGTGTGTTAGGACCTGTATTAAGCTTTTCTGTGGTTGCGACTATTGATTTAACAGCACTAGTTAGTAGTCAGGAAGTTGGTGTTTGCAACCCGCATGCCTCGGAGAGCACGTTAAGCCGTTGGTCAGGCTCCCGATCATTCATCAGTCGCACCCACTTTTCGCCGGCTATGTTTAGGACCCATATGTAATAGGGGAAAGCCTTTTGGCATTCATCGGGCACAATTCCAAACTTCGAGCTTCTGATAAGATTCTTCAAGTTTAGTCTAAAATTTATTTCGACCCGGGAATCGAACCCGGGACCTCGCGGTTGTAAACAAATACGCTTACCACTTGACGACCAGGGCAGTTCACAGTTCAGATGGACATTTACGTTTATGTTTAAACATAACGATGTAAGTATATAGACTCCGATAATTGCTGGCGTTTCAGATCTTTCATCAGTGGGTGTGTGAAAACCAGGCTGATTTCCGTGCGTTAACGATTTTGCCTAAATTATTACTGGTTAGCTCTAATAGGTCTAATAATCTATTGAAATAAAACTACTTTTTAAAGGATTTTATCGCGGTATATTTTAGATTTTTAGATCTCGACGTTTCAAAGTCTTTTCAGACTTCATGTTCACGGGCGGACTGAGGTATGTCCAAAAATATCAATCACAATTATTACTGACTACCTACAAACATTATTATTAAATTACCCGTGGTGCTTAGTCCATTTTTATGGGGCAGTTTAAACCTCTCTTTTTTTTCTCTATGCTATCTCTCGCTTTGCTTGGAGGGAAGTGGACAATCTTACTTTCCAATTGCTATTATCTTTCTGATTAAATTCGTGTGGGATCCAAGACAGTTTCCCGGGACTTCACTCACCCCTTTTTAGTGTCCCACTGCTGGGCACGGGTCTTCTCTCAACCATCTTTTGAGTTAGGCCTTAATCGATGCACGCTGGCCAAGTGCGGGTTGGTGGCTGTCACATGTCCTCGAATGATTAGTTTTTAGACATGCCGGTTTCCTCCCGATGTTTTCCTTCACCGATATTGAGCAGCGGAGATGAATCAATTCACACAAGGATGTGTGGGCACGACCAGGATTCTAACCCGCGACCTTATTTTTCCAAGGCGAGGCCCGCTTCCTGGGACTTGGCCGGGTTTAAATCGTGAGCCTCTTCACGGCGCCCTTACAGGAGTAGCAGGGGGGGGGGTCGCGGTAATGGGTTAAAAAACAATTTAAGTGTTACGGCAAATATCAATGGTTTTCTATTGTTAACCTTTATTGGTTCGAGGTTCCATGGCGTCTTACAAATTAAATAACCATATTGTCTCGACACGAACATGTTTTAACTAGTTTTACTATAATAAATTCTATTTATTAACCGTATCATTTTAATTGCCCTTTTTGTTCGCACAACATTTCCGCTTCGCTAAAATAATATTTAGCCGTTTCTTACACGAAAAGCTGAGAACAAGCAAAAAAACCTAATCCTTAGGAATATGAATGCGAAAGTAACTCTGTCTGCCTGTCGTGCTTTCACGCCAAAACTATCGATCCGATTTTGATAAAATTTGGTATGGAGATAGTTTGAGACAGGGAGGGACAGAATAGTTTTTATCCGACTGCGCAAAAAGAGGTTCGAGAAAGTACCGCGGACGGAAACTTAGCTGGAACTAAGGTTGGCATCCGTCCGGGTTTCCTCGGATTATTATATCCATAGGACGTGTGTTAATATTCCATCCGTGTATGAAGTTGTTTTGAGGTAAGGTTGTCAAGTAACTAGAGCCTTTTGCTGGTCCGTCACATAAATATTTTCTTTTGTCGCATTTGCTAACTTCTCTTTTATTGCAGTAGGTAAGTTGAAGTAAAGAACTACGTAATACGTACCTTTTGAACTTGGATTTGAAGGCCCAAACTCTCTTAACTAGTTAGATAGTTGAGAGAAGACCCGTCCCCAGCAGTGGGACACTAAAAAGGGTTGAAGTGAACTTGGATTTGAACCCAAAATCATAGTATTGCCTTAGATTCACGCGAATATCACACATTGAAATAAAACTAGTTTTTCACTAGTTTTTTTCACTAATTGAGTATAAAGTGGATACTTTGCGTCGCATTTTTTCACAAAAATGTCCACTTGTTACTTGACGTGTCCAAAGTATTTAGTGACATCATTTATACGCCCATACGATGCTGTCTCGTGTAATGAATCACCTCGTGGTACGTGGCGTACTTTGCTCTCGTAGTAGTAAATAAATACTTTTGTACTTATAGTATTGTCTTAGATTTACGCGAATATCACACATTGAAATAAAACTACTTTTTAACGGATTTTATCGCGGTTTATTTTAGATTTTAGATCCCGACGATTCAAAGTCTTTTCAGATTTCATGTTCACGGGTGGACTGAGATATTTGACGTCCACAAAAATATTAATCACAATTATTACTCAACTCAGAATTCAAGACACTGTGAGCTCAGTTTGCTTAAATCGGAACGCAACTTCAATATTATTGTTTGGAGGTAGTCAGTAATAATTGTGATTAATGGTTTTGGACATCAAATACCTCAGTCCACCCTGAAAATAAACAGCGATGAAATCCGTTAAAATGTAGGTTTATTTCAATACTTTTGTGTGCCTATCTCCGTTATTCTGTACTTGGTCCGGCTAGGACAGAGCCGGATTATACATAAGGCGAATTAAACAACTACCTAGGGGCCCCATGCATGCACGTAGAAACAAAAACGTTTGTCGAAGGATTTTTCTTTCACCCCTGCTTGTGCAATAGAAAAAGTCAAGTTCAAAAATTAGAAAAAGTAAATAAAAGAAAGGCCTCGAGAATTGTATTGCCTAAGCGCCCTGACAGGGTTTAATCTGGCCCTGCGTTTGTGCTTTTGTTTTAGGACTGTAACCACCACAAACCAGCCACTAAGCTCTATACATAGGCATCTTTAGATGGACAATTATCTAGCCTATCGATGGTGCCTTACATTGATAGTGGTGGCGGGATTAGAGATGTTCAAATATCCAGACATAAAACAAATTGAGAAAATTCCCAATAAGCGCCCATAAATTCCCACCCTCGGGGCATTTATCAGATAATATTTTTTATAGGAATATAAGTAATTTTTCCAATTTTCAATAAATACCTAAGAATTAACCCATTTATTATTCCGCCACAACTATTCCTGTAACCTAGTTCATCATCTTTATCATCAGCCTATTTAAGTCAACTGCTGGACATAGACCCCTCCTAAAGTATATCACTGAGCACGATCCGCAGCTTTTCTCATCCAGTTCTTGCCGGCCGCTCTGAAGAGATCGTCTCTTCACCTAGTCTGAGGGCGTCCTACGCTACGTTTGCGAATCCGTGATATCTACTCAAGAACTCGTTTATCCCAGCGGTTGTCGGTTGTGCGGCAGATATGACCGGCCCACTGCCACTTCAGGTTACTAATCCGGTGAGCTATGTCGATTACATTAGTTCTCTGTCGGATTACTTCATTGTGTATTCGATCCTTCAGCTAAGCTAGTTGGTAACTACCTAGGTATCGATGGGCTCGCTAATCTCGCATACGCTAACCAAGACAGTTGAATCCTGGGACTTGGCTCGGATCCTCATTACGCGTGCGGTGGTTGTCCGTAGTAGGTACAGGTGTCGTATCATGAGTGTAAAAAGGGGCATCCCATCCCCCAAGGGGATATAAACGTTGTATATATAACCGAATCCTTTTGTTTCTACGGAATCTAACGGAAATTTCAATTTGACTAGCCTGGTGGCGTAGTGTTTAATGACTCTGACTGCTAAAGGTCGTGAGTTCGGTTTCCACAAAGGGCAAATCTTTGTACGAAGAGCGTGATTGTTTGTTGTGTGTCTGGGTGTAATTATCTATTATTTATTGTATATTAATAATCCGTTCCTAGTACCCTTATCACAAGTAAATATACTAGATGGCCTCTGTGTAAGTGTGTAAAAAAATAATCACAATATCTTTAAACACCTTACGGCAGCTGGTCTATCAATGGCCAGGCTACGATGGAGGGTTACTATCCATTAGTATTTCCTTCCTGTATATAGGTACATCTTTAAAAAACAATTGCTGTTCGTTAGTCTCGCTAAAACTCGAGAAGGGCTGAACGGATTTATCTTATCTTGGTCTTGAAATGTTCGTGGAGGTCTAGGGAAGGTTTAAAAGGTGAGGAAAATTCGAATAATTGCCGGGAAGACCCTAAAAACAGCAATAGATTAAGGCAGTACGAAGTCTGCCGGGTTAGCTAGTCTCTAATAAAAGAGAAAGTTTTATAAACCTTTTTGTATCAAAAATTTAACATAAGTAATAGCTAGGTAGAATTTTGCTAAGTAATGTTAGAAAAAAAAATGATGTCGTGAACTCGTGATGAGAAAGCAAGTTGACGCGCCGCTGTACTCATGTACCTGCCTGCTAATTATTTGGTCGAGGCCCTAAGCTAGGGTTGGTACGTTGAATTTTTTTTATTTAACTACTCTTTAGTTTTTGGCAGTGTTCCTCAGTAGTTGCCAGTCATTCATTACACGGTAGGAAAAGAAATTGGACTATTTTTAAGTAGTAAAAAAAAATAAAGCATTTTTTGATTTTGATTTTGACTTTATGATAAAATCGAGTCATCATAATTACCAGCCACCTATATAATTGATTATACTATTTAGAGAAGCAATATTACTAAGTGTCTATTAAGAATTTAAGTTATTTATATTCATAAACGCCTTTTCAAGGTCATTACAGCTAAAATAGGTTTATAATGTGTTTGTTTTTGTCTGTCATCTTGACATTTATACTAGTAAGAAAGAGGAACTAAAGTCTTATAAGATGAATAAGATCGTAAGTATCTAATGAGATTAACAGTAGTACATAGTATTTTGTATTTTAATGTAGGAATAATAACTGTAAAGTTGTACGGTTGACTATACACAACATACCTAAGTCCCCATGCGAAAACTACTTAATACCAACCTTGAATTGGGTCTACCTCTAAACCCTGGTCAATGAAAGTGTAACATTTCTAAGTGTATATTTGCTCACTGTTCTTGTGCATTTTTGCTAAGTGCCAACCCTAGATCAAATGCACTTAACACCACGGAGGCTGAACGTTCTGTTTTAGACATTTTATAACTAACGGAATTTGCTTGACTATCTAGAACGCCCTGTCCTAGCGCAGTATTTTCTTAAAGTATGTCGTTTATTGCGCTAAACCATAAACCTATTTTTTTGCAGTCGGATAAAAACTGTCCTATATCCCTTCCTCGGGTCTTATTTTATCTCCAGAGCAAATTTCAATCTAATCGGGTCCGTAAGTAGTTTTGGCGTAAAAGCGCGACAGACAGACAATGTTACTTTCGCATTCGTAATAAATGTAAGGATTTTTCTTAAAATTTGTAGTAGCAGTCTTTGGAAACTCCGGAGTACCAAATTCTGATACGTAATCTAAAACAAATCGTAGGTTATATAAGTTCTAAAAATAATTATGTTTAATATGTACTTATGCTAAGTCGTTCAGAAACGTGTCGTCATTCTTTATTATGACTAGAGATTGTTTTAATACGTATCTAATTTAAGCCTGTTTTATTTGCCTGTTCTATTTAATCATTATGCTAATTTTATGCCCAAATTTTATTTTATTTATTTATTTATTTATATTAATTTAATTAATCTTACAATTTAACAGATATAAGAACATCTAAATCGCTTACAAGATTAGTTAATTAAAAAACAATTAAATTGAGTTTTGTTTGATAATATTACACCTGTGCGTCACATTCTACATAGTAATCTATATTTATACTATACTATAATATTATAAATGCGAATGTAAGTTTGTTTGTTACGCTTTCACGCAAAAACTACTGAACCGATTTGGATTAAATTGGGTATGGAGGTAGTTTGAGACCCGAGAAAGGACATAGGATAGTTTTTATCCGACTGCGCAAAAAGAAGGTAATGTTTTGGCGCGATAACCGACATACACGCGGGCGAAGCCGCGGGTGGAAAGCTAGTATTAAATATAATGATTATAGTAATAATAACATGCCAATTTATAGTATTAAATTAATTTATCAAAATAACATCATTTTTATAGAACACCCATAATCAAAAATGATATTTTAAGACGAATTTAGGTAGTGAGAATAGCCCGATCCCCTAAAACTAGTGTGTCCGGCAAAGTCCTGGAGTCGATGTTCGTCCCCACATGGGGAGCCCTCAGAGCTGTTGTCGTAGTACTTGATCGGTTCGACCATTCTCCGACGGTTCAACGAAAGTCCGGTGAACCAATAAAGGCCCTTCCAGCCGTCAAAAAAGAAAAGTGGCTAGTAACAATTTAGACACACAGTGCAGGATTATTTTCAAATCGACCAAGTCATCATCATCATCAGTCTATTCTAGTCTACCTGGACATAGGCTTCTCACATAGTACACCACTGAGCACGATTCGCGCCTTTTCTCATCCAGTTCTTGCCGGACACCCCGCCTCAATTTAGTCCGAGGGCGTCCTACGCTACGCTACGTTTGCCAATTCGTGGTCTCCACTCAAGAACTCGTTTACCCCAGCGTTTGTTAGTTCTGCGGCAGATGCGGCACTGCCACTTCAGATTACTAATCCGGTGTCGATTACCTTAGTTCTCAGTCGGATCACTTCATTGTGTATTCGATCCTTCTGCTTAGCTAGTTGGTAATTAGGTATCGATGGGGTCGCTCTCACATACGCCAAAGCAAGAAATAGTTTATCCCAGTACGGTTGTCGGTTTTGCGGCATATATGACCGGCTCACTGCCACTTCAGGTTACTAATCCGGTGAGCTATGTCGATTACAATATTCGATTCGACGTCGATTAATACGCCGTTCAACCAAACAAACTCTACAGCTTAATAATATTTGTAAGATTTTAGATGGCTTTCATAATGTTTTCTTAATCGTTAGAAACATTTGGCATAACATTAGCGTTTGTTTTAATAGTTACAATTACTGGGTTTTGTCATTAATTAAACCTTTTGTTACTTTGTCACATATTTAAGACAGTGAAGGCAAATGGTTGAATTTCACAATAACGTGTGTTGACCTTATAAAAAGTGTTCCTACGAAGTGTTTCTAACAATGATTTTATACTAAGGTGACAATACATCAGGACTAAACTTAAAACATTTAACAGGGAAGTGTTGAAGAACATTTGAAACAGGAACTGTTTTGTGCACGCGTTCTCCTCTACTGAGTACATGAACAGTTTGTATGCATAAACTGTTCATGTTTTGTTTGCGTGTAGCTTTTATTTACGTGTGCATTTGTAACGACGCTTCGTGTGCTGTACGCGGTTACCTCGCCGGCTCCAAAAACTGCCAGAAACAATTTAGTACTGGAAGTTGCGTACAACACATCCTATATTAAATACTCTAAGTGTTATACGTTTCTCAGTAGAACAGTTGCCAGTCATTCACAGCACGGTAAAAAAGGAGATTGGACTATTTTTATATAGACTCGCATCTCAAAAAGAAATAAAAAAAGTATTTTCATTCATTCGTATATTTATTCAGCACACTTTTACAAGCTCACTTACAAAAAGTTAAAACGTCGAACACGTAAATAAAAGCCACACACAAGAACAAAACATGAACAGTGTATGCAGACAAACTGTTCATGTACCTCGGCAAAGAGGTACGCGTGCATTGAAATAAAACTACTTTAGTAAATTAAGCACTGGATCCCTAGCTGGTGGTATATTCCAACCATTTTAAGTGCTTAATTTATTTGTACCAAAACTCAAGCAAAATCAACTCAGAATTCATGTGAGCTCAGTTTGCTTAAATCGGAACGCAACTTAAATATTAATGTTTGGAGGTAGTCAGTAATAATTGTGATTAATATTTTTGGACGTCAAATACCTCAGTCGACCCGTGATCATGAAGCCTGAAAAGACTTTGAAACGTCGGGATCTAAAATCTAAAATAAACCGCGATAAAATCCGTTAAAAAGTAGTTTTATTTCAATGTGTGATATTCGCGTAAATCTAAGACAATACTATAGGTACGCGTGCGTATAACTGTTCCTGTGTTAATTGTTCTAAGGGGCTAGATGAAACGGAGTAGGATGGCAATATAGCAGAAGTACAGAATGCGTCTATATTCACCACTGTCTACAACAAAAATCTTATACTAGGTACCTGTGGCGAAGGGTGGAAATTTGCGAATGGAAGCCTGAGCAAAAAAATTACAAGTATTTCTTACTTAGGTAATACGCCGATTTTAAAACTTACTAAGAAGAATGTACTGCATTTGTTGATGCTACTAAAATTTTTAGGCGTTACGTTGTATTGACCAATTCTTAAAGGAAAGCCGAGGAAAGTAGAGAGGTACGGCTATGCGCCACCGTTAGATATATGATGGAAATTCCACGGGTACCCACAAAGCGCTTTGCTTCCACTTTCATTGTGCGAACTGCCAAAATGTGGAACTCGCTGCCGGCATCTATGTTTCCCGATGGCTACAATCTGCCGGTCTTCAAGTCACGAGTGAATCGGTATTTACTGGGTAAGCGCGTTCCATCGTAGACTGCATCATTGCTTCACATCAGGCAAGTTGTGGTCAAGCGCAAGCCTATTTTAAGATAAAAAAAAGATAGTGGGAATCATGTTATATGGACTCTTCGCCACTCACATTGAAACCGAATTTATTTATTTCCTTACCTTCAGTAGGTAGGTAGGTAAAGTTTGGTTAGGTGCTGTCATGACGACACGTTTACCCAATAATTTAAATTTTATATCAACATGTGACATCTCTAAGACAATAGACGTTTAATTGTTAAACACTTTAAGGTCGGTCATCGGTAAGTACCGGATTATCATAATTACGTGGCTATATTCGTAAAACAATTTGATTAAAATGACATTGTATTTGGATAATGGCAGTAATGGCGCCAATTTTAATCGGTTGCCTATTTTGGCGCGTAATTTGAATTTGGATTCGGATTGTCTATGGATTTTTGATGAGGCATGATTAGGTTTAGCGAGTTATCTTTTTATCTTATGTTTTAGTAGGGGAGCCGAAGATACTAAATGTGTAGTTACTCGAGCGTCGTTGATACTTAGTCGTCTTTAAAGATTAAGTGGTAGTAAAAAAAAGTTTACATCATGTCCACCTCTTCAGCGCTGGCAAAAGGTTTTTCATTTTTTTTTAAGGTTATTTTACTTCTAAAGTGTAAAAAAATCACTTCAACACTGTTTTAGTGTCCTATTGTTGGGCACAGGTCTTCTCTCAACTATCTTACGAGTTAAAAGAGTTTAGGCCTTAATACACACGCTGGCCGAGTGCTGGTAGATGTTGCATGTCCTCGAATGATTAGTTCTTAGATATGCCGTTCCTTCACCGGTACTGAGCAGCGGAGATAAAACAATTCACACAATGATGTGTGGGCAGTGGGCACGACTGAGAATCGAACCCGCGACCTTATATTTCTAAGTCCCGTACCGCTGCACTACCGCTGCACCACCGCTGCTCGATGCTGTGTCCATGATTATAGAAATTATTTAATACCTTTGTCTATAAATAGTTCCGTTTGGGTGTTGTAAACGAGTAACTAATATAAACCCATGGGCAGTGTTTGCAATTAGCTTAAGGTCACGCTAAAGCGTAGCAAATCAACGATTTCCTTATGGCTTAGGCCCGACCCTACCATAAAATATCTTGAAGTACCTAATTGCTTGAACTGCCCAGTCGGTCCAATGGTAAGTGTCCGTTTTATAACAAGTCTCGAGTTCACATACCGGGTTTAGCACAGGGCTATGTGACTATTGGGAACCTATTTGGAAATTGATACAGAAAAATATTAATAGAAGCTTGCGATTGGGATTTGTGGGCGATGAAGGCGAATGGTTTGCCACTTTATTACATAGGTATGAAAAAAAAGTGAATACAAAAAATAAAAATAATAAAAATAAAAATGAGTGAGGTTAATACACAACGTGATAGCAATTTTATTGCTAATAATTAGTACGTAAACGCCATAGTAATATATGTATGTATATGCAAAATACCTATCGTAAAGTAGGTAGATATTTAAAAAAGTGAACACAGTCTAGACGCAATTACTATCTATATTCAAACAACCGTAACATTTGCAACCAGAAAGAAACAGCTGATGTGATGTTTAAAAAAAATTAAACACAAAAAGTTATGCTTTATTTTGACGCATTATAACTAAGCTGAGTTGTATAACTTGTAATATGGGATATTATACGTTCTTTGTTTCGCCTTGGCCTTCGTTACCAGACTGTTTAACATCAAACATTAGTTAATACGACTCGCCAAAAATGTAGTATGCGATACAGTAGTTCGCGAACGACCTAGTTCAACGTTTTGCCCGCCTACTATAAATCAATACTTAGCTTGTAATTTTGTTTTACAACAAGATTAAGTCTAACGACACAAAAGATTTAAGCAGGTAACAATATTTATTAGTTATATTGCATTTATTAATAAACAAGCGTTTTACATTACATATAAGCAGCAGGATGGAATGGGAGTTGTTATCTAAAAGAACGATTTAATTCATAGTAAACTAAACGATCGCGAACTATACGACTTATTAACAAGCATAGTTGGCAAAAACTTGGTACGGAGGCGAAGCAAAGCGTACAGGTGAGGCGATGCCAGTATCTAGGCGGAATGTTTCGAGACTTGACGTGACATCATGAGCCACTGACCCACCAAGGCCGACGAATCTATTTAATTATACTATTCAACGTCGCACTTACTTGAGCCATTGATCTTGTGTTCTTGACTTTTGGGGTTCTTGTAAATTTAATACAATTTGCACTGACGTTGTCGCACCGCCTTTACCGCCCGGAGTTTTCTAAATTCTTATCCAGCTATCGAGTTGGAGACTATTGTTCTGAAATAGGCTTGCATTTGACTACAACAGAACTTGCCTTATGTTAAACAATAATGTAGTCCACGATGGGACGCGCCTGCCCAATATACAGATTCACTCGTGATTACGAATGATTTTCGGTGGGAAGGTGGCCGTGGAATTGGCTCTATATGGTTAGAAACCATAAAGGAGCAAACAATTTCGACCCACCCTTAGCAAGGTAGCAAGGCCGCTTGGCAGTGCGGCTTTGTCTCATGGGTGGTCCATAACCACAGTCGAAGTCTACCACCAGTAAACATAATTACCAATTGACTGTCACCCGATTTGCACCACCCGGGGACCACGTTCAGAAAAAGGTGCAGTCCTACGGACGAAGGTGACTCAGCCCCCAAAATAAGATCTATCTATATTTTTGTAACAATTATTAGTTACATAAAGTTATTTACCGCACACAGATGGACCGTAAAAACGACACGTTGGAAAGGCCACTAGGGAAAAGAAACCAATGTTCATGCAGATGCTAATCTTTGTTTAAGCCCACTTGTTGGTGCAGACCAACAAGTGGGCTAAAAAAAAGATTAGATGGCCCTAACCAGAGATAGAGTATTTTGAAAAGAGAGTAGGCCTTTACCCGGACAGGATCCACATCAGAGAAAGATAACTTATTTTATTAACACTGGATTGGTTTAAATAGAAAAATAATATAGTCAGACATTTACACCCACGGCCATCAGGTCCCAAACTAAGCAGAGCTTGTACCTACTATGGAAACCAGATAACTGAAATAGAAGTTATATTAAAAAAAAAAATTGGTATGATAGTTTCACGTACTATCACAAATAAATATTAAAAGGTAAAAAGGGGTTTAATTATTATTTGCCTCATGAGGCGCTGTGTCTAACCTACCAGAAATGACCATAGTTTACTAGACTGTATTGCCTTAAGCACGAGCTGTCTCTATTATTTACTGGTCTAACAATAAGTAGTGAAATATTGAAACTTACTCCTTAACTAAACTGTACAGGTAAAGAGGAAAATCAATTAATATTTTAGCAAAGGTTTATTCGTGTTTGTCTCGGTTCTCACGGTGCTGAATAAGTTTTAATGAATGAACGTAAAAAAAACAAAACCTATAATCCCACGACAGTTTTGGATAATTGTATGAGAAACTTGTGAGTTTGGTGGTTTCTGGGATATAAACATTGTGAACTTGACTATTTGACCTAACATATGATACAGCCCTATGGTCAGCTAGATCTTAAAGTAAGACTAGACCATAAAATCATAACATAGTATGCTCCAACCGAGCTGACTGATGTGAATATGTATAATGACGTATCCATTAAACCATCAACAACAATATCAATTAAACATCCATCAACCTACACTCAAGCAAAACGAATAAAGATTTACTCAACTAAAAATGGCAGGCCTTATTAATTAGCCATATAAACATTTGAACTACAAACATTAGAAAACTAATTACTAACTCTGCAAGTACAACAGCTTTGTTTTAAATAGCCGGACAACGTCTTGAGCCGACGTTCGTTCCCAAATGGATCGATCAAATACTATGACAATTGCAATGAGGGTTTCATTGCAATTGTCATAGTATTTGATCGATCGTAAAAGTCCTGTGAACCAATAAAGGTTGCGAAAAAGAAATGCAAACATATAAATATACGTGAATCCTCTCCTCGCTCGATGCTCCTGCGCAATGACAAATCTTATCCAACTCAACTTGCTGACTATTGGGCAGTGGATGAAAAAGAATGCGTCCCACCACTTCTGACACCGCACCGGTGTCAAAATACCCTAATCGTCTGTTTTAAGGCGCGAATCAGTGAAGTCGTGTCGCTTCCTCAACGTCTCCGTCACGTTCTGATCTTACCAATCGCAACGACGTAATCACCAAGGCGATCGCCCTCGAATACTAGCGGTAGAAACAATAATAGTAACAAATACTCATCAAGCACTTGATCGGTGGAGAGCCGTTCACGAAAAAGTCCGGTGAACCAATAAAAGTGTCTCAAACTAACTAGTTGGGTAGGTTATTCCGAAAAAAAGGTTTACACTCGAAATATTAAGACTCGTGTCCAGTCTAGCTGCACAAAAAGCCGAATACGCAAATTATTGGCTAGACATTGTCACAAAAAGCCCATAATGTCAGAGACAAATAAGTGGCAACCCTTAACAGTATCCTCAATAGGTTATTTCAGGTTTATTCATAAGCCTACATCAGCATTATCCATTTGCTTTGTTTATTTTGTTTTACTATATACAGTTAGATGTTTCAGTAAGATTTTCCTTGTTCCATCGTACAATTTTATTCATGTTCTTAGTTTTTGTGATAGGACATCGACATTTTGAGGTCATTCGCGTGTTGCACAGGTATTCTGCAGGCACGTGTAAATTTTATTTTTACTAAAGAATTAGTGATCTTATTTGAAAATAAACTAGAAAATAGAATGGTCAATTGATTCGTTTCTAAAGCTTTGCTATTTTTGGTTCCTGTATCATAAAAGCAAAAATGTTAACCGTAACTACGTAGATTCTATACAGCTGAAAATTAACTGATAATTTTAAAAGCTGCCCACAAATAAATTGATGTATTTTTTACTTTTAATCTTGACGATTCTAATACATCATTGAACAATGGTCATCTTTTTAAAGACTTTATTTCATAGATAGGATTTATTGATTTTTTCAGTAGGGCGGAATTTATCGGTATTTTTCATCTCCAGGCAGTGTGTTCAAGCGTATTTTAAAATTAAAAATAATGCTGTTTTTATATTTTCTCGTCTATGATTTATTTCAGCTTTGAGATTTATAAGAGGAAGCAATGTTGTACTAAGTTTATTTTGTTTTTTAAAGACGTCTTCATTATTACCGAGAATATTTAGGTTTGTTTATGCACCGAATCTGTGACCTGTGTTTGGACTTGTTCTTGAATTCCAAATAACTTTATCTTTACATTCATTTTTTCCTCGATTCTGTTTTTATAGACTTATATTAAATTTATGACTGCATTAAATTCGTTGTGGGTTTGAAAGTGGTCCAGGGATGCGGGCGATTACGGAAACAACAAACACAGTCAAGCACCAACATGAACCACTTCATGTAAGGTCGATTATCCTTTTACAACGCATAGGTGGTGTTTCTTGGATTGCCGGACCAATGTTTCAGTCCTTTAATATACTGATCCTTTAATTTAAAGAGATTGGCATCTTTGTTCTACCGAAATCGCTCTCATTTAATGATGTGATTTTTGTCTCTGCGTCTTATACTCATATCACAACAGTTATAGTTATTATGTTACTTTTTGGGACTTCAATAAAAACTCTCACGTCTAGGTAGTTGATTGAACTGTACCCAAGTTAGCATTGGGATGCTGAAAGTTCAGTAAAGAGAACAGAATTTGACGACTGCATGTGTTGCTTGAATGTGCTATGTAATGGTGCTTGAACGTGTTATTTTACCTTATTTTTTTATAATAAAATAATTTAAATAAACAAAACTGTAACCTACCTACTTTTGTTATCTTTATTCAATCTAACAGTCATCTGTTGTAGGTAAACAAAGACTTAAATTTTCAGTACAGTATTACAATTGAAACTGGAATTCCATAACATAGTAGGTATCTGTTTGAAAGTGAAATTGTTTTGCTGCCGTGACCCGCCATTGTGATGGGTGGCATGACACGGCCTTGATAGGTCATCGTTTCACGCATGGGGATTGTAAACAAAATTATGGCGGTGTGTGGGTGTTCTATTGTTCTGTGAGAGTTTTTGTGGACGTGTGTTTTGTTATACTTTAATGTCTGAATGCCTAGTTTTTGGTTTTAGAACTAGTCTGCCTATAATAAGCTTTATATTGTAACTATCGAGTAGGTGTAGTTAACTATTAAAGTTGTACAACACGCGCTGTGCTTCAACGGTAATTATTGTAACAATTTTTTTCTACAGAGGAGCTTTTTGCAAATTGGATTCTAAATCTTATTAATTCGTAGCAACTACAATTCAATATAAGCCCTGGAACTCTTCTATTAGGATTTGGCATGGTAGGATTATGAATTGAGTCACCAACGGAGTAAGTAGTAACCTAGTTTGTAATCCAAGGAGTAGGATATCTTTATTTCAAACGTTTTGGTACCTATTACACACGGCCGAAGTTGGCTAGTTAATACATTTTACGTATATTTTAAAACGAATTCAGAAATCCTATCGAATCTTTATCTATAATTATGAATATTTTGTCACACGGTCGCACCGGTCTAAACGGGTTGGGAACATTGAAATAACGTAAATTATCAGCATTAATTATTAATAAAATCGTTCACTAAACGTTTGGTGACAATAAGGAAGTTTTATCTAACGGCGAGGCGCGCGGCGTAGTAACATTTAGAATCGATTCCCCAACAATATCTGGTGGTTAGTGTTTAAACATGGAGTTTTTTTCTAGAAAAACATCGGTTAATAAGTACAAGTTATAAAGGAGTCAGTGAATTTTGGCTTTGAGTTTTATACCTAGTTGTTTGATTAACATGACATTTGAATTGAATCTTGTTATGTCGATTTCGGCTTTCCTATAAATTACCTAAATAGACATTATGTACGTCGACGTTTCTGCTTGTATATTAGCATTGCGTATATATTTTATTGATAGACTTTTATTATTTCCACTTAAAACTTCCTAATGTAGTGAAATAATGGAAATTAAAGACTTAGTTCCTGGTTAGTTACGCTGTTACGGTATTTTCACTTCAACCCTTTTTAGTGTCCCACTGCTGGGCACGGGCCTTCTCTCAGCTATCTCCACATGTCCACGAATGATTAGTTCTTAGACATGCCGGTTTCCTCGCGATGTTTTCCTTCACCGATATTGAGCAGCGGCGGTGAAACAATTCACACAAAGATGTGTGGGCACGACTGGGATTCGAACCCGCGACCTTATATTTCTAAGGCGAGGCCCGTACCCCTGCGCCACCGCTGCTACCGTATTTTATTTTAAACTAAATAGGTGCCAATGGCAAAAAAGCCCTATAACACGACATGCACTGGCTTCCCTTTAGGAATCGGTTAATATAACGTACTTAATTCAATAGTATATAACGCCTTCAAGTTTCAAATAGATTAAAAAATGTAGTGCATACTTTTTAGCTCAAGTTGCTTCTTTCTTCCATGCTTTTTAGTAAGTTTGAAAGTCGACGTAGGTGACCAAGAAATACTTGTCACTGGATTTGCTTCGCCACAGATAGGTACTTACCCATTATGCCTTGATTCCGCTAGTTGTTCTGTAGACAAAAATAAACCTACCTCTCACTCGACACGGGCAGAATAGTCGAAATCGACTCACGTTTAAAAAAAAATTCTTTGGTGTCTTTTTTCTTGGGTAGAATTCACAAAATATTATTTTGTAAAAAAAAAGAAAAAATATGTGGATATACTACATTCTTTTCTTTTTATTTGTCGTTGTCTTAACGACAGGGACGAATTAAAGCCAAAGTTAGTGTTCCAAAATTAAAAATACGGTAACTACTTATTTACTATTTATCTGTACTTGAATGTATAATATTAATCAGTAACGCACCATTAACGTCTCATTGGAATTAAGGTACAAGTACAATTTATTTATTGGATCTTTTGTGTTGAAGAACCTAATTGCGATAAGGCTAATTTAAACAAAACCATCATTATATCTACATATTGTTAATGTGTTTGTAGGTCCGTAGGTACTTTAAAGATATTCGGTATTCGGCCGTATTCATAAAAAAGGTATAAGACTCTTTAGTTAAAATTGACTTTGTCTCTTTCTTACTAGTATAAATGTCAAGATGACGGACAAAGACAAACGAATTATAAACTTGTTTTACCTATAATGAGTTTAAATACGTTTATAAATACGGGGATTGTCAACAAAAGTAAGAAGGTGCGGTAAATTACCTTACTTCAATGAGAAAGTCTTTAAAGTTAAAATCAGTTTTCCGTCGTCGCTCAACTTAACGCAAAAGTCTGACTGTGTAGTTTATATAAATTGATTGTGGCTTTAGTACTTAATTAAACACTGGATTTAAATACACCTTCGAACAAATTATTTGTAGATACTTACCTACATGTTTAATATATGTAGGAATAAAGTTAAATATGTACATTATGTCGCGAAGACCAGTTCGATGATTTGCATACGGACAAAATTTAAAATTACAATAGTCTTGTACGCACGTGAATAAATAAAGTAGGTGCTTATATCTATTTTATGAGATACCTACTTATAGACAAAGCAACAGAGCTTAAATGTTAATTTACATTTTTATACTAGGAAAACTAATTTAGAGAACTAAAATTAATTAAATGTGGGTCTTTTTTTGTAGCTCTCCCTAATCTATGCTAAAATTAGTATGATAAAGAGTTTGTTTTTTGGGTAAACGCGCTAATCACAGGATGTACTAGTTCGATTTGAAAAATTCTTCCACTTATTGAGGAGACTCTTTATCTCATTGCTGAATACGATATAAATTTTATTTCATGCGAGCGGAGCACTAGTGTGCTAATATAATATTGCCCCTGATTGACACTAAGTTGGGCCTTGTATTGCAAGCATTTAAAAAAAAAATATCTACCTATATTCTCAGCAGAATTGAGTACCGTCAACTTAAATGCCAGGTTCCTATATCTACGAACAGTACAATTTCTACCAACCGTTAAAACTTATGGAACGCCATGTGACCTTCCGTTAGTAGTAGAGCATCTAAGACTAGGAAGAGTTTAGAACTCTGGAAGGTGGCTGGCAAGCTGGATGAGAGAGGTAGGAGCTTGAACTTATTCATATTAGGTTACTACATGCTGAGATTTTGTACCTATATCAATAGTACGCTTGGAGTAGCGCGTAGTAGTGAGTCAAACAGGCGATACTGTAGGCGCTGTCTTTCATCTTGCTCACGTCAGGTAGTCCCTCGCCCTGAACGCCACGCGAGTGGAAGACGCGTTGATACGATTCGCATTTCGTAATGACAAAGCATTCCGTATTAGCTAAGTCATATCGGTATTAAACACAACAATCACACTCCAACCCTTTTTTAGTGTCCCACTGCTGGGCACGGGTCTTCTCTCAACGATCTTATGAGTTGAGAGAGTACAGGCCTTAATCCACACACGCTGGGCAAGTGCGGGTTGGTGGATGTCATATGTCCTCGAATGATTAGTTCTTAGACATGCGGGTTTCCTCACGATGTTTTCCTTCACCGATATTGAGCAGCGGAGATGAAACAATTCACACAAAGATGTGTGGGCAGGACCAGAATTCGAACCCAGAACCTTATTTTTCTAAGGCGAGGCCCGTACCGCTGCGCCACCGCTGCTTTAAACACAACAATAATAATAACGAATAAGTATAGAATCGCCACCCTATTATTTGACTAATACCCAGTAATAGGTACGGTATTAGGTATCGAATGATGTAATGAATATATTCAGTTATAGGAATATGAATATCTCACTCTAATATAACATCATTAGCTATAGGAGAGGCCTGTGTTTGGTTCAGGAGATATTAATTTTGGAGTATAAGTTGCACATGAACAACCCCTACACTTGGCCCACAGGCTTAAGATTTTTTCGGTCTATGTCTATTCCCATCGGCTTCCCTTTAGAAATTGGTCAATATCACACGTACTTAATAATATATTATGTAACGCCTAAAAGTTTTAATTAGCAACAAAAAAAAATTGGTTGTTTGTAAAGTAGGTTTACGATCGAGATGTTTACGTGATAACGTCTTATTGGTGATATAAGTTTTTGGGAAGTAAGGAATTAATATTGTTGCCGCTAGAGTGAGAGAGACGGAAGATCGGTCCACTCACTCGAACGCTATGCCAGCCTCCGCTCGTGAGGATTCCGCGTGACAAGTTTCACGGAATGACTGGCAGCGCTCGAGATGAGACGGGAGATCGGTCCGTCTCTCTCTCGTTATACCTGCGATCGCGCTCGTGAGGTTTTGGTGTGACACAAGTTTCTGAACATGTCACCCGACTAAAACGATTTTAAAGACGTTATCACGTCAAAAATATTATAGCATCAAATATAAGAACGATCAGAGAAGGTATTGAAGAGATATTATTTTCCTAAGTAAGAACTTTTTGCTCCGGCTTTCCTTTTTCAAACTTCCACCCTTCGCCACTGATGTGTATGACTTTGCCAGCTTGTGTGGATAGGCCTCTCTCAAGTCTTTAGAAGTTAGATAGTTGACAGAAGACCCTTATCCAGTGGTACCTACACTAAGGAGTTGTCAAATAGTGTATTTGAACTTTTAAAGTGTGATTGACGCAAGGAATGACCACAAATCAGACGCAAAAAAGACTCTATTTTTCACACGAGGTTTTTCCAAAAGGTTATCGACATAATGTTTAAGCTAGGTATTGCACTGTATCTACCTACCTGTACTAAATCATCAAGGTTGTAATACCAAGGTAGGCTAAGGTAGATAGTCAATTATCACGCATACATTGCCAGTTATATTCAGGAGTGCATCTATACTTGGTGAACTTAACAATTAGTGGAAGCAAGACATGCGAAACAGTCGAGATTTTAGAATAGTTTTATCATCTACACTCCAAGACAGCTGACTAATAATATTTAACTTACGATAGTGTAAACTGCCTCGGTGGTCCAGTGGTAAGCGTGTTCGCTTAAAAACCGCGAGGGTTCGGTTCCCGGGTCGACCAAAAATACTTTTCCAATATACTTTAATCTTCTTAATCTTATTTGCAGTTTGGAGTTGTACCCGAAGAACGGCAATAGGCTCGCCCCCTAAGTAGACTACATCATTGTTTAACATCAGGCAAGTTGTAATCAAGCGCCAACCTATCGAAGAATAAAAAAAAAAAACGCTGTTATGTTATTTTTGTTATGTTGTGTTATGTTATAGTGTAAACTGGTCTGCAAGTCTGTTATTAAAAAAAGTGATATGATTGGAGCCCTGATTTGCGCGTGGGAGTTAGACGGAGAGATGTGAAATTATTACAGTAAATCTATGTAGTTTCTCTATGGTATGTATGGTACGAGAGCTGGTAGATTTTCTGGTTGTACATACTACATACAACGTCTAAGGTTTACGGCCCACTTGTGACAGAAACGGTCTTAAGACAACATCAAGGTTAACCACTGACAAAAAATTGGGTTGTTCTATGTTAACGCGCCTAAACGAAAACCGATTTGATGAGTTTTAAGCTAACGTACTTATAAGAAGTTGTTCTAATCAACTTACAAAATATTACTGTTCTACATTGAAATAAAACTACTTTTAAACGGATTTTATCGCGGTTTATTTTAGATTTTAGATCCCGACGTTTCAAAGTCTTTTCAGACTTCATGTTCACGGGTGGACTGATTTGATGTCCAAACATATTAAACACAATTATTACTGACTACCTTCAAACAAAAAAGAAAAAAAGGTACAGTTCTACGATTAAAAAAAAACAAAGATACGAAAAGCAAATTCTTCATCAATCTTGATTAATTACTTTATTTTTAGGGGTCTTATTTGTTTTTTTTTGTTACATGGTATGTAGATTTTAAGTACTAGTATCTATATAAAAAGTGTCATCTGTCATAGTGTTTTTTTTCTCGGCTGTACCTTTGAAAAAGTAGGCATTTTGCTATTACTTATGTCGTTATGCGGTTTAGTCATAATGCGAAGTAGAGAATATCAAATATGATATGTGGATTATTTACAACATAGGTTTTTTGCAATGTAGGTATTGACAGCCGGACCCAGTAAACCTTATGCCTCGGGGGATATATTTTTTTTACAGTAGCAACGTCATCTTCACAGGTTTTGTTTAGCGGTAGTCTGTCATAAGACTGTCTTGTTACAAGTGAGCTGTAAGCCTTAAACTCGTAAATGAATCACACATTCCTTAGAACGAGCCTCTATTTTAAATATTGCGCAATCGTTTTTAATATTACACTTAAAACTTAGAGACAAAGAGTCCAAATTTCTATAACCAAAATAAGGTGTTGAAAATTTACAAATCGACGTAGCAAATTCCTGTTTTAGGCTACGTTTCCACCAGGAATATCAAAACGAAACAAATGAAGTAACTAACAAAGAGGATGATTTTTATACTTGGAATCTGGTTATAACGACCGTACACTGCGTCGCGCGCTGTTCTCGGTGAGAATGTAGCCTTTGTGCGATTTATCGCAGTTTCGGGAAGTATCCTAGTTTGTGATAGCCTTGAGCTGGTTGCTTAGAGCGTAATGGTATGACGTCAAGACCTAATCGGAGTCAATGACCGAACAAGGCCAAACCGTCCGTTTACGATGCTATAGAAGTTTTATTGAAGTGACGCGGCGCCGGCGGATTTTTTTCAATTCCAAGGTCGGCTCAGGTGGTCGTAGACGAACTGTGGAGTGGTTTTCATTAGGTAATTTTCCGGTTTAGGCGGCTTTTCCGAGCGTTTTCTGTATAGCCTGAGGCCCCCGCTATGGGTGTCGTTCAACTACGCTGTCTATGTTTGTGTTTGTGCGAAGGATTAAGTTATTTTTTACGCGTAGGTATTATTATGTTTAAATAAAGAATGCGACTCAAAAGCCATTTTAGTTTTGTAATTATTATCATTGGCGTAACTAGGGTTGTTTTCCTGGATGTTACTTGGCTTGCGCTTGACTACAAATTTCCAGACGCTAAGTAATGATGTAGGCTACTATGGAAAACGCCTGCCCAATATACTGATTCACTCGTGATTACGAATATTTCGGCTAGAAGGCCGCAGTAGGATGAGGCTCCATTTGGTTAGTACCCATAAAGGAGCCAAATTTCGACCCAGACGTCAAAGCGGCTTGGCGGTGCGGTTTAGTCTGAGGGTGGTCACTAACCGAAGCCGAAGCCTACCACCAGTTACTACCAGCCGTTTCCTAACCCAGCATTTTGGGATGGACAGTTCTGTGATGTGTACCGTTTGAAAAAAAAAACTTATGAAATTAAATTTTTCATATCTCTCATTAGGCCTCGCTCTTTGTCGAATTAAACAAGTTTGCCTAATTCTTTTATAGCCGATATTTTTTCTAATAACCTTGCATTTAAATTTCCAGACTAGACGGCGTATCGTTTTCCGTATTGGCCCCGTAACCTTGTCTAGAGGGTTCATTTGAAGTTGCTATTGGAGGTCGGAATCCGGAAGTAAAGTCACAAGATAAAATAATGTAATATGAAAAATTTAATTGACAAAGCAGTTTTTGTTGATAGTTTTCAGGAAGTATATTATTATAGCAAATTATACGATCACTAACTCTCGTTAATCGCGCTAAATCATTAAACTATTTTTGCGCAGTTGGATAAAAACTATCCTTTGTCCTTTCCCAGGTTTCAAACTATCTACATACCAAATTTCATCCAAATCGGTTCAGTAGTTTGACGTGAAAGTGCGACAGACCGACAGACAGAGTTACTTTCGTATTTATAATATTAGTAAGTCTACTAAGTTGTTATATGTGGAGTTTTGTAGCAGAAGTACAGACAGAATAAAAAAAAACCCTTTCGCCTAAAACTTCTAAAGATGAAATAAATTCTTTTGAAAGGTAAGGTTTTCCAATATAAATTTTACGGAAACCGATGAAGTTAGGGGTGTAATGAACCCTATGCACCACAAAAAAAGTAAGTCAGTTCGTTGTTTTTATTCGTCTTTTTATTCTTTTCCTTAATTTCGCTTAAATAGGTTTATAAAGTCGACTGGTGATTCTAGCTGTAACGTTTCAAGGCCCCGTTTCTCGCGCGTTAGACATTTATCTTTAATAGACATTTGTCTATGACAAATAGCGATTACTTTTGTTTTTCCATGACATCCGCCATTTTTTTACATTTGCGCGTTTTAGACATTAATCCCTAATAGACAATTCGCACATTTGGAGCGACAGTGACATAAATGCAAATTTGTAAATTTTACAATACGCCAGTTTTAAGATTGTTTCGTAACACTAAAGAAGATTATTACTATTTGTTACAGCTAATGGTCATCTCTATATTTTATAATAGAGATTAGCTGTAACAAATAGTAATAATCTTCTTTAGTGTTACGAAAAAATCTTAAAACTGGCGTATTGTAAAATTTACGAATTTGCATTTATGTCACTGTCGCTCCAAATAAGCGAAATGTCGAAAAAATGGCGGATATCATTGAAAAACAAAAGAAATCGTCATTTTTGTTTGACAAATGGCTATTAGAGATAAATGTTTAAAGCGCGAGAATCGGGGCCCAGGGCCCAGACATGTCGAAAAAAAAATGGAGATTTCAATAGTTAGAACTAATAGTGGGTATTGTCTTAGATTTACGCGAATATCACACATTGAAATAAAACTACTTTTTAACGGATTTTTTTTTTATTTTTTTTAATAAACCGCGATAAAATCCGTTAAAAAGTAGTTTTATTTCTAATAGTGGGTTTTAAATTTTTCTTTTAATTATTTGACGGGCCGGTGGCGTGGTCGGTTAGATACTTGCTTTTCACGCCGCAGGTCGTGGGTTCGATTCCCACCCGAGACAAACATTTGTGATGAACATTTGTGTTTGTGTCGAGTCTGGGTGTAAATATCTATTATAAGTATATATTTACAAAAAAAAGTATTATATGTATAGTATATACCAGTTATCTGGTTTCCATAACACAAGCTCTGCTTAGCTTGGGACTAGATGACCGTGTGTGTTAATGTCCCAGAATATTTATTTATTTTATTTATTATTTTATTTGTAGTAGGTATTTTGAACATGTTAATTACATTTTATAAATTTATTAATAAAAATTTAATTTGTATTTACTTCTTCCATGGCATCAGTGTGTGCTAGAACCTTTATAATTATCTGCGTAACGTTAAATGGAGCTTAGAATAAAATAAAAATAATCCTGCGTAAGAATATTAAGTTTTATGAGACCTAGGTATTTCTAGTTTTAATTTATTCACCCATCTTGCTTTAGAAACAAGAAATAATGTTATTTCTTGAATACAGAAACTTTTAATTAAAAGTTTTGTATCTACAATCTAGAAAAGAGGTTCATTTCTAAACATGTATATAGTTTTAACTAAACTTAACTAAAGGATTGTGTTTTTAACTATAATCTAGATGTAAAAATGTTGTGATACTTTTTAACTTGAAGTTTTTGTCTAATTATTATAGTTTCTTAGAAAATTAGATAAAGTGCTATTAATAGTCTTTTTATTATATTCTTACTAATATTATAAATGAGAAAATTTGTATGTATGTTTGTTACTCTTGTACGCATTCACTTCACAAACGTCATTCGGTTGGAATTCGTAGGAAAAAAAAGATTCTAAATAGCCTTTTTGCTTTAGATAGCAATAATATTTGACTTTGAACCTTTAATATTTGATAATATCATAAACTGCCTACACCTTCGACATAGTAAGTAGATATATTGAAAAAAAAAACAGTTATTCGACTTTAAATACAGAATAACTTTTCAAAGCAACCCTCCACCTGCTACCCCTGTAAGTATAAGTTGGCGTTGGTCCGAGTACAACACTCGCTACTTGAAAAAAAATATAGCAGAGACGAAGTTGCTGTGCTGCTGTGGAAACTTGTTGTGATATTATTTTGGTGTACAATCCAACCATGCGTCATGGTGTCACCGCTCCCAGGTCTCAAATTATTGCGCACGGGTTGTATGTGTAAATTTTATTTAAACCTTAGGTTTATTTTAACTACACCACGCCCTCTAGGTTTAGTACTATCGGGTTATATGAAATTTACCTGATACGTTTCATTGGTCAATTAAAAAGAGATTATCTTCTAACATGTCTACTTCTGTTTAGTGTGTAGCGACTTGGACTTCCTCTTGAGAAATGCTACTATGGTAGCCGGTTGTGACGGAGAGCTGGGCTAAGCCTCAGTCATCTGAATATATCGTCTGTATAGCTCATTTATACGCGGCGGTATTGACCTTGACTTTGGAAGTCGCGGGTTTGATCCCCGGTCGTGCCCATTTATTATCTTTGTGTGAATTGTTTCCTTGCCGCTGCTCAATATAGGCGAAGAAACACATTGTGAGGAAACTAAACGGAAAGAATTGATCATCTGAGCGTGAACACTTGGCGTCTGTGGATTAAGACCTAAACTCTCTCAACTCGTAAGATAGTTGAGAGGAGACTCGTGCCCAGGTGTGGTGCGCTACAAGAGCTGAAGTGATACTACATTTATGGGTTTAATATAAATTGCTAAAGAATAATGTTCATTCATTCTGTTCATTTAAAGCCTACTGACAATCCTCTGATCGACAAAAGGCATTGCATTCAAAGACACGTCTAAATCGAACTACTGCTTATAAATATATCTACTGTACCTTCGCCTTATACAGGCGTAGTATAAGTGACGTTCCCAATGTTATTGATGCTCTAGTTATTATAGCGAAGATCGAGGCTCCACCCACGCAAGCCCTTCAATCGAATTAGGACCAAATGGGGTGTACGTAATACAATTACTCCGACAAAATACCGTGTTACTACTTCTTGTCAGTTTTTAACAAAATGTTCAGTTGAGCTGTTGATTCTTACACTCCATTGGCTTTTTGAGAGTTGGTCTATAAATGAAATAGAAGTAGGTGAGTGTTGGTGAATATCAATACATGTCTAACTAGTTACTGATATAGTAGAAACAATTATTTATTTTATACAAAAGCACGTAAAATAGTTTCGAAGTAAAAACTATAAAAACGGTGGAACCTCCTTCCTCGTCAGGATTAAGTTTCTTTATAATTTTATTACCAACTAGCGGACTCCGCAGACGTCGTCCTGCCCGGTAAAGCAGTGCCACCTACAGGGTCCGAAAATAGATTACGACCGATTCTCAGACCTACTGAATATAGATATAGTTTTCATAATAATCGGTCAAGCCGTTTCGGTGAAGATTGTTCTTTTTTTATTTTATTTTTTGCGTAAGAACCATCCTCGTACTTCAAGGAATATTCTAAAAAAGAATTAGCAAAATCGGTTCAGCCGTTCTCGAGTTATGCCCTTACCAACACATTTTGCGATTCATTTTTATATTGTAGATAATAACTTTATCTTTGCCATCAAATGCTCCATGCATACAGATAGAATTACAAAGAAAATATACAAAATATAGAAAACGGGGTACGTACGTCTCTCAAAGAGGATAGTGTTTTTCCCTTAGGGTCCATCTCCATCAAACGGACAGCATCGCATCGGATAGGAACGAATGCGGACATATGCGATCACATACTTTCGCGTCCGGCCGAATGCGGCAAGCGCAAGCGGTCTGCAGCGCGTGCACTCTCAAGAATAAATAATGGCCACGCTTTTGAGCGGATGCGACGGCATCCGAACGGATCCGATCGCGCGTCGCGGCATACCGCATTTAGTGGAGATGGACCCTAAGGGAAAAACCACTGTCGACTTTACTGTTGACTCCAGCCTGCTGCAGTACTTATTACGATTTTGTCACTGCTCCGGTTCCGTATGCTTAGATGTCGGTTAAAAGCGAAAAGAAGTATTCCTTCAAAAGTCTTACCCATCTTCATAGCAAACTTTATCAAAATTGGTTCTGCTACAGAAAATTTAATAGACAAAATTCCTTCCGTTCTTGATAAACTTATATGCATGATGAATGCGTTTTAATACTTCAATTGAATGTACAGTAAACAAAAATATATGAACGATATTCATTGCTTATATTCTATCTTTACAATACATGGAATTATTTAAAGTACTATCAAAAAATATCAAATATTAAATTATAAAAAAAAATCTTGTATTAATTGTATTTCTCTCTCCAAGTTCTTTCATTTGATACCCATATTGTAGGGATTGTTATGAAAACGATAAGTCGCCATTTTGTACCGTCCGCCATATTGAATTTAAAATGGCGGCATCTACAAAATCTTGTATGGTCATCAAAACTAAACGTGTATGAAAATTTCAGCTCTATAACTTTAGTGGAAGTGGGCGAAATATTGATTGCAAGATTCCAGGAACACAAACTTAATTAAATAATAAAAGTTAAGGTTTCCTTGCTGTGTGAGTTCACAAACAGCCTGACTTACAAGTAAGATTAAGATTAAATAATAAACCTGTTGAACTTGACCAAGTAACATATTAAAAAGTAGAGTTTGTGTCTCCTTGCCCTGATAACAAAGTAGTTAGATACGCAGAACAATACTGCAAGTGGCTATTTAGCTGAATATTCCACACAATTTAAGATTCATTAACACACAGTTTGGCCATTGTTAGAATTTCGTAACTGCGTACAAATAACTACAAAACGCCTGTCATCAAACATGAACTTTTCACCTTGACATAATGCACAAATTTTGTTAAATGACAGCTTAAGCTACTTTTCAAATGGTTATAAATGATAGCTCACGCATTTATTGCCCAAATGTGTGGACAGAGAAATCAACGAGATACAGGATTATTTTAAACTAACTTTCAACTTTGACGAACCGGTGTCGTGGTCGGTAGGATACTTGCTTTCTACGCCGCGGTTCGATTCCCACAAGAGTCAGACATTTGTGTGATGAACATATCTATTTGTCTTGAGTCTGGATGTAATTACGAGTATCTATATTTCGGGTGTACTTACAAAAGTAAAGTATTTTATGTAGTGTATTACCAGTTATCTGGCTTCCTTAGTACAAGCTCTGCTTAGTTTGGGATCAGGATGGCCGTGTGTGTTAATGTCCCACAATATTATTATTATCTTTTGTTTTGTTATTATGTCTAGCGGCATAAAATTCTAGTTCGTAATCTTATAAGAATTTTATTAAGTAAATCTTAAAACGTAGTGCTCATAATGTGTTAGGTGAACGATCTGTCCGAATTGAAGGCCGAGTATAGTTTGGTCAGTTTTTTATATTAGTACAAATTTATACGTAAGTATGTTTGTTCGGCCAACGATCCGAGTGCAAAAAATTATATGTATGTATGTAGTTCGTACTCTAAAGCATTTGAATTTAATATTGTTTTGGGGCCTTACGAGGTAAAATGAGCTGGTTTAACGACACGATTATTTTTGGAATTTTGCAGAAATTATGTAGAATTGAGGTAAAGGATTTTATGATATTTGGTGATTGTGCCGTCTTTACTTGTGGTGCTTAGTCCATTATTAAGAGATATTTTGACTACTCCGTTCTGGGCTGTCTCCCGCGTTTCTTGGAGGCAAGTGGACAATCTAATTCTTACTATTAAACCGTCTTGGAATAATTTGATTTCTTATTAAATTCGCGGAGATCCAAAACGGTTTAGGAGTCCTGGTATTAGGATTAAACCCGCGCACCGCTTTTTTATTCTAAAATAAGTTAGGCTTTGACTTCATGTCATTTTAAGCAATGATGTGGTATATGATGAAACGCGCTTACCTAGTTCCCAATTCACTTGTGATTACAAGTGATTATCGATGAGAAGGTGAAAGTGGAATTAGGTTTTATTTAGTTGATCACAATGAAAGCAGAAAGAAGCTATTCAGACATATTCTAACAAATGCTGTTACGATGTGAAATAATGTCGAACCAATAGTTATTTATTCGTAATTATTTTATCCACAAGTGCTTGCGGGTGTACCAACCCTAAACAAAAAATCTAATATGTATTAATAAGTATTTCATTTAAAAGAAATAAAAGCCTACAGAGATTTTAGCGGTGTTTCTCAGTAGTCGCCACATCATTCACTGCACGGTAAGAAAAGAAATTGGACGTTTATAGAAGTTCTTACTTTATGAAAAAACGAATACTTTAAAAATAAATTCATAGGAAGTCTGAATTCCTGAGTCCTAAAGAATTCCCTTATTACAAGTCCTACTGAATACGAAATAGGTACGCATTACGCAATACGCACATCTGAATAACAATTGTACGAGCATTGCACGTTTGACGTTTCTATAGTCATGTTTTTCCTGCTTTTATAGCTGTAACAGGTGGCTAGGGGTGTATTTAGGAAACTTCTTTTATTTTTGTGGCAAAGGAAATGGGTCAAATTCGGTCTACAATTCTAATTTTTATGAATAGTTCGATTTTAATAGTCCTTCAACTTTCAATTTCAATTTATTCATGTGAAACACAGGTAAATAATATGTTACAAAATAGATAATGTACTACTGTGTTCTGTCGTGTGGCGTACAAGTCATTGTTAACTTACACTGGAATATTATCCAAATAACTATAACTAGAATATACACCTTAAAGTTCCTATGAACGTCTATGTCTATAGACACAAAGATATGGCACAGTTTAATAATATATAATTTGAGGGAATTAATTAAAATGTCGGAGATAGTAATGTTGTTAATGTCAATTCGATGTCAAATGTCAGCCTTATTATTTAATGTCATTATTTAAGAAATCGTTAATAGAATAGTAGGTATCTCATGTCAATAAGATAATTAAATAAATGTGATTCGAAATTGGTAAAATTGTCACACTTTATAATTTCTATTGGCAGTCTGTTATAAATTACTTTGAGTCAATTGATGTTATGTAGTACAAGATGCCTGATGTTAAGCAATATTGTGGTCTTTTTTGGGACTTAACCCACCACCACAATCCGGCCATTACTGTTCCTGTAAGCCAGGATTAAAGCAATGGCACTGTAAAAGCAAAGCGCTTTGTGCGTACCCGTGTAATTTCCACCATGTATGGTGGCGCATACCCGTACCTCTACTTGTCTGATTAAAGAACGGGGATGGGGAATAAAATTATGTAATTCCAACGCACACTTTGCGAAGTGTATCCGATAAAAAACCGAAAGACTAGCGATTAAGCGGTAATGCTCGAGGATTTGCAATTAAGCCTCTTGGCTTTTGCAATAGACTCCAACGCCTCTAGTTGGTATTTAGCTGACCCATCCCAAAGATGCGTGTACTTCATGTACGAACGAACTTGTGCTTGATATAGTTCGAGCATCTGTTTCGGCGTAAAAAGCGCTATATGTACTTATGATTATTGATATTAATGTTCTTCAACTTAACTAAGTACTTTGTACTAAATAATTTAGTGCAAAAACTAACCTACGCGTGATTGAAGTGAGTGCGCTCAACTCGCCATCACGATCGAGTGAATTACGTTTAATTGCGCCTAAAAGTCGTGCGTGCGATTAACCTGGCTTTTTTGGCCGATCTCCTTTAGAGGCGGTTAAGGTGTGATCTTGGCACGCAATCAATTTTATAAAACTCGTATTTCAATTTAATAATATGTAATATTAATTTAATAATGGAAGTTTTTAACGGGACTCAGTGAGATTTATCTTGAGTTGTCACGATTTATACCTATATTTGTTTGAACTGAGGATTGAACACAGCGGCATAGCGTCTTTTGCTAGTTGTGAAAAACAATAAGCATTTTTGCTTTTCTCTGTTGTAGACTGATATTAGTTTAGTGTAAAATCACTTCACTTCACTTCAACCCTTTTTAGTGTCCCAGCACTGGACATAGGTCTTCTCTCAACTATTTTACGAGTTAAGAGAGTTGAGGCCTTATCCACACACGCTGGCCAAGTGCGGGTGGGTGGATGTCACATGTCCTCGAATGATTAGTTCTTAGATATGTAGCAGCGGCGATGAAACAAAGATGTGTGGGCAGTGGGCACGACTGAGAATCGAACCCGCGACCTTATATATCTAAGGCTAGGCCCGTACCGCTGCGTCACCGCTGCTCTTAGTACTGTAGTTAAGATTTAAGAAAATTGTACAGTCATTTGTTCATCCATCAACATGCACTTGGTTAGCGTGTGTGGATTAAGGCCTAAACTCTCTCAATTCGTAATGTAGTAGAGAGAAGGCCCGTGCCCAACTGTGGGACACTAAAAAGGGTAGAAATACAGCCATTTCTGGTTAATGAACAGATATATAGATAGATATTTATTACTAGCAGACTTCACAAAAATTGCTTTGTCATTCTTGTTAAACGCCATAAGGTTAGGTACATTAAAAGGTTTATATTATTGTCAAACGCAATATTATAGTAATGTCTTAGATTTACGCGAATATCACACATTGAAAACAGAGAAAATGGTTGGAATATACCCCCGGCTTGGGACCCAGTGCTTAATTTACTTGTACCAAAGCCCAAGCAAAATCAACTCAGAATTAAAGACACTGTGAGCTCAGTTTGCTTGAATCGGAACGCACCTTAAATATTAATGTTTGGAGGTAGTCAGTAAAAATAGTGATTAATATTTTTGGACGTCAAATACCTCAGTCTACATGAACATGAAGTCTGAAAAGACTTTGAAACGTCGGGATCAAAGATCTAAAATAAACCGCGATAAAATCCGTTAAAAGTAGTTGAATATTTTGTTTCCTAATCAAATATTTTAGGCGTTAAAGATTTCTTTAAAGTTTTAATCATTACAAAAATTATGTAAACACATACTAATACGGGTGATGATAACCAACTGAAATTAAAAGTGGTTTTCAGAGATCACGTTTGTCTGGTGTAGGTATTTTTAGAATGAGCCGGTTTACCGGAATCATTGAATTATATAACTAGTTTCGATTGTAACATTATTGGAGGCCCCTTACTCAATGAATTTTCATTTTAATCGTTTAAACGAGATGTTACGTTATCAATGTTCGCTTATTTGAGCCCGTGACTTCGTCCGTGCGATTCGAAATGATATACTGAAACGACAAATGTTAGAAAAACAGTAATAAGGTTTTAGAGGTGTGGTAACGTAGCGGTACCTGCCTCGCCTTTGAAATAGAAGGTTGCTATAGGCCGACCGTTTAACTCGCGTATCGCTATCTAAGGAACAAAGTCATCAAACATTAATTAAATCTCCTATAGAACTATTTAACCACAGATAAAAGTAATGTAAGACTATGCGTTACTAATATCCATATCGCTTGAATCATCATCACTGTCTGTGCAGCTTAAGAAGTCAGAATCTTGGCGATAGTCGATACACGAGTTAAACGGTCGGCCTATAGTCCGATCCCCGGTCGAGCCCACACATCTTTGTGAGAATTGTTTCGTCGCCGCAGCTCACTATCGGTGAAGGAAAACATCGTGAGGAACCGGCATCTCAAAGAAGTAATTATTCGAGGACATGTGACATACACCAACCCGCACTTAGCCAGCGTGTGTGGATTAAGGCCTAAACTCTCTCAACTCGTAAGATAGTCGAGAGAAGACACGTACCTACACAGCAGTGGGGCACTAAAAAGCGTTAAAATGAAGGCTTTTAAAGAGTTGGTGACGCTCGCGTGATGATTTTGGTGTTGCAAGCGTTCATAGACTACGGTGTGTATGTCACGCTAGTACCATCTTTGAATGTTATGGTCTAAAATATTCCGCACATTATAAAATGTTTCAGAGGCTGACTTCGTCCGTGGGAGTGCAACCTTTTTATATGAATCCTCACACGTGATCCCGGATGGTGTAAATCAGTGATAATAAACTGGTAATTAGCTTCAGAGGTGGTTAGTGATCACCCACCAGACAAAGCCGCACTACTAAGCGGCCTTGCCGACTCCATCTAAGTGGGTGGGTATAAATTGTTTCTCCATTATGGTTTCTAACCATGTGGAGCCTCATTCCACTGCCACCTTCTCACCGAAAATCATTCGTAATCACGAGTAAATCAATATTGGGCGGGCGTATTTCATCTTAGAATATGCCATTGCTTAACATCAGGCACGTAGTAGTCAGGCATTAATCCACACATGCTGACTAAATGCGGGTTAGTGGATCCGGCATAACTTCACCCATTTCTCACAGTTCAGACGAGTTGTCTACACCGGTTGTTAAGTACCGTCTACATCCGTAATTAGCATATTGATTGATATGAAGTCAATACATTATTTTTAGGTATTAACACGATCGTGCCTGCGAGGCGGCGGCGGGTACGGCAGCCCGCTGTCTAACCAAACAGACACATGACGGAGGCATGCACGTGTGTTCCGTGCGCGTCCCATCAGACTAAGCGGAGGGGCGCGCGTAGATCTCCCCCTCCCAAATCTAGACATCAGACATCCCCTCCCCGCCCTTCGCCCATTCAGGGCGGGGGGGGATCCATTAAGGATTTCCTCTCGGTAAAAAAAAGGTATTAACACCATAGAGCAACAGAATAATGAAGTCGTAATACTGGACGGATTCCAATGAAATTTGGCAGAGAGGTAGATTATATTCTGGAATAGCAGGATACATTTATTACCTTGCAGGTGTCGATATTACTACAAAGATGACAACATTAGTTGGTTTACAAGGTTATTGATAAACTGGATCTTTTGATTGCGATGTTACCTAACTATTGCGTATAATAAACCATCAAATTTATTAGATATGATTGACCATGAATGTCTACAGATTTATTAATAGTTGTTACCTGGCGGAATTGTAATTTGGTCGGTAAGATATTTGCTTTTCACGCCGCATGTCGTGTAGTCTGTAACTTTATTTCGACAGGCATAAGTTAGATAAATGAAAAGTCGACTGAACGTCGAACTACACATACCAAGCATCACGCATATAGTACCCAAAAGCTTAGACAGAGGTAACCCACTCTTCGCCGGCTATGTTTAAGTCCCATACGTAATTGATTTGCTGTTCTACGGGTACATTTCCAAAGTTCGAGCTGCGACTAAGATTCTATAAGTATAATAGAAAAGTATTTTTGCTCGACCCGGGAATCGAACCCTCGCGGTTATTAACCGGACAAGCTTACCACGGGGTCACCGAGGTACCTACCGACGATTCATCCAAATGCCATTTTTGAAATATGAAATTTGAAACGGAAGATATTTAAAATGTTTTTTTTGTCCACCCTGAGACTGCACCTTAAATATTATTGTAACCCATTAGCCCCTTAAGGTATGTCCATGACTTTGACATGTTTACAGTTTGACAATGCCATAGTATGTCCTGTTATGGCAACGACCGTGCTTGTGCTAAGTCTTTGACCCTTCGTGTTTTTGCTAAACATTGTTTTGATTGATACAATGGTACTATCTACTATTTTAGATCAATATTATATAATAAACTGCCTTGGTACAGTGGTAAGCGTGTTCGCTTAATAACTGTGAGGTCTAGGGTTTGATTGACGGGTCGAGTAAAAATATTTTTTTAATACTCATAAATCTTAGTTGCTGTTCTAAGTTGGGAATTGTGTCCAATGAACGGCAATAGGCTCTCCCCCTATTCATATGGGACTTAATGGGTCCTTAACATAGCTAGTGAAAAGTGGATGATGTTCACCTCAGCCTACACCTTCGGGTAATATAGGTGTTAGTGCTATGTTTTGTATCTATATAGTAAAAATGAATTAATAAATGTGTTGCTAAGCGCAAAACTCGAGAACGGCTGAACCGATTTCGCTGATTATTTTTTTAAGAATATTCTTTGAAGTACGAGGATGGTTCTTACGCAGAGAAAATTTTTAAAAACTGCCTGTGTAAGTCTAAACACAACACTTTTCTATACTCCCATGCAAACGATTTATAAAAATACTTAAAGGTCAATCTGTAATGTAATAGGCTGTTAGGCGGCACGAAGTTCGTAGGGTCTGCTATAGGCCGACCGATTAACTCGCGTATCGCCTATCGCCAAGATTCTGACTCCTCAAGCTGCACAGACAGTGATGATGATTCAAGCGATATGGATATTAGTGACGAATAGTCTTACTTTTCTTTTATCTGTAGTTAAATAGTTCTCTATGAGATTTGATTAATGTTTTATGACTTTGTACCTCAGATGGCGATACGCGAGATAAACGGTGGGCCTATAGTTAAATATATAATTACCCCGGTATTCATAAACGTATTTTATGCTCATTATAGCTAAAATAGGTTTATAATTCGTTTGTCTTTGATTGTCATCTTGACATTTACACTAATAAGAAAGAGACAAAGTCCATTTTAACTAAAGAGTGTTATAACTTTTTTATAAGTAATCTTATGAGATAAATATATCGTAATATATCGTATATTTTATTTGACATAAACAGTACACGCAATTAATTAACAAATGAAAATGCACATGTAAAAAAAACTAAAAAGAAAAAAAAAACTGTAAAACTGTGACACTTCGGTGTCAAACATGGACGTTGCTCAGTGCTTATTACGCTGTGGTACCTACCGGAGGTGACCCAGATTTTTTCATTACCAACATAACTAATAAATGTTTAAAAAAAAAAACGAAAAAATTTACCTACAGGTAATAATTAAAAAATAACAGGAAACCTAATGTGGTTATTGAATTAGTTAAATAATGAATTAAGTTCATTATTTGTTTATAATTTTCCATACAAATTGCCCTTAAATATTTCCTTATTTAATCATTAATTTATAATACCCAAGTTAACAAAATTATAATTTAATTCGTTTTTAATGTCATAGCTATTTAATGATATAAATTTAATTTATATAAAGATAACCAGCTAAACACGTTTATTCATGAGCGGAAACTTACGACCATAGCTTATGTGTATAATCAATAAAGAGGTTTTTAAAATAAGTTTGTAGCTTTATACCTACTAACTAATTACTATTATAATATTAAGTAAAGGATAAGCGGCGAAAGTGACATATGATGTGTCTAAATAGGGTGAATGAATTATACTAACTTGCAAGACACTTGTTTTAGTGAATATAGCCCGCACACCTCGGCTCCTCTAATGTAGGGTTGCCATTCCTGTTTTCCCAGGACATCTCCTGCTTTTTGAGGTGTCCTGGGCTGTCCTGGATAATTTGTAAGCATTGTCCTGAGTTTTTAAATAGTGCTGTTATAGACCTGTTTTAACCGGCTTGAGTCCGTTGTAAGAATGGGTCAGGATGGGGCATATCTGTACTGATTGAGCGATGTAATTGAGCTTTAAGCCAGTGCTTGGCGAGAGGATGCCGAGGATCGCACGAATTGGTCAAAACTCTTATCGGCCAAGTCACACTGTGGGTCGTTTAGCCAACAGAGTGAGTCATATTATCATTATTTTATTCTCGCAAAACTTAATGGTACCGAACGAAGTAGTAGCGAAGCTGGCTGAATGCGCGATATCACGAATATTCTGTATGGTTACTACCGAAAACGATTCGATTTTAGATTGATTTCTCTATTCTATTTGATTCTCACACAATCGAAATGCGTACTCTCGAACTTATCGAATCATAAATCGAAATTGTAGTTACGTTCTAGTTTTATCAACGTCGTTATGTGTATCTGGTTGATTACGACACCATCGTTTACATTTTTATTGACTTTTCGTTCTTCTGTGCTTTTTATTCATTTAATTTTATTTTGACTGCTCCGATGGTCCAGTGGTAAGCGTGTTCGCTTAATAGTCGCGGAGTCCCGGATTCGATTCCCGTGTCAAGCAAAAATGATTCGATCTGAGTTAGTTTCTATGACGTCCATAGCTCGATCGTGCGCTAGTCTCGATATTAAGATGACATATCGACGTAAATGAGTCTAAACTTTACTGATCCTGAACTCGATGTTGTCAGTTGTAAGCCAGCAGGTTACAGCGCAGCGGTGCTTATAGAGCAGCGGTGGCGCAGCGGTACGGGCCTCGCCTTAGAAAGATAAGGTTCCAATCCTGGTCGTGCCCACACATCTTTGTGTGAATTGTTTCATCTCCGCTGCTCAATATCGGTAAAGGAAAACATCGTGGGGAAACCGGCATGTCCAAGAACTAATCATTCAAGAACATGTGACATTCACCAACCCGCACTTGGCCAGCGTGTGTCGATTAAGGCCTAAACTCTCTCAACTTATAAGATAGTTGAGAGAAGACCAGTGCCCAGCAGTGGGACACTAAAAAGAGTTGAAGTGAAGTGAAGTGAAGGTTACAGCGGTAGGTTAGCATAATAGAGTAAAAATTACTGTGAGTCACGAATTATTCAGATTTATTTTAGTAAAGGCAAAAAATGCAGACATAAGGCGTAATCAATACATAGGAAGGAATACTCAATCTCGGTTTGTTTGTTATTGCATAATAAACGTGCGCCGAGAGTAATGTGCGAGTGACTGATTGAGACGGATTAGAGATAGGGAGGCTATGATTTTGTTATAAATATGGACAGCCCTAAATGCTCATGACCTTACTCATAAAACATATAACATAATCTAAAGGCTAGATAAAGTATGATTTTGTAAAGATGTCAAATGGGGGCTGAGTCAACTTCGTCCGTAGTGTACCTACACCTTTTTTAATTGAATCCCCACACGTGGTCCACGGGTGGTGAAAATCAGGTGACAATCAACTGGTAGACTTCGGCCGTGGTTAGTGACCACCCACATGACAAAGCCGCACCGCCAAGCGGCCTTGCCGTGTTCCGGTGCGATGTCTGGTGACACCATGCAGAGAGGGTGGGTCGGAATTGTTGCTCCTTTAAGGTTCTAACTATATGGAGGCTCATTCCACTCACCTTCGTCCGTGGGAGTGCACCCTCTATTTGAATCCATGTGGTTCCCGAGTGGTGTAATCAGGTAACAATAAACTGGTGGTAGACATTTGCCGTGGTTAGTGGTCAGTTGATCACTCACCAGACAAGCCGCTTAGTACAAGGTCTGCTTAGTTTCGGATCAGATGGCCGTGTGTGTTAATGTCCCACTATATTGTTATTATCATTTCCATTTACTAGGTTCATGCATAAAGCAAAGATTTCGTCGGGTTGTTTGTTGTTAAAGAGGCCGCATTATTTTTAGCCAAACAGTAATTAACTTGAATAATATAATAAATTATGGTTTAAGTAAATAATGAATAAAAAAACTTCCAAGTGCGAGTCGTACTCGCGCACCGAGGGTTCCGTACAACTCTGCAAGTTTATTGTAAAATTTATGCGAGTACCTATTTGATATAGATTTGAATTAACCATAATACTATTTAAACGTTTATGAGTAAGTTTAAAATTATTAAAAATATTTTTATTATATGATGTATGATGTATCCCACTCGTGCCTACACATCTTTGTGTGAATTGTTGCATCGTCGCTGCTCAATATCGGTGAAGGAAAACATCGTGAGGAAATCGGCATGTCTAAGAACTAATCATTCAAGGACATGCGACATCCACCAACTCGCACTTGGCCAGCGTGTGTGGATTAAGGCCTAAACTCTCTTAACTAGTTAGATAGGTAGTTGAGAGAAAACCCGTGCCCAGCAGTGGGACATTAAAAAGGGTTGAAGTGATGTATCTAAAAATTGCTATGCTTTTTGCATTTTTTTTTTCTATAAATGTGCTATAATAACACGTTGCTTCGAAACAAATTTTGATGATTCTGACTTCACAGGATTCCCTGTAGGTTTTAGATTCCCTTGCGAGCCCCGTCAAAAATTTGCGGCCTAAACGGTTGTATAGCTCCAAAGGAAAGTAGACCTGTAGGCGTTCACGTAATTAAATAAGTTCAGTTGCAGTTAAGTTTCGATCAAAACAAGCACTTTTCGTATTCTCGTAATTTTGATAACCGTTGTCAGATACGCCCGTGTCAAGTTTGTGTCACGCGACCGTTTTAGACTAGATATGACAAATAAATAATTACAATTAATTAATTTATTAGGTATGATTAATTACTAATTTTGCACTAAGACGTAAACTTAACTGCAACTGGTGCAGTTGCAGTTAAGTTGATCGGCGCGTCAATAAATTGCTTGAATTGGGGCCCTGAGTAGATGATATAATTTTCAGTTTGATACCTTTACACGTTGCTGAAAAACTGGACCTTGACAGGCAGATGGACAACAAAGTGATCCTTTATGGGTTCCGTTTTTTCCTTTAGAGGTGCGGAACCCTAAAAATATGAAGCATTAATTTATGTAACTATTTATTTGTATTCTTAATGGTAATAGCTTTTTTTAAGATTTCTATTTGTGTAATCTGTTTATTAACCCCCAACGCAAAAATAGGGGTGTTAAAAGTTTGATAGCTCTGTGTGTGTTTATGTTTGCTCGTGGCACCGTAGCTCTGAAACGGGTGAACCGATTTGGTTACCCTGTTTTTTTATTTAAAAGCTGGTATTTTAGCGGTTGCTCTTATTTAACTACCTCGTTGATCCAGTGGTTAGGGTGTTTTATTAATAAACGCAAGGTCCAGGGTTCGATTCCCGGGTCGAGCAAGATGACTTTTGTTATATACTTAGAGAATCTTAGTTGCCGCTCGAAGTTTGGAATTGTGCCCAATGAATAGCAATAGGCCCGCCCTCTATTACGTATGGGACTTAAACATTGCTGGTGATAAGTGGGTGAAATTCACTTCTGCCTACACCTTCGGATAATACAGAAGTGACGCTATGTTATGTTTGCTTTAGTGTTATTTATAAATAAGGCGGAATTATGTTATACCATGAACAATAAAAGAAAAAAATAATACGAACCAATTTCAATGTTTTAAGAATAACTCGCAACCCAGTCAACCGATTTTGATGAAATTTAAATAAAGGGGCGACCTGGATAGTATACCCTTTGAAATAAATTGCAATCCGCACTGTGACTATAAAACTGCATAATGTTATAATCACTGTAAAGAACATTGTAATCATATTTTTTTTTAACTGTGTGTATCAATAAACAGAATTACAGAATTACTAAAATTTATATTTGTCATAACGGGCAATTAACGCGCTCTCCTTTATATCGCAAGCAGACCACGAGCGGTGCAACCCGTGTCGAAACGTAAAGCCAAATTAAAGGTGAACGCGTTAATTGCCCGTTATGATAAATAAGTATAAAAAATATATGCAACGCGAAAGTTTAAAAGTCTTGAATTAAATCGATCGACAATAATTGTCGGAATTATTGCGTAAAAATGAATATAATATTATTATTATTATAAAAAATGTATAGTCGAATTGAATAAACTTCTTTTTGAAGTCAGTTGTAAACAAAATATTATCCGCAATCTCGGTGTGTCGGGTGGTGACCATAGTCTGCAACGGTCAACAACCCAAACCTTGGCATTGACTGGCTCACAACGTGTGTCCATAATTGAACAATTAAACTTACGTAAGAAATTATAAATACATATTTCATTTTATTTGTGGGAATGTCCTTGGTTTGTAGGCGCTTGTTGTTGCTATTAGAGTAAACGAAAGCTTTCATTTATAGAATTGTTTTTATAATACCACGCCGCAGGTCGTGGGTACGATTCCCACCCAAGACAAACATTTGTGTGATGAACATGTCTGTTTGCCTTGAGTCTGGGTGTAATTATCTATGTATATGTACGATTATGTATTATGGAGCAGCGGTGGCGCAGCAGTACTGGCTGCGCCTTAGATTTATAAGGGGTCGCTGGTTCGATTCCCAGTCATGCCCACACATCTTTTTGTGAATTGTAACATTGCCGCTGCTCAATAACGGTGAAGGAAAAGATCGTGAGGAAACCGGCATGTCTAAGAACTAATCATTCGGGGACATGTAACATCCACCAACCAGATTAAACTCTCCCAACTAGTAAGATAGTTGAGAGGAGACCTGTGCCCAGCAGTGGGACACTAAGAAAAGGGTTCAAGTGGATACTATCATTAACCGACCGATAAATAGTAGGATAATAGGTAGGATTCTTTCATTCAACAGAAAAATATATTTACGTCTGTGTTTCATTCATAATTTCATTGATACAATTACAACATTAATTGATATTTATTTGTTACATTTTTCCAGGTACTTACTGTAATTTGATGACACGGGCCGGTTACCACATTCAGGCAATGTGATCAGGTTGTACCGACTACATAGTAGGTATGAAAATCTTTTCAAGAGTGACTTGTACAGTTGTGGTTGGAGTTCCATATAAACGAATAGCGTATAAATACAAAAAAAAAATACAATACAAAAATTGTTTATTGATAAAAAAATTGGTTGCCTGTAAAGTCGGTATACGGGCGAAAGTTTTACGTGACAACGACTTTGAGTGGTAAAATAATTTTAATGTGAATATTCATTCGTATAGTAGGAAGAAGGATGAAATAATAGTAACAATTTAAAACATTTATTTATACAAAGAATTATATTTAAAACATTAATTTATACAAAGAATCTCGCTCTTAGGCGGGCTAACTGTGCAACTGTGCTCGAGTGGAAGGGACGCGTGCCTTTCACTTTTTATGTCTGTCTCTCTCGCTCTTAGGCGGGCTAACCATGCCCGAGTGGAAGGGACGCGTGCCTCTCACTCGCTCTCATTGTGAGCGCATAACGTGAGCGGAGCGTAACGCAGTTTCTTGAAGTGTCACCCGGCAAACCAATTTATAAGACGTTGTCACGTCAAAAATAAGTACATTGTTTTACATGGGACGGATTCTTCCTTTAAGCAAAATGCCTGTGTTGGAAGGATCCGCTCTTCATAATAAGTAAAATACAAAGTGTGTTTGCGTGTGGGTGTGGGTGTGTGTATGTGTGTTGCTATCCTATTAACGCTTCAGTGTCCTTATAGGTTAAGGGTTTCAGCCATTCAGTAAGATTTTTCTTACAGTCACAGTAATTTTGGGAAAATATGTGTATGTCTTTATTTACTCTGTAGTAAATGTGACAAGAGCGCTTATTAAAATGAAAACTCGCAAATCTGGTGAATGTTTTAGGAACTATTGCATGGGGCCTTAGTTTGTGGATAATCTATTCAATGATACGAAAACTAAAGTGATAAAGGTTCGCTCGTAGATAATTATTTTAGCATGAAAGCTTGCTATTTCATTAAGGACCCCTAAAACCTTGTATTGTAAGCGAATTTTTCTTGATAAACAATAATTTGATTGACCATATATTTTTACATTTAAATTAGATCAGTATTACATGTCGGTTAATAAAGTATTTATATTTCTTTGTGGTATATTTTCATATTACTTATAGAGTATTTTTTTTTATGTGTTGTCTTAGCGCTACGTATAAACAAACTTAAAGACACTTACAGATGCACAGATACATGTGTGAAACTTATAACACCTCTCTTTTTATCGGGGGTTAAAAGGAAAGATGATAATAATAATGTTATTCTGGGACATTAACACACACGGTCATGTGATCCCATTATGGAAACCAAATAACTGATATACTGTACATATACTACTTTTCTTTTGTAAATACATACTTATAATAGATAATTACAGTTAGACTGATAAAAAACACACATGTTCATTGTTTATGCACACAAATGTATGTCTTTGGTGAGAATCCGCGACCACGACCCGCGGCATGTCTTACCGACCACGCCACACCGGAGCACCGGCGCGGCGGCCCGTTAAATTTTAGAAATTAGGAAACGAGATTGTAGCTGTATCCAAAATTTCATTTAATTTCTTAGAAAATATTAATATGCATTAAGATTTATCTATAGGTCGATTATTATTAGTAAGCTGCTTTTATATTTTATAGATCTATCTGCTGAATAGGTCAAAGAAATCTCACAGGTATTAAAGACACTCATTTAGTCAGTTATTTATGATCTAGACTTCAACTTGATTAGGCTTTTAATTTAACAAATGCATTATTTTAATTCTGAGCCTTTACTCTTGTAATGTTATTCGTTCGATCGGTTTGATAACGAATTCGGTCGGTTAGAAGTATTCGTGAATTAGGAACTACTCTGTCGTTGAGTTCCTCTGAGTTAACCAGTAGGTTTAAATTTTATTAATTCTGTATGACGAAATTGTTTTCAATACTCAATACTCAATATCTTTATTGCTATTCCATAAGTATTATAAGGTGGTAATATTATATAACATAGTACATAGTTTTTTATCTAGAATGTTTTGTTCCGGTTTTTCTGATTTACTAAATATGCTGGGTCACTATATTTTTTTTAGTGTGGTTTTGGCTAAGTTGCTCTGTTGCATGAGTACAGCCAATCATTTAGCAATGATCTTTTATGAGATAAATATCCGATGAAATACAGTTGCCCCGAGAGGCTGTGAAGGTAGGCCTTTGCCAGTGAGATGACATAAGCTAGCAATAAAAGAAACAATAATTAATTGCCATTATAGACTCGATATTTTTATCTAATTAATTAATCGAATAAATTATATTATATCTTTTTTCTTATGTCTTAAATAAGCCGGGTTTTAAAGTATTTTTAGTAGCATATGTTTAGTTTGAGCAGAGAGCAGAAGCTCAACTGTCGTCTGGCCGTAAGTTTTCCGTCAACCGAACGAACGAAAAACTTGGTATTTAGTAGGTTTTTCTGACTTTTACTGTAAAATATTAATGACGTTCGTTTCGTGTTTCACTTACTTAATTTTATGTTGTTAATAAAATTATATACTTGTCACATCGTAATCGTAAACACTATTTTTAGGTACCCACTAAATTGTGTTAAATCCTCCTTTCTACTTCGTTTTATCTATCTTCGATGGCTTTTCCTTCAGTAAAATATGGATATTATTAAGAAAAACAGTTTTATATTTTTGTTAGCGATGGATATACTTATAAACTGTTATAAATATATTTATAAACCATCTTTCGGTCTGGAGAACTTTGCTTGTTGGGTCTCGACCAAATGTCATATACCATCTTTAGCTTCATTCTTAGTTAACACGTTTAAATGTCGGATAAAACAATAACAATATGATTAAAACCAATCGAACAAATTTTTGGCTGACATATTCGGCTGGCTATACTTGTATGCTCCGCTGCATATTACATTAATTAGCATCGGAATAGCACCGTAAGTTATGCAAGTTAGAAGGTGACATGTAACCGCGCCCTTAAATCGACAATATATTATTTACGTAACTCGCAGTTATGTATATAGTTATTTATGCCTATGCGTTTTCAATTCGTTGACAAGTTAGAGTTGATATGCAATAAATATTTGTGTATTAAAAACATTACTATTACATTACGTTACATTACATTACGTTACGTTTCGTTACATCACGTCACATTACATTACATTACGATTATGTACCAGTAACAATGTCGGAACTACAAAAACGCTACTTTGAAGAAAAAAATTAAAGTTATAAAGTTTTATGCTTAATGGGACGCTCTTAGAACTTCCGACTTTATTACTCTAGAAAAACTACGATAGTGATTGTATTGAAATTTGAAACTGCGAGGTCGTACATAATGTTTAGAGACGGGTGCAATAAAACGAAAATCGCCAAAATGTAGTTCCGACTTTGTTAATAGCTACGATCAATTAATATGGCATGATTTGTACACCACGTCCACTAACCCGCACTTAGCTAGCGTGTGTTGATTAACACCAAAACTCTCATAACTCGTAAGATAGTTGAGAGAAGACCCGTGCTTAGCAGTGGGACAACAAAAAAAACTGAACTGGTTAAAGTGAAGTGAAAGTAATACCGTTTCCGATCAGCTCATGGGAAAGGTCAAAGATTCAGCTAAGACTAACTAAAACGACAGGTCCCTCTGAAATAAAATAATGAAAATTGAAAAACCTTTAAGGTATATGAGAACCAAGAAATCGAACCAACGCCGCAGGTCGTGGGTTCGATTCCCACCCGAGACAAACATTTGTTTAAATATGTCTGTTTGTCTTGTGTCTGGGTGTAATTATCTATGTTTAAGTATATATTTACAAAAGAAAAGTATTATAAGTAGTATATTACCAGTTATCTGGTTGCCATAGTACAAGCTCTGCTTAGTTTGGGATCAGATGACCGTGTGTGTTAATGTCCCACTATATTATTATTATTATTATATGTGAGACAAGGCTACTCTAGATTTTGATCTAAAAAGCCATACATGCTACATTTATCAATGATCAATGTAGGTATCAGAGGCGACAAGTCCATAGTCGATTCCCATCGGCTTCCCTTTAGGTAATGGTCAGTATCACACGTAACTTAATAATATAATATCTGGATGACCGAGCTTTGAACGTTATTTTTTTTTAAATGACATTTTCTATAAATGATTCCTAGCTAGATCGATTTATCGCCCCCGAAACCCCCTATATACTAAATTTTATGAAAATACTAGCTGTAATACCCGGCTTCGCTCGGGAGTTGATATGAGGTTACGTGGTAGTTGAAATAAAAAAATAAACTATGACGTAAAAAGTAAAAAATATATATATATTGAAAACATATATATTTACATGTATTTACATTATCATGGACATATATATTTACATGTATATTTAAACATATATATTTACATGTATTTACATTTTCTCATTATTTATACTACTTGTTTATAAACAACATTTTTCATTTTATTGTCCGGGGTATATATATATAAATTTTTCGAATTTCCTACTCTTGAGCAAGCTACATAAAGCTGACCGTGAGAGAAGCAGGATTCTTTGAGGTTGATGCCACAATATTTTAAAGTTTGCCCTTGCGCTTTGTTAATTGTAAAACTAAAGGCTAATTTAATTGGAAACTGCAATCTTTTAAATTGAAATGGCAATTCAGAAGAGATCAGTGGTATTCTAGGTATAAATACTGTGTGTCCTTTGTTCTTTCCAGAAATAAGTTCAGCTTCAATGATATTATTCGATAGCTGTTTTACGATCATCCTCGTTCCATTACATAGTTTTGGGGAGTTGAGATTTCTAAGTAGTATGATTGGAGATCCAATTTTCAGACGAAGGCAGTGTAATGGCATTCCTGGTACTTGTAAAGAGTTTAGAAATTCAGTAGGGAAGTTGACACTTTCTTCAATGGTTACCATCGTGTCGATCGATTTATATACTTTCTCTTCACCAGGTATTTTCTTTAGAATATTAAAATTGATATCGTCAACAATATTATTTTTAGTGGCCAAAATTGCTCTTTGAAATAACCACTCTACGTTGGTATAGTTCTGAATAATATTTGGATAAATTTTGTCGATTAGTTCGTTTTCAGTAGTGGCTATGTTACAGAAATCACTATTGAGTTCAATGAGACCGGTCGTTTGGTCAGTAGGATATGTACCTTCGCCTATTTGTAAAAGCATTTTAGCAAAATGTGCTGTTGTTTCATCTTTTGATAATTCAACCCTCATGTTTTTTGTTAATTGCAGTATTTGTACTTCTGGCCAGAGATGTGACTTTTTTAAGCATGCATTGATCTCGTCTGCTGGTGTTGACTTGGGAATAACTGGAAGTGTTTGTCGAAAATCTCCTGAGAGTATGAGTAGAGCTCCTCCCATTATTTCAGAGTTTTTTCGCAATTCTTGTAATGTTCTGTCCATGGCTTCTAGTGATTTTTTATGGGCCATGGTGCATTCATCCCAGCAGATAATTTTAGCTTGTTTTAGAAGTTGACCCCGTCCAGATGCTCCTGAGACTTTACATACCGGGAATTGTTGTTCGGCTATATTCAACGGTAGTTGTAAGGCAGAATGAGCAGTTCGTCCTCCTTCCATAAGTGTGGCTGCAATGCCGGATGATGCTAGTGCCAGTGCGATGTGTTTTTTAGCACGTATTTCCGCCAGTATTAGATTTATTAGAAACGTTTTACCGGTGCCTCCTGGTGCGTCCAAGTAAATAATTCCACCAGTGTTGTTATTTATTCGGTTCATTATAACGTTGTAAATTGTTTTTTGATTGTCATTGAGGAGTGGTTTATTGTGAGCAATGTATTCAAGTAGTTCATTGACGTTGTAGCTTTTTTCCTTTGTAATTTCGTAGTTTAGCATACTGAAAGCATTTCTTTGTGGTGCTGGCATTCCAAGTTCTACTAAGGTCCGGTTATTTATTGCTAAGCATTTATCTTCTAAGCGAATGAGTGTTTCATTGAAGATGTTGTCACTGAATTCTATAGTCAGTTCTAGATTAGCTTGTCGGATTTGGTACAATATATCATCACTCATACTCCTTTTGAAAGAGTCCCATAGCTGTTTTGGGTTTGATGGGTTACATGTTGTTAGAATTATGGCGAATAACTCTCGAATTTGTTCAGCTGAAGCTGTGAGTGTGGCTTCTTGTAGTGTTAATTCCCAGTGGTTATCGTTTTCCAATAATCCTAAGCGTTGACATGCTTCTCTGTACGTCTGGCATAGGTAGCCGTCAATAGTCCTGAGATCTGTGAAACTTGTTGGTCCTCGTATTTCGTGTAACAACATCCGGAGATAGAAACATTCGGCATTGTTTGGATGTACAGTGTATACTCGACCTATTGTGTTAGTTTTCATTATTTCTGGATGACCCTCTTCTGGCATTCCTTGTTTTCGTCGTTGAAAAATTTTTCTTGTTTTGTCCCACGTATAATAAATAGGGACGTCGACATACAGTAACGTCTTTGCGAATGGATCCGTTTGGCAAAGTTGGAAAAAAGCTGTTAATGTTGTGTTCTGAGGTGGTTCGCTTGCAATTTTTCTAGCCGAGTCTTTTGTGAAGTAAACTCTCTGTCCATTCTCCAAATGTACTGCTAGATGTTGCACAGCTGGTTCGCGTTCGTGTATGGGAAAACTAAAAATCCTCCACGCTGCTTCGTTACTGTTGATGTATCTTCCCATTTGGTACATGAGTATCTCATCATTTCTGTTATTTTGTTCGCTATTTTGGACTATTTGAAATACTGCCATATCACTACCTTTGTTTACGTACTTACATATATATTTAATAGATTTTACTGAATTGCAATATTCAACGTTTATGTGTGCTTGGAACATTTTAGAAAGTAGTGGGTTATATGGTACTACCCATTGATTATCTATTTCCAGTTCATCTCTGCCTTGTATTCGTATTTTTGCTGTGAAACCACCGTTTTTCGGTGATCGTCTTCTATATTTGGGATAGCCGTCATCTTCAGTTTTTGTATCGTCTACGTATGGTTTTGGATATTTTTTTGTACATTTTCCATCACGCATGCATGGCGCATTAAAGTTTAATGGTCCACATGGTCCGTGAATCATGTTTTTCACTACTATGCTGTATAGTTCCGGATCTTTTTGTGGATTGGGAAATTCAGCTTGGATGATTTTGTCGATATCCGTGAGATAAATTTTATCGTGTAGCCATATGAGATTGTGTGAGTGAGGTAATCCTCGTTTTTGCCACTCGATTGTATACATCCAGCATCTAACGGTTCCAAAGATGTGGTATTTTGTGATGACTTCAATAAATCTTATTTGTTTTTGTCGAAAAACTCGGGCTATTATGTCGTGTCGATCCATGGAGGTTTGTCCATATTTTAGTTGTTCTTTGATTTCTGGCCATGATGAGTTGCATGTAAATGTTATGAAGAGATCAGGTCGTCCATATTTTCTTACGTAGGTCATGGCATCTTGAGTATATTCGTGCATATGTCTTGGACTTCCTATGTATGATGAGGGTAAGATTACCATTGTTCCAATATCGTCAATATTGCCGTCATTTATGATCGCATCTCGAAGGTGGATGTATTCTTCTGTGCGTAGTTTCTTCTGATTCAGTCTTATGTAAAGCATCCGTTCTGCTTCTATTTTTGCGTACATATCTACCAGAAATTGTTGGAATAAACGGCGAGTGTTGAGAATGTGATTGTATATTTCATTGTCTCTGATCATTAAGCGGTAAGCATAGAACTCCTTGGAAGTGACTTTTTTGTTTGTTTCTATGCCTGTTTCAGGATGAATTTGTTTTATATTGAAATGATAACCGTCCTCTCCGTGCAGAAATATTAAAGGATATTGAAGAGAATCATATGAACGGTGTGTCTCTGCAATGCGTTGTAGTCCTTTTCTTCTTCGTTGTAAAATTATGTCACGGCTTGTATTTTCATTGTCCACAATTACGATGGCGACTTCATCTATCTGAGGTGCATTAAATCTACGTTCGTGTTCTCCACGTGGTCTTTTATCGGCTCGAATCACAATTTTATAGTCATCAGAAATCATGCGATCTAGTGTTGTTTTGAATATGTAAATCAGTTGATTGTATTTGTGTAAGATCCTCTGTACATCTTGGATTATTTCGCGTTTCAATCCATTAAAATGTGTACTTCGTTGATCAATTTCTTGTTCTTCATTTCCAATGAAATATACTTGCAGAAATTTATAGTCATCGTTAGGCATTGGTAGTAACGATCCTATTTTGTGATAAATTTGCCCTTGAATTGAAAATACATATTCAAATTCATCTCTATTAGTGTTAGTCGAAGTAACACCGAAAGAAGTCATTTGAAAGCAGGAGTTGTATGATCTTATATTTTGAAGAAAGTGTTTTGATTCTGGTGTTTCCCCGGTCATGTAATGTAGAAATTCCTGCGGAGGTGCTTCCAGTGGTGGTAATCGAATTTTTCCATTCATGCAACAGAGACCTGGTGTTTCTTTACTGAATTTTTTCGCGTGGCAAAATTGGCAAATGTTATTCATTTTTCCGATCACAACATATTTATGATTGTAATATTTCTTCGTCGATTCGTAGTGGAATGCTTCCTTTGTTAGATTATCTTTTAAAATTCTCGATTCTTCAATAGTTTTATTTTCGCTTCTTTCTTCGCTTTTTCCGCTTCTCAGGGTGCTCATTCTGGTTCGTTGATTTTGTAAACGTGCTTCGCGCTGTTCTTCCGTTTCATTTCTTCGATATTCTTTTTGTTTCCGCCGTTTCGCTGCAGAACTGGCAAGATCTCCACCTCTTTTACGTCTAGGCATTATATTCTGTAAAATATAAATTAAATGAACATTTTATAGACAAATATATTATTACGTAAACGTGGGGCACGTTGAGACAAAGAAAACAAAATTATTTAATCTTCAAGCGGTCGCGCGATATTTTGTTTACGGCCAAAGTATATCGATTCAACGCCGTGCGACTACTTGAAAGTTAAGGAAATTACAATTAAAAGAAAAGAAAAAAAAACCATTAGAATTAATTAAATACATTATTAAAAATACTCACATTTAATATTTCACAATAAAGGCTCACAGATAACTTTTTTTTTTCTTCACTTCAAGATCATGAATTAATTAAACACACTATTAAAAATACTCACACGTGATACTTCAAAATAAAGGCTCACACAGGTAACTTCTTTCTTTTTCGTTTCGAAGTGGCTTGTTCCGCTGTTCAAATCGAATTAATTCTGGCGGGCGACACCGGGCTCTTATATATTCAGAAAGCTAGGCTCTAGGGTATTCCAGAAAGTTGGCTTTATGGAGACTATACACATGAAGTGTATAGTTGGCTCTAAGATATTTGAGAAAGATGGCTCTAGGATATTCAAGAAAGTTTGGGAATATTTACTTTCTCACACCTTCTAGGTATAGAATGTTCTCGACGTTATCGTTCGCCGTAACAATAGGTTTTGCAGCTGTAGCATACGCAGTAAAGGCGCGAAATTTAAAAACTTAAATTTTAAAATGTTTTCAGAAGTAATTTGAATAACTAAAATGATATCGCTTTAACTCCAACATATAAGTTAGCTACTGCTGTATAAATACACAAAATTTAATAACTTTATTATGGTAACAAATGTAATTTAAGACTTTATTGAAATGAGAATTTTAAATTTCGCGCCCCAAATAATCGTTCTTTTAAGTCCATATTGTGTACAATGAATGAAGTTCAACTATTTGACAACAGATGGCGCGACTACACTTACTTTCCAAGTTGAAGGGTTGGAAAAGCCCTTATATCTTTAAAAACACACCCTTTAGGTTAAAACGGGAACTTTCTTGTTCGAGGGGGGATAAAGGGTTATGGTAACAAATGTAATTTAAGACTTTATTGAAATGAGAATTTTAAATTTCGCGCCCCAAATAATCGTTCTTTTAAGTCCATATTGTGTACAATGAATGAAGTTCAACTATTTGACAACAGATGGCGCGACTACACTTACTTTCCAAGTTGAAGGGTTGGAAAAGCCCTTATATCTTTAAAAACACACCCTTTAGGTTAAAACGGGAACTTTCTTGTTCGAGGGGGGATAAAGGGCTATCACACTATATAAGTCCCTTTATCGTGATGGGACTCCTTTTTAAGTTTTATCGGCACGCACATTTTATCAACTTAGTTTTATTATATATAATGATAAGATTATGTAACGCCTTAAAGTTTTAAATAGCAATAATAATAAGTGTCATCAATTGTAAGAACGATCGGTGACGGTAGTGAAGAGATATTATTTTCCTAAGTAAGAACTTTTTTGCCCTGGCTTCCCTTTTCAGACTTCCACCCTACACGCCACTAGTAGGGTATTGAATAAAATTTGGAGCTAACGGTTGTCAACCGGAGTTTATCGTCATAAAGATAACGCATAGGTCAATAACTACGAGATAAAAGTTTAAAAATAACTATTTAGAGCATTTAACATGGGAGGTGTTATACGCAACTTCTATAGGCCGACCGTTTAACGCGAAAGTTTAAAAGTATTTATTTGGTATGTCCAAAAACATCACACTTCAACCCTTTTTAGTGTCCCACTGTTGGGCACGGGTCTTCTTTCAACTATCTTACGAGTTGAGAGAGTTTAGGCCTTAATCCACACACGCTGGCCAAGTGCGGGTTGGTGGATGTCACATGTCCTCGAATAATTAGTTCGAAGACATGCCGGTTTCCTCACGATGTTTTCCTTCACCGACATTGAGCAGCGGTGATGAAACAATTCACACAAAGATGTGTGGGCGCGATTGGGATTTAAACCCGCGACCTTATATTTCAAAGGTGAGGCTCGTACCGCTGCGCCACCGCTGCTCTTCCAAAAACATAACATACCATAACTAATTCATTCTTGTTTTATTATTTTGTAATTTCAGTGGAATGCTGTCAAGACTGAAAATTGTATAACAATGCGTGACCAGCAGATTTATACTTATTTAGCATGATGCCTTTGGAATTTAAAACGAGAGCAAAATTAAATTGATTGTGTACAAGCTGTAAAACAAAATTATCCTGTGAAATGATACAGCGTGTACGTACACCGACCAGTAGGCTAATTTCACGTAATTTCTTGACGCGCCGATCAAGTTGCGGTGCAGTTGCAATTAGGTTTACGAATGGTATTCTTGTTATTGTTTAGCTGTGATACCTAGTCTAAAGCGCTCGCATGACGTGAACATGACGCGAGCGTATCTGAAGGCGGTTGTCAAAATTACGAGAATACGAAAAGGGCTGTTTTGATCGAAACTTAACTGCAACTGCACTGCAACTCAACTTATTTAATTACGCGAATTAGCCTACAGATAGCTATAGACACCGTATATCTGGGCCCCTGTGCTCACCTAACTTTTACAAAAGTATGATGTGGGTAGTCAGTTTACTTTTTTTTTTGGATACGCTTGCGCTTGACTACAACTTGCCTGATGTTAAGCAATGATGTAGTCTACGATGGAACGCGCCAGCCCAGTATACCGATTAACTCGTGATTACTTTTAACTTTTAAATAAATAATCGCTGGTATTTGGGTAGGATATAATTATTATTGTACGGCATTTGAGTAGGTATTTGCTTGAAAGCAGCGGTGGCGCTGCGGTACGGGCCTCGCCTTAGAAGTATAAGGTCGCGGGTTCGATTCCCTGTCACGCCCACACATCTGTGTGAATTGTGTTACATCGTCACTGCTCAATATCGGTGAAGGAAAACAGAAACGTGAGGAGGAAAGGAATTTAAGGTGGTGGGTCGGAATTGTTGCTCCTTTATGGTTTCTAACGGTATGGAGCCTCATTTCGCTGCCACCTTTTCACCGAAAATCATTCGTAACCACGAATGAATCAGTTTAGTGGGCAGGCGCGTCCCATCCTAGAATACATAATTGCTTAACATCAGGCAAGTTCATCAAGCGGAGGCCTATTTCAGGATAAAAAAAAGAATTTTGATGCTTAATGATTAACATTTTCAGCAAGAATAACATTGTTAATAATTTATTACATTAACACATTTAATAATTCCGCTGTGTTTTTTCTCCTGACCATAATGGTTGTTGCGTTGCCTGTGCTAATATATAGCTGAAGAGGTTGTTAGTTAGATTGTTTGGTTATACGGGCTAATCTCAGGGACTACAGGTCCGATTAGAAAAATTCTTGCACTGTTAGATAGGTACCCTATTTATTGAGGAAGGCTATAGGCTTAGCAGCGGTGGCGCAGTGGTACGGGCCTCGCTTTAGATATATAAGGTCGCGGGTTCGAATCCCAGTCGTGCCCACACATCCTTGTGTGAATTGTTTCATCGCCGTTGCTCAATATCGGTGAAGGAAAACATCGTGAGGAAACCGGCATGTCTTAGAACTAATCATTCGAGGACATGTGACATCCACCAACCCGCACTTGGCCAGCGTGTGTGGATTAAGGCCTAAACTCTCTCAACTATCTTACTAGTTGAGAGAGTTTAGGCCTTAATCCACACACGCTGCCTAAGTGCGGGTTGGTGGATGTCACATGTCCTCGAATGATGTACCTCCTATAAATCCCTACTAATATTATAAATGCGAAAGTAACTCTGTCTGTCTGTCTGTTACGCTTTCCCGCTTAAACTACTGAACCGGTTTGGACCCGTGCCCAGCTGTGGGACACTAGAAAGCGTTGAAGTGATAGGCTTTGTATCCCACTGCTGGGTACGATAGAAATGTAGTTGACGCAGGCGGAGCCGCGGCGGAAAGCTATAACTGATAAAGTAAACCTCGAAGCCCTAAACAAACGGTTACCTGCTTATTTTTATGATTTTTTTCGACCATTTTTAATCTGTTTACACAAGAGACCCCATCCACTGTATGTAATTTAAATTCTAAACAAAAATGTTTTTTTAAAAGTAATGTATAAAATGAAAATGGCGCCTTGCCACAGCCTAAATTTGAATGAGTAAATTTTTAATCGCACACGGTGTGCTCCGTAAGTCTTTTTAATGTCTGGGAAAGAAATTACGTGTTTGTTTTTATTTTGCAGAATGGTTTTCAGTTATCATTTTACTAAAGGATTTTGCTTTTTTAGTTCTCAATTCGACTGTATATTTTTTTCTTATTTATATTACGCAATAGCCCAATTTTGATAATTCTTTATTGTTTCTAGGTAAATTCCATTTAAAGGAGAGGTCAAAAGTGGGATAGTATTTTGAACACCAATGTGATATACCTCATTGGAAAGCTTGTTTAATAAGCTATTAGAATTTAACTAAACACGAATTTTAGGAGTACCCATTTTTGTAAAAATCTTAAAAAATATAATAGAAAAACAAAACGCACATTACCTTTAATTATCCATTTCCTAAGCAGTATAAATATTGCAATCACGTCAATAATTGCATTCTATTACAGTACTTTTCTCATGTAATATTATTCTAGCTGCAGTTTAATGTAATTATGACGAAAAATATTTGTTATCTTATTAGTGTAATAACAAAACGCGTGGAAAAAAATATAATTACGGGAAACGTCATGATGTCATTGTCATTGATCAGTTTGATTGACAGCGTTCTAAATAATTTTAATTTTTTTGGTTGCTCAATTGTCATTTGGCCATGGGGTTGCCAATTGCAATAATCATAATATTGCGTTAAGGATTCTTATTTTCAATTTCAATTTTTAAAAAAACGGGTGGGTGTAAAATTATTTTAAATACACCAAAAAATTTAATTAATTATGCTCTATTAACATATGTAACTCAGACTGCTGTTCAAAGGAGAGGTCAAAAGTGGGCTAGAATTTTGAACACCAATGTGATATACCTCATTGGAAAGCTTGTTTAATAAGCTGTTAGAATTTAACTAAACACGAATTTTAGGAGCAACCATTTTTGTAAAAATCAAAAAAATGTAATAGAAAAACAAAACGCACATTACCTTTAATTATCTGTTTCCTAAGCAGTATAAATATTGCAATCACGTCAACAATTGCATTCTGTTACAGTACTTTTCTCTTGTAATATTATTCTAGCTGCAGCTTAATGTAATTATGACGGAAAATATTTGTTATCTTATTAGTGTAATAACAAAACGCGTGGAAAAAAATATAATTACGGGAAACGTCATGATGTCATTGTCATTGATCAGTTTGATTGACAGCGTCGAAATAATTTTGATTTTTTTGGTTGCTCAATTGACATTTGACCATGGGGTTGCCAATTGCAATAATCATATTATTGCATTAAGGATTCTTATTTTCAATTTCAATTCTTAAAAAAACGGGGGGGTGTAAAATTATTTTAAATACACCAAAAAATTTAATTAATTATGCTCTATTAACCTATGTTACTCAGATTGCTGTTCAAATTTACAATTATTTTAATCCCAGGCTCTATACATTTTTTGAACGTCTCCTTTACAATTATTTTAATCCCAGGCTCTATACATTTTTTGAACGTCTCCTTTTATCGAAATCGGTTGAGCTAGTTATGAGTTATTGGTAAAACATTAAAGTAGATTCGGATTACATAGTATTGTCTTAGATTTACGCGAATATCACAAATTGAAATATAACTACTTTTTAACGGATTTTATCGCGGTTTATTTTAGATTTTAGATCCTGACGTTTCAAAGTCTTTTCAGACTTCATGTTCACGGGTGCACTGACGTATTTGACGTCCTATTAATCACGATTATTACTGACTACCTACAAACATTATTATTTAACTTGCGTTCCGATTTAAGCAATCTGAGCTCACAGTGTCTTGAATTCTGAATTGATTTTGCTTGAGTTTTGGTACAAATAAATTAACGACTGGGTCCTAAGCTGGTGGTATATATTCCAACCATTTTCTCTGTTATTATTTGTCGGGATCTAAAATCCAAAATAAACCGCGATGAAATCCGTAAAAAAGTAGTTTTATTTAAATATAGATTCGCATTTTTTTAAAAAGCTATTATTTTTTTTTTTTTTTAATTATTTTTACTTTTAATTGATACTGTTGGCAACATTGGATGATGTAGGCGGCGCGACAGTAGCGGCTGCCAATATGACGAGCGAGATCTACTAACACTTGCTCAATCATTCAGAACGGAGTGATTGATTGGCTCTTATGGCTTCTTTGATGCATTCTTTGGAGAAAGCGCGCGACACATTGTAGTCGGAATTAATATTGGATTTATAGGCGGTTGAAATAATTTATAGAACAATCATATAGATACTTATTGCTTATTGAGCTTAATGTGCAGGTTTTAGGTCATAACAGATAGTAAGTTAACAATACCTACTATAAATGTTTTAGTCTGTGACCGTTTTGAAATCTGATCCGCAAATTAACCTTAATATTACTTATGTATATTATTAGTTTGCATTAAGAATTGCAGTTACATTTGAAGAAATCTCAACACACTGACATATCAATATTTGATTCGAAATAATACGGTCAAGCGTACCAGAGCAGAGGTTAATTGCTGTCGGTGATCCGGTTAAGATATCCTATCTACATTCGAATGCGATGATTTCTTTGTGTTGAAACCTACTATATCTTTTCATATACGTAAGCTGCATATCAGCCATGCCTTGTCCACAGGATTAGTAATCTAAAGTGCTGGGGGTTAAACGAGTTCCTGAGTGGAGACCACGAATTTTCAAACGTAGCGTAGGACGATAGGTGGAGTGACGATCTCAGCAGGGTGGCCGGCAATAACTGGCCACTCTTACATTTCTTTTATCAATCTAAATTTTTCTAAATTCAGTATTATATTTAGCATTTATTATTCTTTAGCAGCAGTTTCAACTTGAACAAAAACTATATCTCGTGTTCTTCATTTATTTTATTTTTGTAATATACTCGTATATTTGTGTTCTCAAAAGTATGGCCTTATTCATAAAAAAGTTATAAGACTCTTTAGTTAAAATGGACTTTGTCTCGTTCTTACTGGTATAAATGTCAATACGACAGACAAAGACAAACGAATTATAAACCTATTTTAGCTCTAATGAGTTTAAAATATGTTTATGAATACGGGAGTATATTTTTATGCAATTCTACTCTCTGTCTGTGTGGGTCTAGAGATATTACCCACTACATTAAGAAGGTAAAGAGTATTTTGTAGTTTTTTTTGCATCATGTTTTGGTTATTATCTTGACAGGATCATGTTAGTATTTGAAAAATTTTTTCGTATTAGCATCGCCTAGTAAGGTTACTGGTTTTCTAGTTTTTTTTTCGTTGAAGCACTGACAGTATCAGTTAGTCATATAACGCTAAATACCAAACGTAAATCAGAATAACTAGTTACATTGCAAAACTAGATCATTCGTCATCTGTCGGGGAATTCGGAAACGGTTGGCGCTTATAAATGTGCTCTTGTTTGTCCGTGTGTCTGTCCGCGGGCCGTTACTCATGAGATGCATTTAGATTTTCTTGGTACACAAAAAAAATGTGTTTATGCATTTTTGTGAGACATATTTCTTTAGCTTTTAAATGCGTAGCGAATGTGGTTTCATTTTTCTATCGGTGATCTGATAGTTATTAGTAAGCAACTAGATAGTCGCTATGCCGCTATTAGCTATTACTAATGTAGTTGTACTGTTGTAGTTAATGTTCGAAGTTTAATTTTCAGCAATGGATTTTAACAAAGTAACGCAAGTATTAATTTTTATAATAACACTAGCGGACCTGGCAGACGTCGTTCTGCCCGGTAAAGCAGTGCCATCTACAGGGTCTCAGACCTACCGAATATAAATAATAGGTATCTAACCCGGTTGTCGGCACTTCCTCGCTTTCTAAATTTTCTTTTTTTTTATTTTACTCTGCGTAAGAACCATCCTCGTACTTAAAGGAATATTTTAATCAGTGAAATCGGTCCAGCCGTTCACGCGTGATGTCGTGACAACGGAAAACGGGTTTCATTTTTATATATATATATAGATAACATGCATCATGGGTCCATTATTTTTATATATTTTAGTTTAGTAATAAGTATTAGAGTTCGTTAATTTGTGATGACGATTTCTATTTAATAGCAACATTTTTAAGTTGGCAACATTTTTTTAATAACAGTCGTCGCGAGTGGTGTGTTCCTTGAGTCGGTAAAGGTACCCTTGAAATTGGCATAATATTATTTATGTTATCGGTTTAGAACTGGTGAAGCATTTCCCTGTTTATTGAAATCTAAATATATAAAAGAAGAAACTGACTGACTGACTGACATATCAACGCAGAGCCCAAACCGCTGGGTCTAGAGACTCTGAATTTGGCACATAAGTTCCTTATGGGGTCTAGGGGTGCACTAAGAAAGGATTTTTCAAAACTCACCTCTTAAGGGGAGAAACGGAGTTCAAAAGTTTGTATGGAGAAACAAGATTAGTGAGATCAATTTCGCGGGCGAAGCCGCGCGCGGAAGCTAGTACCTAATATATTTAATTAATTAACCGAGAACTTAATAACATTTGCAACGTATTGACGCGAATGAACGTCATTTACTTGAACGTATTCCTAATGTTACCGCCCACGGAGTGTAGGATGTTTACCTACCAGTTTAACTACAGTTAACTGCAGTTACGTAACTATTATACGATTGTTTTACTGCACCTATTCGTACTACTAAGTTAAGAATAAAATAAACAGATTTGTAGTTTACGCGGCTTTTAGTAGAACCTATATTGTCTTTGGTAGAACTGGTAGCACACGAAAAGCGTAAAATTATACGAAAAAGAGACCTTAGAAACTTATGATATACTAGCTGCCCCAGGCGAATGCCGCGTAATTATTAAAAGAAAATTTAGTGTGAACAACCCTTATCACTTAGGAGTATGAAAAATAGATAAATTTTATATAACAGATATACTTATATTTCTTTCTCGCTATAATCTCCTCGCCTTTTATCGATTCAAAGTGGGTGATATTCACCTCTGCCTACCCTTTCCGATAATACTGGCGTGAAGCGTGTGTAACAACTTAATCTAGTGATATAATTATAAATAAATAAATAAATAAATATTCTGGGACATCAACATTCACGGTCATCTGGTCCCAAGCTAAGCAGAGCTTGTGTTATGGAAACCAGATAACTGGTATATACTATACATATAATACTTTTCTTTTGTAAATATATACTTAAAATAGATATTTACACCCAGACTCGACACAAACACAAATGTTCATCACTAATGTTTGTCTCGGGTGGGATAGAGTAAAAATAGGATAGAAATAAATCGCTTTCGTATATCTATGTAACGGTATATAATTATATCTAGTTTTACTCAAATAAGCTATGTATTATTTTAGTTTCATTGTTTGTTTATTTTATAAATTATTTCGTAGTATAAATAAATATATACTGTTCTACTACCGCCTGTAGCACAGGTTAACATAACCTAGTATAGGCAATCAACAGCTATACCTTTAAGATAATATTTTAGATTTAAATTTTGTATGGACCTTGTTTGTAATAAAGTGATTATTATTATTATTATTATTATTATATCCCTAGGGATATAACTATATTACGGCTTGATCTATCTTACTGCGACATATATGTATCAATCTAAAGAAACTTATTAATCAAATATAGATTGGTTATCATTCGAACATGGTTTCAATGTATGACCCGAATACTGGTGATGTAGGCAGTGTGTTGCAATATATCCGGTGTCGTGTACCGCCTACTACCAGACCTGTTTGTTTTGTGATTATTTTTGTTAAATCAACAACATTTTTGATGATGTTTCACTTTTTTTTTGACGGGCCGGTCGCGTGGTCGGTAAGATACTTGCTTTTCACGCCGCAGGTCGTGGGTCCGATTCCCACCCGAGACAAACATTAATGTTGAACATTTGTGTTTGTGTGTTTGTAAATATCTATTATAAGTATATAATATCTGGATGACCGAGCTTTGCTCGGTATTATTTTTTTTAATGACATTTTCTAAAAATTATTCCTAGTTAGATCGATTTATCGCCCCCGAAACCCCCTACATACTAAATTTTATGAAAATCGTTGGAGCCGATACCGAGATAAGATGTCTGGATGACCGAGCTTTGCTCGGTTTTTTTTTTAATTACATTTTCTAAAAATGATTCCTAGCTAGATCGATTTATCGCCCCCGAAACCCCCTATATACTAAATTGTATGACAATCGTTGGAGACGATTTAAAGATATAAGAAAAGTATTAAATGTATAGTATATACTAGTTATCTGGTTTCCATAACTCAAGCTCTGCTTAGCTTGGGACCAGATGACCGTGTGTGTTAATGTCCCAGAATATTTTATTTATTTATTTATTTAAGTTGATTGCGTTTCAAAAAAAAATCCGTTAAAAAGTAGTTTTTTTTTAATCTATTCCTTAAATTTGAGCAGCGGTGGCGCAGCGGTGCGGGCCTCGCCTTAAAAATATAAGGTCGCGGGTTCGAATCCTGGTCGCACCCACACATCTTTGTGTGAATTGTTTCATCACCATTGCTCAATGTCGGTGAAGAAAAACATCGTGAGGAAACCGGCATGTCTAAGAACTAATCATTCGAAGACATGTGACATCAACCAACCCTCACCAGCGAGCAAACTTTCTCAACTCGTAAGATAGTTCAGAGGAGACCCGTGGCCACAAGTGGGACACTAAAAAAAGGGTTGATATCTATAAGAGTTACATTTGAACAGACCGAGACTCCGATTCCCGCGATTTAGATATTAATCTCGAACTCGACACATGTCGAACAAAACGGCGTTTTCGTATTGTTCGAATGTCATGTTAGAGGTAAGCACCACTCATCGCACGACATGCTACGAGTAATCTATAGTAATCAACATCATTATGTAGAGACAAATAAAGTAACAAATAAAAAGTTCTTATTCTTTAATCCACACCCGCTGATCAAGTGCAGGTTGGTGGATCTTGCATGTCCTCGAATGATGTACCTCCTATAAATCCCTACTAATATTATAAACGCGAAAGTAACTCTGTCTGTCTGTCTGTTACGCTTTCCCGCTTAAACTACTGAACCGATTTGGATGAAATTGGGTATGGAGGTAGTTTGAGACCCGAGAAAGGACATAGGATAGTTTTTATCCGACTGCGCAAAAAGAAGGTAATGTTTTGGCGCAATAACCGACATACACGCGGGCGAAGCCGCTGTCGGAAAGCTAGTAAACAATATTTTCCTCCTTATAGTTTGTAGTAAGTACCTACATAAAGTTTTGTGATAGGGGTAAATCGCAATAGGCCCCTAAACGCCCCTATTACATATGCGTAATGCAATCGTGAGTTATTTCAACTGCATACGTTTTGCATATTGTGGTATAGGGGAAATCCGTAGCGAATTATGCAAAAATATATTGCAGTACCTAATACTTGGTAATATGATAATGTCATAGAATTAGCATAATATTTGTATTGTAATCAGTGGAAAACGGTCTATTTACATCATCGCGCAAGAGCCTGTGAACACCAGACCTTTGTCATTTTACAAAAGCTTTAACTTTATCAGCACATGCTCCCAACACAGGTAAAATCTATTGACGCATTATGAAACTCGGGTCATCGTGGTTATGGCCGGTAAACGGTATTCAAGGTGTTTAAAATAAATTCATCAAATTATGAAGTGTGATTTTTTGATATTTCCTTTATAATAATAACGCAGTATAAAATCATTTCATTAATTGTTAGACACTGAAATATCGTGGCAACCCCTTAAAGTATAGGAATAGGTCTGTTGCACTGTAGTAACACTCAACTAAATAAGTACTTTTAATAGTTAATAATAGTATTAATATTCTAGAGCATTAACACCCGACGGTCATCTGATTCCATACTAAGCAGAGCTTGTGTTATGGAAACCAGATAAGTGATAAGTATGTTAATACACACCCTATTTTTTTTGTAAATATACGTATACATACTTTGTTCAAAGTCCATCATTATTACCTGTGTTGGGAGCACGCGCTGACGAACTTTCAGCTGTTATAAAATTACGAAGGTCTGGCGTTCACAGGCTCTTAGGCTAAAAGGAATTTGCAGGTGCACTTAGCTTAGGTATGTCAATTGTGAGTCAAAATTTGCAGTGGTTCAATCGAGGTATTTGACGTCCAAAATTTTTAATCACAATTATTAATTCCTACCTACAAACATTATTATTTAAGTTGCGTTCCGATTTAAACAAACTGAGTTAAAATAAAATCCGTTATACAGTAGTTTTATTATAATGTGTGATATTCGCGTAAATCGTATTGTTTATTTTAGTTTAGAATTTCTGTAAATATAAACTTCTTACTCATTTACGTTCATTGCACCGTATTATATTTTCAAATAAACAAACAAGACATTAAAACGCAAAAATTGACCTTTGATTCTCGGTTTCCGGTCGCACCGGAAATACTTGCCATAACCTTTGCCGGCCGTCGAACCATAGACTAATGGTAAAAGGTTGCACCTCCTTATACAAACTGGTTCGGTTATTGCAATTTTTTTATGGTCTATGAGGATAAAGAATATTAAATAAAGAATAAGGTATTTTTTTATATTCTTTAGGCTCTAGCCACCCGGTTATGTCGAAGCGGAAAGTGAGTAAGTATAATCGAAGTTATGGGAATAACCTCTTATTGTCACCTGGTAACGGATATTTATCTGAAATTGCATCTTCATCTCTACTAGCTTCTATACTGGCATCGCCCGCGTGGTTTTATAAAAAGTAGCCTATGTGCTATTACAGACGGTAATCTATCTTTTTGTCGAATTTCATCCAAATCCGTTCGGTTTAAGAAGATACGACATACTTTTGTCTTTTCCTATCAAATGTCTTCATTCAGTAATTCATTAGTAATTCACGAACATAATCCGGTAAATTAATTTAAAAAAAAACAGTGCAGAAAGTAACATGTGATAAAAAATACATGGCCTTAGAACGTCGCAGTTGTTAGGTTTTTTACTACTAATCTTTTAAAAGCTTGTATACTTATCTAATGATAGTTTTAATGTAATGACCGTACAAGACCGCTCAAGTTTTATTAGTTTTTTACTACCTACTAACCTTTTAAAAGCTTGTATATTTACTTATTTAAACTTGACATTGGCAAAATTGTGGAATAATTTCTGCAGAGGCGATAATTAAAAGAAGAAGGAGTATCTTCGTTCCAAAAAGTTTCACTGTAACTAAATAGCTGCTAACTACTAAAACCGACATGATCAGCATAATAATTACTTTAAATATATACGTACATTTCACATTATTTGATATTTTCCTTAAGTCCTTTTTAGTTAGGTATTTTTATGGTATTCGCGCGCGTAATTTGACATTTCTATGCCATGAACAAAACATTTGTTATGATAATTTGTGTTAAAAATGTTTAAATATTTATATAACGTATGCCCTTTAAACGTGTTCTCTGTTTTGTAATAATTGTAAACAACAATGTAATGTACTTAGAAATTAATTTCTTATACGAGTTGGTAAAATTTACTTGAAAGTTATCCCTGGTTCACACCAGTACAAGAGAACATAATTAATTAGAAGGTTTTTTATAAAATTTCAGACTATGTAAACGAGAAAAACGCATGGAATTAAATCACTCTACAGCAACAAACTGAAAAAAAACGTTATAAATATAAGTACTACAATTTAAAAGAGATCAAAACGATCTGAGTTTTAAGAAATGTTTTTTTTTTTAATTCTTGTAATAGGCTGGCACTTGACTACAACTTACCTGATGTAGCCTACGATGGGACGCGCCAGCCCAATGCACCGACTCACTCGTGATTACGAATGACTTTCGGTGATAAGGTGGCAGTGAAGTGAGGCTCCTTAAGGTTGAAACCATAAAGGAGCAACAATGACAATGACAATGTTTTTCAGTAGTCGCCACGTCGTCATTTACTGCACGATAGAAAAATAAATTGAATTATAATTCATATGATTGTATGTACTCGCCCCATTAAATAAAGAATATTTTCAAATTATTTAATTTTGCAAACAATTGCTCGCAATTTTGTTTTTGTTGTCAAATCGATACAAAGGAGACGTTTAATGTTTCACTTTAACCCTTTTTAGTGTCCCATAGCTGGACGAGGGTCTTGTCTCGACTACTTTACGAGTTGAGAGAGTTTAGGCCTTGATCTACACACGTTAGCCAAATTGGGGTTGGTAAATGTCACACACATGTTCTCGAATGATTAGTTCTTAGATACATCGGTTTCCTTACCAAGGCAAGGTCCGTACCTGTGCGCCAACGCTGCTCCAGAGGGGGGAGGGATTACCTGGCAAGATTATGTTATTGAGCGCGGTAGCAAAGGAGACGTTCAAAAAATGTATAGAGCCTGGGATTAAAATAATTGTAAATTTGAACAGCAATCTGAGTTACATAGGTTAATAGAGCATAATTAATTAAATTTTTTGGTGTATTTAAAATAATTTTACACCCCCCCGTTTTTTAAAAAATTGAAATTGAAAATAAGAATCCTTAATGCAATATTATGATTATTGCAATTGGCAACCCCATGGTCAAATGACAATTGAGCAACCAAAAAAATCAAAATTATTTCGACGCTGTCAATCAAACTGATCAATGACAATGACATCACGACGTTTCTTGTAATTATATTTTTTTCCACGCGTTTTGTTATTACACTAATAAGATAACAAATATTTTTCGTCATAATTACATTAAGCTGCAGCTAGAATAATATTACAAGAGAAAAGTACTGTAACAGAATGCAATTGTTGACGTGATTGCAATATTTATACTGCTTAGGAAACGGATAATTAAAGGTAATGTGCGTTTTGTTTTTCTATTAAATTTTTTTGATTTTTACAAAAATGGTTGCTCCTAAAATTCGTGTTTAGTTAAATTCTAACAGCTTATTAAATAAGCTTTCCAATGAGGTATATCACATTGGTGTTCAAAATTCTAGCCCACTTTTGACCTCTCCTTTACCTAAGATTTGGATTGGTTTTACGATAGTTTTAATATCTATGCACGCATATCTATGCTATGGTTGCGGTTACGAAATTAATAACAGTGCAATTAATATCTTTTCAGAAAATCCGTTGGAATTATTTATAGGAAAATGAATTGGAAAATGGAATTTTGCATCATAATCCGGTTTAATCGCATGGTCACGATTCCAACAACACGGTTTGATATTGCAATCTAATAATTCAATATGTATTTATTGAAAACGCTTCATTCATTTTTTTTTATTCAGCACATTATTGCTTTTCATTTTTTGAGACCAATGAGTTCTTAAGACCATAGACGTTTCTAGAGTTAAAAGGCAAGTTGTATTTTTTTATCTAAAGTAGAAAGTCTTTTTAGGACCCAAAATTTCGAAAACCTAGTCACGGATAACTTATAAATAAATATCATTGTTGACTCACCAACGTACCTACAGCAAAACGTTTTCCCGCGTAAATTCCTTTGTTACAAACCAATTCATTCACTGAATTCCCGCGTTCCTTTTTAAATAGACTCTGTTGCCTACAAAATAAGGTTTTAACTAATTTGCGAGTATTTAAAGGAGGTTTATTGATTGTTTGTCAATGTATAAATAGTGCAACCGGTGCGTTCCGCGAATTCGCTGCGTTCATTTTCCTCTTCGAATGGAATGCGACTTCTGACGTCATTAGAACGCACCCATGGCTATGCAACCAAATTAAATAGTCCTCGTTCTATATTTAAATTAGAAATGACTCTTGGCTTCTGAAATTGGACGTATGGTAATAACTTATTGAACTAAGACGCGCTGCATTGTATGGAAATGTGTTGGAATTGCAGACGATGCAATTTAGCCGGTTATTAAGTGCAGGATAACGGTTTTATAGGTCGTTTAGTGTGACCGATAGGAATGTTTTTATTAGTTGTTAAATAAGCCGGTGTTTTCATTGCTTATCGTTATTGGAATTTTAGCCTTTGGGCATAAACGAAGTAGTAACGGTTACAGGTCATGCAATACGCTATTTCACAGTGGTTTGGTATTAAGTAAATATTTTACGTATCTAATTGGTTCACACTTATGTTATGTTATTATTTTGCTTTAATAAAGTACCTTAATCGTTCGTAGTAACGAACATCTCAACTCAGGAGGTCTACTAAGAATAGTTTTAAATTTCCTACAATTAATTGGTAGAAAAAAAAACGTTGGATAGTGACCATCCATCAGACAAAGCCGCACCGCCAAAACGTCTTTGCCATGGTCCGGTGTGATGTCTGGTGACACCATTTAAGAGGGTGGGTCGGCGGAATGGTTGCTCCTTTATGGTTTCTAATCATATGAAGCCTCATTCTATTGCCACCTTCTCACCGAAAAATATTCGTAATCACGAGTCAATTGGTAAATTAGGCAGGCTCGTTTCACCGTAGACTACATCATTGCTTAAAATCTGGCAAGTTATAGTAAAGCGCAAGCCTATTTCAGAATAAAAAAAAAATAATGATGGAAAGATGTAGTTACTTTGTTAAATTAAATTTGCTATTTAGTATTGAGGAGCGCAGGAGATGATGATGGAGTGTAGAGTAGAGGGAGGAGATGACTCACCGCGGCCGGTCGCGTGGTGCTTCTCTCGCGTGTCGGCTTGGTAATGATCATCGTTTCTACTACGCGGAACAATATTAAATAAGTAGCCAATTTATTTACATAAGTTTTCTCAAAAAAAAATCTTTGGGAAAGTTGATTATAATCACTACTACGTGGTAAAGTTTTTAACAGTTATTACCAGTCACCCTATATCATGTTTTATTACAATAACCACAAGTGCCGACATAGCAATATTTGTAGGATGCGTGAAGTTTGGCGATAAACACTCACTTAGTAGCACAATTATTATATTTAGTATTTTACACAGTATGTAGTGTAGCTCAGATGGCTGTTCGTAGGCGAGAGAGCGTGGATGTTGCCAACACAAGAAAAATATAATTCTACATAAATTAATGGCAGTGTCCAACAGTTTTCCAATTTCAGTATTTCAAACCATAACCTAGAGTAGTCCTTCAAACATAATTTGTAACATAATTCATAAACAAAAGAAAGCGGGTGTCAGCCAGACATTAGTACAATAGAATCACAAAGTAAAGCGATAAGTTTTTCTAAATCATTTGTCTAGTTAACAGACTCGTTAAGAAACAAATAGGTTATAATTAACCGCCATTTTGTTAACAATGTACCGTGAAACTGAAACTTTCCCGATTGAGTTCTAAAATTGCAACGTTATGATTTGAGTTAACGCGACTGTCAAGAAAGGATTATGTTTTTCGCGTGTATCTATTTGAGCGTTTGAACTGCACAACAAAATATGATACAAGCATAGTCTTCTCTCTTTCTACTCAACTCTCAATGATAGAGATAGATAAAGAAAGAAAGAAAACCATTAATTTCACAGAGATAAATAAAAAAAAACATATGAGAAGAGAAAAAAAATGAAAAGAAAAGAAAAAGTGTAAGTGTGACCCATCAGTGTCAAACATGGACATTGCTTAGAAAATGCTGTGAGTACCTACTAGAGGCGACTCACAGCACTGATTTTCAGCAATGTCTAATATGTTCTCTTGTGAATATTTCGCCAGTGGAAAGTAGGGGTTATATGAACGATAAAATATTTTAATTGATAAGCCTGTAGTCACTTCGTGGCCTACCAACGTTGGTTGGCTAATACCTTAGAAAATTTAACACAGAATTGGTATTGCGCGCGTTCCTCTCTGCCAAGTTTCATGAACAGTTTGTATGCATAAATTCTCCTCTAGATCCTTCTAGTTCCCTCTAGATCCTTACGCTATAATGCATCCTTGTTGGCACCTTCTTCATTTACGAACTACAGGCAGAACTCATACCTTTTGCGAGCGAGCAAGGATTTTAATAACATTTGTAAAGAGCTTCCATTTGATCCATATACTATTAAAAGCATTACTGCAAGGAACAGGCTAAACCATAATTTTTATAAATAATTTGTTTTTTGTTATTTTAGACTCTAACAGGGTTTTCGTATTAGCTTGCTAGTGTTCTGAAAATTTTATAATGTCACTTAACTACTATTCGTGATAACCTAGGCTTACTGTTGTTTTTTTTAGCTACTTTTTCAGTTTGTTAGACAGCTGTTGGTTTTGCCTTATAAAATAAATATATAAAATAAATTGTTCATGTTTTGTGTTTGTGTGTAGCTTTTATTTACGTGTGCATGTGTAAAGACGCTTCAACTTTAACATGTGTGCTGTACGTGGTTACCTCGTCTCCGACAAAAAGTGGCAGAAACAATTTAATACTAGAAATTGCGCATAATACCTCCCGTGTTAAATTGTCCAATATATGGGGTAAACAGAACTAAACTATCCCATATCTCGGCAATCTGGCTTCCCTTAAGACCCATTTCTGACCAGTTTGTATTATTGCATTCCAAATTTTATTGTAATGATCCAGGATATGCAATAAAACACCAACTCTCGCTTGGCCGAATTTTTTCGTGTAATCAAATCCTAACCTGTTTGTTGGCATTCGAGAAATTCGGACTTGTCCACTTAGAGCATGAACAGAATATATATACTCTTATTATTTAATACCTAGGTCGTTGGCACTGCATTCGGCTTGTTTTGATGACGCCATCTTTGATTTGGTATAGACGGTTTCTCCTGTTTTTGTTTTTATGTTTCTGTTTTTGAATTGTGATATTTGTTAATTTTTTTTTTATTATTTACGTTAAATAATTTACATTGGGCTCTGACGTTTGCACGTTAGGTAATGCAATTAAAATCCAGATGTACAAACTGTTGAATTTCGATTGTGTACAATTTATAAACCTACAATATCTACAATAAAATTAGCTCTTAAGATATTAGAGAGAATACGTGCTGAATAAATGATATTGTGATAGGTATTAAAGTTCAACCTTCTGAAATTTCTCTAATTTATAAAAAAGTATATTAATAGTAAAGTAGACGTTCAAAAAATGTATAGAACTTGGGATTAAAACAATTGTAAATTTAAACGACAATCTGAGTTGCTTAAGTTAATAGAGCATAATTAATTTAATTTTTTCGTGCATTTAAAATGATTTTATACCCTCCCGTTTTTTTTTTAATTGTTACTGAAAATTGGTAACCTTATTGCAATATTTATAATTATTGCAATTGGCAGCCCCATGGCCAAATGACAATTGAGCAGCCGAAAAAATTAAAACTATTATTGATTTAGAACCCCCCAATCAAACTGATCAATGACAATAACATCATGACGTTTCACGTAATCATCTTTTTTTCCACGCGTTTTGTTATTACACTAATAAAATAAAAAATATTTTTCGTCAAAATTACATTAAACTGCAGCTAAAATAATATTACTAGAAAAAAGTTCTTTAATACAATGCCATTATTGATATGATTGCAATATTTATACTGCTTAGGAAACGAATAATTAAAAGCAAGGTGCGTTTTGTTTTTCTATAAATTTTTTAGATTTTTACAATAATAGGTGCTCCGTAAATTCGTGTTTAGTTAAATTCCAATAGCTTATTAAATAAGCTTTCCAATGAGGTATATCACAGTGGTGTTCAAAATACTATCCCACGTTGGACCTCTCCTTTCATTTTGTAAAATCAAAAAGTATTTATGACAATTAATTTTGTTTCGTCATCATCATCATCATCATCATCGGCCTATAGCAGTCCACAGCTGGACATAGGCCTCTACCAATAAGCGCCATTTCAGCCTGGCTTGTTGCATCCAGCTACTGCCGGCTATCTTTCGCAGATCGTCACTCCACCTAGCTGGAGTTACCTACGTTTGCCAAGACGTGGTCTCCACTCGAGAACTCTCTTACAAACTTTGTTCAACCTTTGCGTAAGATCTACCTTCGTAATTCAAGGAATATTCTAAAAAAATAATTAGCAACATGATGAATAACCAAATTTGTTGGTAAGCGCAAAACTGGAAAACGGCTGAACCGATTTCGCTAATTCTTTTTTTAGAATATTCTTTGAAGCTCGAGGATGGTTCTTACGCAGAGAAAAATTAAACAACCTCGACTCGAAAAAGGCTCTACTGATTTTTCTGAAATATTATACCTACCGAGGTCTGAGAATCGGTCATCTATTTTCGGACCCGGTAGGTGGCACTTAACCGGGCAGGACGGCGTCTGCCGGGTCCGTTAGTGTAGAATAAAAACTACAGAAATTGTTTTCCTCAATCGGAACAATAACGTGTCAAACTCCAACAGTTCTATCAATTAGTTATTTGCTTCTATATAAAGTATCTAATTAGTGTTATCTAAAGGAAATAAGTGGCGATACTGAACCGCAACCTTCCGCTTGTATCAGTGATCCCATGGGTACGTATTTGGGAAACCACAAAACTGGTAATGAGTGTTAATATCCCATTGTATTTTTATTTAGCCCTTTTGTAGATTATTAATAAGCTAGCTTCTGGCTAGCTATGTGCAAATTTCATGCAATTCCGTTCAGTAGTGTTTGCGTGAGAGTAACATACATACATTCATAGTATGAATGTATGAATTTCATACATCTAGACGTCCATACATTCTTACAAACTTTATAATTTATATAATACAAGTAGGAAATTAGGATAATGGACTAATATTTGTTTACCCCGCCATCTTTAGACGATTACAATTTTATACAATATTTGGGCAAAGCGGCATCTAATAGGTAACTATAGGCCGACCGTTTAACTCGCGTTTCGCCTATCGCCAAGATTCTGACACCTCAAGCTGCACAGACAGTGATGATGATTCAAGCGATATCGATATTAGTGACGAATAGTCTAACATTACTTTTATCTGTGGTTAAATAGTTCTTTAAGAGATTTAATTAATGTTTTATGACTTTGTACCTCAGCGATGTTGGATACGCGAGGCGATACGCGAGTTAAACGGTCGGCCTATAGTCGCAATTACTTAATTAAAAAAAATATTTATTATTGTTTTTGTTAAAACAATCAAGTTTTTTTATAATCGGACGACAAAGTGGAGTTCCATCAGGTTTAAAATATAGTTTATCAGCTGTGTATGAAAAGTTTATATCTTCTAACATCCAATTTTCTATAACATATTTGACGGGCCGGTGGCGTGGTCGGTAAGATAGTTGCTTTTCACGCCGCAGGTCGTGGGTTCGATTCCCACCCGAGACAAACATTAGTGTGATGAACATTTGTGTTTGTGTCGAGTCTGGGTGTAAATATCTATTATAAGTATATATTTACAAAAGAAAAGTATTATATGTATATATATACCAGTTATCTGGTTTCCATAACACAAGCTCTGCTTAGCTTGGGACCAGATGGCCGTGTGTGTTAATGTCCCAGAATATTATAAAAAAAAAAAAGGTCCAAAAACAGATATCAAAATAAGAAAGAAAAAAACAGGAAAGTTGGATAAATATTTACCTATGTCGCTAAATACCTAAAACACGACTTTTCCTGTCGTTTAATTGGTTCAGTGCCGATTGCCAACAAATTTATTTCACACCATGATTGGTGTGAAATAAATTTGTTGGCAATCGGCACTGAACCAATTAAACGTTGGACACAATCTTGACGACACGACGGATCAAAACGTTTTAATTTATCGTACAAACTGGGTCAGTTTTACGACAAATTGAAACCTCATGACTACTCTCTCTCTACAGTCTTCTGACTCTAGTAAAAGGTCAAACATTCCTTTCCTTTATGTGTTTATGTCAAAAGAATGTTTTATGACAAAATAAATAATTTTCACATAAAAATAACTATGAAAATAATTCAATTGTGTTATCAGATTTCTAGATCATAAACTTTGTAAGGTAACCTTCATAAAACCGTGTAATGAGTCATTAATGGGTTTAATAATTAGCACGCGACATTTTCACGTACAAGACCGATTGTCGCGCCTTGAACATTTATCTTGAACGCGACATTATGTCGAAAAAAATGGCGAATGTCGATTGAAAATTAATGAAATCGACATAATATGAAGTCGATAGCTATAGACTACTCATTGCATGTCTAACGTGACATTTTGAGAATACCTATGAAAATAAGTTTTCAATAAATGTGAACGCGACATACTTATTTCGAAAAATATGGCAACTGTCGATTTGATACTAATTTTCGTCCTGATGTACACTCGGCTACACATGAAGCTACTAAACCAATATAAGATGACCTCTCGTTGTACGGAAATCCTGTACAATGCGAGACCAGCTTATACTGGATACGTCTACCTTGATGTGCATAGCACTCACGCCTGTATTACCCGAAGATATAGGCAATGGTGAATATTACCACGTTTCGCTGACTATGTTCAGGTCCCATCATACTACTTCCTACTAATATAAATGCGAAATAAATACTTTTAAACTTTCGCGATGCATTATTAATATTTATATATTAATAGATGCGAAAGTTTGAATGGTTGTGTGCACAGAAAAGCTTAATAAGGTTAGAAAATGAAGGTGTGGCAAGAGTGCCACAGTTATGTCACGGCTGACGGAACTTGACTGAACATAATTTAGGTAATTAAAATATTTAGATATATAAAAAAAGTATCAATAAACTCTTTTTAAATACAATTTTTATTTAAATGCGTTCAAAAAATGAATTTTTATTATTCTCAGTAAACCCTTTCATTTGATACCTATATTGTTCATACCTGAGAGTAATAAAAAAAAAATATTTCGGACCGAAATCCATAGTGTTAGTAACAATGATCTTACAAACTATGTACCTAAGTATTATGTAGGTACAATGCTAATCGAATCGTTTAAAGATTAATGCCCTTCTGCTCCAGTGCATAATGGCACTGTCCACATCCAATCTCCCCGCTACTGTCTTCAGGAGGCTGTTGGTGGCACCCGCTGCAACAGGGATGCTGTACGCTTTCTGATGATAGCCGAAAAGCTATCAACGTCAGCCGAGGCAAACATCCCTGAGGCACTGCAATAATCAATAAAAACTGTATTAAAACTACAGCGTCCGCCATCTTGGGTGTTCCGCCATGTTGGATTTAGAATGACTACAAGTTAAACATGTATTGTAATCTTTTCTTCTTTTGATTGCTTTATATTAGTAATCTGTGTGGGCTTGTAATTAGCTAAATTGTTAACTAAATTTGCTTACTATAAAATGTTATGTCTGTTAGCCCTCCTAATAGTAATAAATAAATAATTAACTAAATGTGTATACGAAATTTCAGTTCAGTTAGTTTAACATAGTCTGCATCAAATGTAAGTAGCAACACTCCACCCTAACAAGATTACAAGAAAGAAGAGACTTAAAGCTTGTAAAATATAAACATTCCCGGTAAAGTATTTAAAAATTAAAAATATCGGTTAGGTTTAAAAACATTGCGTTGCGATTATATACATTTTTATCCGCTTTAATCCCTTGCGCTAATCGTCAGAGAGCATCGGTGGCGCAACGGTATCGGTCTCGCCTTCGAAATATGGTTGAAATAGGTGACGAGTTAAAAAAAAAATCCCGGTCATGCCCACACATCTTTTTTAAATTGATTCATCGCGGCTGCTCAGTATCGGTGAAGGAAAACATCGTGAGGGCATATGCAAGAACTACCTAATCATTCGAGGTCATGTGACAATCACCAAACCGCACTTGGGCAGCGTGTGTGGATTAACGCCTAAACTCTTACAACTCGTGAGATAGTTGAGAGAAGACCCGTGCCCGCTGGAACACTATAAGCCGACCGTTTAACTCGCGTATCGCCATCTGAGGTACAAAGTCATAAAACATTAATTAAATCTCATAAAGAACTATTTAACCACAGACAAAAGTAATGTAAGGCTGTTCGTCACTGATATCCATATCGCTTGAATCATCATTACTGTCTGTGCAGCTTCAGGAGTCAGAATCTTGGCGATACGCGAGTTAAACGGTCGGCCTATAAAAAGGTTTGTAGATAAAAAAAAATGACATTCGGTTGCGGTTAGATGGGTATGTACCTATCTAACGGATTCTCATTTTTTATCACTTCCACATATACATCTTAATCCCATGCGCTAATTGTAAGTGACATGGGACGAGGAATTTGGTTCTAAAAATTTACCTGTTGTTAGAATTTTACTTGTAAGATACCTAATATTTAGCAAAGGTGCGAATTCCGAAGTAATGTAAATTAACACTTTGTGATGTCAAACAGCGTCTTATTACTGGAATTCCATAATTATGCCGTTTTTATTTCAAACAAGCATTCTAAGCAATAGAACCTTAACATGACACAGTGAACTTGCAAACAAAATTGACCCTTAGATTTTAATGTTGTGGTATATTTTGTATTGTAGGAATTTGTGTTTTATGTTGTTTTTAATTAAATAATTACTGTAGTGTTTGGAATATGTATAAATTTTCCTTACGTCAGCTGTACACCTTGTTGAAAGAGGAGATACTTACTTCGTTATTGAAAATACTTCACTTCTCTTCAACTCTTTTTAGTGTCCCATTGTTGGGCACGGGTCTTCTCTCAACTATCTGATGAGTTGAGAGAGTTTAGGCCTTAATACACACACGCTGGCCATGTGCGGGTTGGTGGATGTCACGTCCTCGAATGAAAATGTCATATCATGACCATGTCTATTGAAAATACTTACAAGTTTTTTTTTCGGTTAAATGTAATGACGTGGCGTGAGTGCTCTTGGTGGTAAGGACTAAGGTAAGGAAGGTACTTTTTGAGGTTTCACTGTTTTGTAGGTATTATATTGGCTTTATAGAGGCGTTCACACTATTTTTATTAGCTTTCCTGTAAAATAATTGAATTATGATGCTATTTTTATTTTAACATAACATAAACAATTTTCATACAAAAAATAAAATTCTAAATGTACTACGTTTAGAACTGTCAAACGGTACGACTTAGATTTGACAGACTGTAACGCCATAATGGATAGGTTGGCCGTTTACTATTAGGGTTTTCTAAGGTATAACGAACTATACATACCGCACAACGAAGCCCGATTATTAGATAGGTACCCATACAGTTCAACTAATTTCATGTTCATCTCAGTATGATGAAACCGGCTAAGAACTAATCATTCGAGGACATGTGACATCTACCAACCCACACTTGGCCTTGTGTGGATTAAGATTTACACTCTCTACACTCATAAGATGGTTGAGAGAGGACCCGTGCCCAGCTTAGGGACACTAAAAAGGGTTGGAGTGATAGGTTCATGTGTAGCCATACATAGATAATTCTAAGAAGTTCTTGTGTTAGTATAGGTAGATGTCAAGGTCTGCAATCAATATTTGTAGTAATATCCTTAACATAACTCGTTAAATATGTTTAACATTAGGTACGAGGAAACATGATGTAAAATACAATTTTTATTTCTATTTCCATAAAATTAAGGAAAACCTACAGGAAAACTTTTTAACCGGTGAGGAAATTTTTTTGGTGTTCCTGTATCAGTTATACATTAATTATTGAATCCGTATTCATTCTATTTTAATTTCTTTATTCGAAATTGAAATAAAACCTTTTTATAACGGATTTTATCGCGGTTTATTTTAGATTTTAAATCCCGATGCTTCAAAGTCTTTTCAGACTTCATATCTACAGTTCCTACAGGTTATTTAGAGATATATGCTTCAATGAAACCTGTTGTTTTAATACTTTAAGAAATTTACTTAATTTGAGCAATATACAATACAGAGACACAGAGCTTTGTTCAAGTGGTCGTGGCGTAACGCCATGGCCACGGGACACTGCGTCGGACGGTGCGACTGGCGACTTTGTAGTTGATTGCCCAGTCGCGTTTACTTGTCTTTAGACACTTCTAAAGCAAATACGCAATGAACGATGAAATCTCAAAACGCGCCGCCCGACGCGACGCCAAGTCCCGTGGCCATAGCGTAATGGCGGGCGGATGTGCGAGGAAGTCGATGGATTCTATGGATGTGATTCAACACTTCATGTCCACCCGTGACCATGAAATCTGAAAAGTTAGTTATAAAAGAAATTATATAATAGTTTTATTCCTAATTGATATTGTAAAGGGTGGGAAGTCATAGTCCATCTAGCCATATCACCTGTATTTTATTATACTATATTGTATATTGTTAATTAACATAGGACTCACGCCTGTATTACCCGAAGGTGTAGGCAGAGGTGAATATAGCTATATTAATAATAATAATATTTTCACACATACACACAGCGCCATCTAGTCCCAAATTAAGCAATTATATTTGCTTGTATTATGGGTACCAGGAACGGATATAATATGTACTTAATTTTTTTAGTAAATACACACATATTATTATTTATCATAGATATGTAAAAATCAATGCCACTTGTCGTTGTAATTTTATAACTTAAAAACGGTCTTACCTATTCAAATCAAATGTTTAGGCATTGTTCGGACTATTAGGAGATGGTTTATGTGAAGTTTACACAAAATCGGTTGAGCGGTTCTTTATTTATCACATTTTTTGTAAATTGTTGAGTGGGCTGAAGCTACCCAGGCGAAGCTGGGGCGGGCCGCTAGTTAGGTATAGATAAATTACACCCAGACACAGAACAAATAATCGTGTTCATCACTCAAAGATTTGTCCTGGGTGGGAATCGAACCCTAAATGACTAAATATTCACTATTAGCTAACTGTGGTGGTCCAGTTAGCTTAAGCTTAACAGCGAGGTCTTGGGTTCGATTCCTGGGTCGAGCAAAAAGACTTTTCCATTATACTTAGAGCATCTTAGTTGCAGCGTGAAATTTGGAATCTTGCCCAATGAACGTATGAGATTTTTTGTTCTATCCGGAATCAAAGCGGTTTCCGGGTTCGAATACTGTGAAAAGCAAAAATATTTTTGTAACTAGCTGCCCTAGCGCACTTCGTACCGCGTATTTCTCACATTTTACTTCCTACGACTGATACGAGTACTTACTTTAAGATCGAAATCAGTCATATCTGTTCAGATTTTCTCGACTTTTAGTGCGACAGACTAACATCAATTCATTTTTATACGTACTAGCTTCTACCCGCGGAATGGCATGTAATGTTAAATCTAGTTAAATCATTATGAACATTAATCGAAAAGCTCCCAAAAAGAAGGGCCTCACGGAATGACAACTTTAGCGAATCAAAATGGCCGCCGCCGTCTGGAGGTCGAGTGGACTGGTTGTCGCTTTGTTCAGTTTGCAATACCCTGACCTACCTTGGTGATTTACTGGGGTCCATTCAAACTTGTTGCTACGCACGAGAAGCGGTATTGTGGGTTTTTGTCTTTTTGGGGTTAAGAAGATAATATAGAAGGTTATAGAAAATGAAATTTAAATGATAATATTTTTCTTAATCTTATTTTTGTTTAGGTAATTAGTTTTAGCTTTGTTTTAATCATATTATTAGAATTGATAGAATTGATTGTTAAAATATATTAACCTTTTATTGCTGTGTTAAAAACATTTAGTAAGTAATAAAAATATTATAATATAAATTTCATTATTTTACTTTGATGAGAGATAAAATAAAGTAGAAACGTGATTTTTTACTTTATCATAAAAATGGAAATAAATTAAGATATACGGTACTAAAGCTATGGAGTGGGAGTACGCTACGTCATACAGAGGTATGAAACTTACCTAATTGTGACGTCGTTCGAGATTTCGCTTGGCATCGCGAACTCCGATCCGCTGCTAGAGTAGGTAGGGACTACCAAAATAGTAGCACACAACACATGCCCAGATATCGCCCACGCCGTCGTGGGCCGCTCCGCGCCTTTCCATGATAGGCCCCTAGTCGATTACGGTTCACGGATGCCCCCCGATCACCTAAAACTAGAGTGTCCGGCAACATCCTGAGCCGAGGTTCGTCCCCACGTGGGGAGCCGTCATGGCAGTTGCCACAGTACTTGATCGGTTCGACCGTCTTCGGACTGCTCACCGAAAAAGTCCGGTGAACCAATAGAGGCCCTACCAGACGATTGGGTTAGGTCATACGTAAAAAAAAGATTTCGCTTGGACGTAATCTTTAATCACACAAAAAATAAAGAAAAATGTGTCTCCAAAATTTTTAATTCATCCCTATTCTGCTAAATACTTTACAGTATGGGCGCGTCGTCGGCGGTTTTAAATACAATTTTCTCGTAACTACCTAACTTCCAACTTTGATCATTTTACATATAATGTAGGTGTAAAGATCAGAGATTTTGTAGATACGAAACCGATTAAGCTTAGTAGGTACCCTACGAAAAAAACAGTGATATGAATTTGACATGAGAATCTGTATGTTTATCTGTATACAAATCTGTGGTGTATCACTTTTAATGCAATTACAACAATAACATCTGAGTTGATTGAGATGGTTTAAAAATGGAAACGGATGAAGTTTCATTAAATTTTGACCATTTTATCATAAAAGTCTAGCTAAACTAGGTTTATAATTCGTTTGTCTTTTTCTATCATCTTGACATTTATAGTAGCAAGAAAGAGACGAAATCAATTTTACAGCCTGTCAAATCTAAGACGTACCGTTTGACAGTTCTAAACGTAGTACATTTAGAATTTTGTTTTTTGTATGAAAATGGTTTATGTTATGTTAAAATAAAAATAGCTTCATAATTCAATTATTTTACAGGAAAGCTAATAAAAATAGTGTGAATTACGCCTCTATAAAGCTAATTTAATACAAAACAGTGAAACGTCAAAAGGTACTTCTTAGATTTGTTCAATTGTAACAAGCTTTTAAGATTTTTATGAATAACATCTTTAATTTAAAGTTATGGAGGAAAACATGCTCTATAATTTCAATTCTTCTAGATGAAAGCGTGCTGTGGAACTAAAAATTTGGTTGGAAATTATCTTATCTTACTAATAGGGCTGGTAGACCCAGAGCACTTTGACCCAGCTGGATCTTTTGTGCCTCCCCTTGATACTATGAAGTCTCAGGTATTCTCCCTCCACACAGCTTGGCCACGACCGCTGCTATTGTCGGGGACACATGAGACCGTGTTCATCAAAAGTAGGGCGGTCCATTCCTAATGCATTCATGCGTCTTGCGCCAATGAGTCGCACTCGCACAGTATGTGCTCCAAGTTTTCCTTAGCGTCAGCAGTTAGCGTGGTTCAACATTAGTGAAAACTGTTGCTATAAGGTTATCTTTGATATCACAGCTTGGGCGCATATCACATACTTATTGCTAGGACGTCAAAATATGAAAATGATGTAGCTTTTTCAAGAAAAGCTGAGTACACAACTCATTTATTTTTCTGTTATAAATAAATGTAGAGAATCTCAGACGCTCTCACAAAGGGACGACACATGCTATGTACACGTTTTTAGCTGTCTTGATTGTTTTGTTGACAACGTGCGTAGCGTGCGTGGACAGCTTAGAAAAAGAGCTGCTTCTGTCTTCCATGGATAGCGAATTTACTTCAAGAAAAACTGTATTTGAACAGAAAATCTAAGGTCAACCTCTCATAGATCGTATGAAATAAATAAAATGTTGCGTTGTCTTCAAAAACTAAATTCTTACTAATACCTTTAGAGCATATTTAAAATTAATCTATGTGAATCTTTGAAAATTGACCTTACTGCATATGATAATATAATATGCTTAAATAAAAAGCGAACTAGGTATATTATATACCTACTAACCTTTTAGTTACTCACAATTGCAGTAGGTATTCGTATTAAATAACAATATTATGTAAACAAAGTACTTTTATTAATCATGTTACTAACAGGAAAAATAACCTTACAAACAGTTATATTGTCAGCTGAATTTTGCATTGCAAAAACCCTTGTTTATATTTAGTTAACATAGGTAATTAAAATAAATGCCCTGCCATGAACCTTTACACACTAAACAGATAGGCACAGAAGGATTACTCCGAGCAAAAAGGTCTGCTCACATATTAAAACATGTAAAAACAAAACACTTTAAAGTTATTGCACAATAGTGTTTGTTAATGTAAATTTTAATATGAATTTTTACATTTTGACATGTGTCTGGGTACAAATTTGTTGCCTAGTAGAGCTTAAACGAATGGTCCGATTTCAATGCGGTTTTCTTTATTTGAAAGCTGAAACAGTTTAAGTGGTAAGTAGATTCAATTTAGTTTTTATTTTTTTATTTTGAGCTTCTGCCCAATCTGTATAAAATGCATTTAATAATAATAATAACCATTTATTTCAGGCTATTAGGCCCATTTAAGACTCGTTGATAATTAGTCGTTCGGCAAATTTAAATGAAATAAATTAATGTAGTTTTTTTTAATTTACTTACGTACGCGAATATCACTCATTGAATTAAAACTGCTTTAGAACAATTATTATCTCAGTTCATTTTAGATTTTATAGTATTTAATTACTGGTTAAAAATTTTAGGAATGCTCTGATGTCTGTTATCGGTTAAGATCAGTGACGATAGGTCGCGAATGTCACGATTAATACAGCATGCAATGAACCTTCTGTGTCTTGTCTGTATTGTTAAATATTAGGTAAAGGCCTTGGCAGTGAATGGAGGCTGGATGCTGACAATGTCTGGCAGAACTTGGTAAAAAATGTTCGCGCAGCATTCATTCACTCACAAAAACTTCTATTGAATTATATAAAGGAATGATGGCGGATATCTCTGGTCTTACGTTTTCCAGGAAACTATTTGGTCATCGCATTACTCCTATTTCGAAATAGCAAGGATTATTGTTGTTACTGTGGTTGGTATGGCAACGGATTTGCTGAAAACTACGAGTATTTATTATGACCTCTCGCGCACTAGGCAGCCTGAGTCAGAGAACGTATGACGGTGTATGGGTGCTAAAGGTCCGCTAATATCTGACGGAAGATGCGTGGAGCGGATCATCAGTAGCGTCTATTCGGTCGGTGCATTACTGACGGAAAATGAATTGCATATCAACGGTCACGTAATGCTAGAACAGACGAATTCAACCTTCCACAACCTTGCTAACCTAACCCAACCGTTGATGTGCTACTGAGTCGTCCGTCAGATATAATTGCTGCTCTTACGTCGCTCAGTCGACAATGCGTTGCCGGAAATGCACTAACGCATCATCGGTTAAGTGTGAAAGGTTGAATATTCTATTATATACTAACTTCCGCCCACGGCTTCGCCCGCGTGGTACTTATTGAGATAAAAAGTGGCATAAGTTTTTATCCAGACCATAATGTATCTTTGTGCTAAATTTCATCCAATTCCGTCCAGTAGTTTTTGCGTGAAAGTGTAACAAACATCCATACATTCTTACAAACTTTCGCGGTTATTTTTTTAGTAGGATTGTCTGTATCTTCCGTCAGATACGTGCCGACCCTTAGAGCTCAGCCTTATTAAAACGCCATGCGACGTCGCCTGCTACGCATCCAAGCAGTTAGAGCTCTGCCTCATTAAGACGCCATAGCGACGTCGGCGGCCACGTATTCAAGCGATTAATATTGAAATGTATGGTACCTAACTCACTTTGCGACGGTTTGGCAACGTCGCCAAATTGGAAGTGTGGCCACGAGCTACAGTTCTCTACTGGATACTTCTTCTTTTGGATACTCTGGCGGCTTGGCGACGTTGCCACTATAATGTACACGTTGAAACTGCACCTCGCTCACTCATTGGCCAGTCACCTGTAGTCAGCAGTAAACGAACTGACTGTCGAGACGCTATGGCCACTTGGTGACCTTCGGATGCCGCTGGGAACGTTGTCCAGGCGTTTTAAAGAGGCAGAGCTCTTTTTGCCCTGGCTTCCATACTCCGCCGCATCCAGTTTGCCTAGTGGCAGGGTCAATTCAAGTAATTAAGTACACGTGTGTAAATTTCATAATCCGTTCAGAAGTTTTCCGTTTCCAAACAGTAAGAAACATCCTCACTAACATTCGCATTTATAATAGCATCTATGAAAGTATCATCATCATCATCAGCCTATCCCAGTCCACTGCTGGACCTTTTTTTTTTTTTCGATGGAGAATGCATAACGCATACCCCGCCTTTTTTCAGAGGACGAGGCGGGGTTATGTAGGACTCGTTTAAGGCCGCAGCCACCCCTTAAGCGCAGGCCGAAGGCGACCTGCGCAGGGCCCTACCCACTAAACTCCACCGACTCCGGCAACCACGCTCGGCGGGAACACGGGATCCATAAAGACACAACCGCGAACTAAAAAAATTACGTTCGGGATTTGAACCGGGTACGTAAGGATTCGAGATCACCCATTTTAAGCACCTGTGCTATGGTAGCATAGTCCACTGCTGGACCTAGGCCTCTCCTAAAGCACGCCACTGAGTACGATCCGCGGCCACTTTCATCCAGCTCTTACCAGCCACCTTGCAAAGATCACTCCACCTAGTCTGAGGGCGTCCTACGCTACGTTTGCCAATACGTGGTCTCCACTCAAGAACTCGCTATGAAAGTATGGAAACATTGAAATATTTACCTTATTATAATTCACTAATAAATATTCAAAAGCTCTACAGATTGTTCAGAATCAATGGGCTCTTTGTAGTAGGTTTGCGTATGACGTCGCGTGGGTAGTCCATTCATAGTGACGTCATTCTCGTAGATACCGTATCGATATTATTTACATCGTGTGACATTTTCGTGAATAGGGATTTACGTTCATTGATATTTATATTTATCTATCTATAGATACCGTTACGCCTACGGATTAACCCCTTTATTCAAAAACGTCTTGTAAGCGAAAATAAGTTTACGATTCGTTTGTCTTTTGTCATTTTCATTCATTTTGAGGTCTATTTAAAGGCTTCTAAGACTTATACGAATAACGTTTGTGATACAAAGAAATTTTTTATAAAAGCGAATTGGCTTAACCGCCAGGTCCTGCAGTCTAATCCCGGGTAGAGCAAAAGACTTTTGTAATATACTTAATCTTAGTAGCGGCTAGTAGTTAGGATTTGTGTCCGATGAAAGTCAACAGGCAAGTTCTCTATGGTAGTATTCTGGGCGGTGAAATGTGGATGACACCTTACCTACCCTAGTAAGTACTATTTATGTTACCCGGGTAATAGTACCTCTGCCTACACCTTCGAGTTTAATAGGCGAGGGCGCTATTTTATGTAACTTAAATACTTTTATTAGCTCTAAGTTTAAATGGGGCCTTATTTTAAAATTTTAACGGTCTTATTCACAAAAATCTTATAAGACTATAGTTACAATGGACTTTGTCTTTCTTGCTAGTTAGCTAGACAAGGGGAAAATTGATTAAATATCGTAGATAGGACATTTGTTTTCTTAAAAAAACTTGATTCGTCTGGGAATCGAACCGACTTAAATGCAAAAATAAGATGTTGTGAAGTGTGTAATGTGCTTTATTAATCCCCAAAGCTACTTACATAAATACAGTCCGCTATATTTTATCCTTCGGGTTTTTTTTTTCACACCTTGGGTTATAAGCCAATATAATCTGACACCTGGTCTAACCATCTCAGCTACTGGTTCCCTACGGGTTTCGAGGTCTGATGGCAGTCGCTCGTATAATTCTATTTGCTAGCCGCATCAGGTTAGACATGGAGCCGACCCCAATAAAAATGGGAAAACGGCAAGGGGAATGATGGTCCAGTAGTTTTTGAGTTAAATCTCTCTCTTTATAATCTGTTTTAAAAATCTGTTTTTTACCGTACTCCTCCGAAACGGCTTGACTGATTCTTATGAAATTTTTTATGCATATTCAGTAGGTCTGAGAATCGGCTACTATCTATTTTTCATACCCCTAAGTGATAAGGGTTGTTCACCCATTTTTTTTTTATTATTTAATACGCGGTACGAACTTCGCTGGGGCGGTAGCTAGTATTAATATAGAAATAGGTACCTACCATATTGCATTACGTAAATGCCTAAAAATGCAACAATTTTAATTATCAGACTGCGTTAAACCATAACGCGTGAACGTCACGTGCGTCACGTGTGAATTGTTTGCTATAGTGTCGATAAGTTCACATCTATATTGATATACTACAGTCACTACAAAGGTCGAGTCGATTGTGATTTGTGAATGAATCGTAACTGTTAAATAGGATGCTTGCATTGTCTGTACTTGATATTAAAAAAAAGGAAAGATTTGATTGTTTGTTTGTAACGAATAGGCTCAAAAACTACTGGACCGATTTCAAAAATTCTTTCACCGTTGAAAAGCTACATCTTTACTGAGTAACATAGGCTATATTATATGTTTAAAAAATTAGGAATCCGTACGAAAACTTCGATAATGTAACCCAAGGTGTGAAAAAATAACGTAAAAACAAAACATTATATCGCGTACGCTGCGGAAACTATTGACATTAGAGCAAAGTGATGTACTACAGTTATATAGAGGCCATAAATGTCTACAAAAAAGTGCGGTATGATATACATCTAAATATTTTAGTTACGTCACAATAAGTACTTTTTCATCTTAAAATATGCAATTGTAACGCCGGTACAAAATAGACTCAATTATTCGTACCTTGGTATTAATCCTTAACTAAATAAATAACTTAATATTCAAGGGTATATCAGTACCTGTAAATTACTTTAATTACCGTGGCGCATTTGTGCCAGGGGGTTACGGGAACCACATGTGACACAACCGGGACCGTTACTTAAGTAGATACCTAACATTTATCTGGGTGTCTATCTGTGGGTCAATCTGAAAATTATTGGTTTAACAGCTATGGTGCCGTATTGCGCACCATAGCTATTAAACCAATTATTTAAGGCATGCCGATTTCCTCACGATGTTTTCCTTTACCAATATTGAGCAGTGGCGATGACACAATTCACACAAAAATGTGTGAGCACGACCGGTAATTGAACCCGCGTCCTTAGATATAAACGAGATATTTAAAGATGTATATTTCAAAAGTGAGGCCGATACGGCTGTGCCATCGCTTTTTTTTAATAGCCTGTGGTATCCCACTGCTGGGCAAAAGCCTTCCCTATAGCCTTCCAATTGTCCCTATTGCTAGCTTCTTCCGTCCAAGTAACGACAAACGAGCTCGGATCATCGCACCATCCTTCGAGGCCTTCTCCGGATACGGCGACCGTCTCCAGGAATCCACTGCGTCGTGATATGGGCCCATCTGTCTCGCTATAATGCTTAGCACCGTTAAATGTTAAACCTTCGTATACCTTCGCTACCTACCCAATATTCCCATTGTTATCCTTGACAGGTACAGAGTGTTGAACTATGTTTTGCTACACATTTAGTTATTGTTAAAGCAAAAAACCACGAATTGTCTACTTTAGTTTTTGTATAACTCTTCTAAAAATAAGTGTATTATTAATATTTATGTACCCACTCTGCTTACTCACATAGGACAATAACATGATAATACCGGGTGGAATGGACCGCCCTCCACAAACTGATAAAGTAAAATCCGTACATCATACTGAGATTTTCGGTACACGAAATTAGTTCAGGAACTTTATGGTTATTCATAATCGTGCTTTGTTTAGTTGACTAGTATAGTTAGTCCTTACCACCAAGTTCCATAAACTAATACATTGATGAATGTTTTATTTTAGCTTTCTTTCATTAAAATCAATTGAGTAGTTATTGTAAATTAAAATTATGGCTAACGAACAAATTTTGCTATTTTTTTTTATTTAAAAGATCTGGAAAAAAGATCCGTTGGGAAATCATTTTCTCTCAGTTAGTGGAGGGCTGTTATTTCCACCCTATATAATTGTGTAAGTACACACCTCCTATTAAATAAAAACTTCTGCTGTATGCATAGTCCTGACCTCTGGTACCGCGTATGGTGGGTCTTAGTACTAACCCGTGCAACTTGTCTGTGTGCCAAAACCAAAACTCGGCTTTGCAATACAAGGTCGTAGGTTCTCTTCTCTTCATCATATTCACCTTTGTTCCCTGCTGAGGAACACTAAAGGCTGTAGGTAGAGAGTTACTCGTACTAAACTCAACAATGTTACTAAACTCTTAAGTGTTAACGTCAGTACGTCAATGTCACTGGTCGTCCTTTGCTTTACTTGTGTTATAACATAAGCAAAGAACAGTCCACAACCACAGACTACAGCAGTGCTGTAGTCTGTGGCACCATCTTCTCTCAGCTGTTGTGTGTGTTGCATTGTACATACCTACTTTAAAGTTTATTCTCTTGTTTCACTTCAACCCTTTTTTAGTGTCCCATTCCTGGGCACGGGTCTTCTCTCAACTATCTTGCGAGTTGGATGTGTGGATTAAGGCCTAAACTCTTTCAACTCCAACAAAAACGGTCAAGTGGGAGTTGGTGGATGTCACATGTCCTCGCATGATTAGTTTTTAGACATGCCGGCTTCCTCATGATGTTTTCCTTGACCGATATTGAGCAGTGGTAGTGAAACAATTCACGCAGAGATGTGTGGGCATTACCAGGATTCGAACCCGCGACCTTATTTTTCTAATGCGAGGCCCGTACCTCTGCGACACCGCTGCTCCCTTGCTTCTCTTAATTTAATAGTCTTATTTACTAAAATCCAACAAATGCTTGTCACAACCTACTTTGCCTGTGCTCTTTCCGATCTAGATCGAAAGAGCACAGACAAATGTATTCGACTGTAATAACAAAGGTTTTGTTATTAAAAATATGTGGCGATCGCGTGATCGGAACTAATAGCCGTCATTCATCACAATATGACTAGCTATTTAGGTGTTAGCGTGGGAAATACACACTTACAAAAGCGTAATAGATATCTGTACGTGTAAATTGATTTTAATGTAGTAATTAGACGTTGTATATTATGATTTTGAATGTCTACGTGACTGCTTCAGTGGGCGAGAGGTATGTTGCCTTCACCGATTAGATACCGACTAGACGTCGCTTGGTTTAAATATTGTATGTAATTGTACTCGTCAAAAGTCATAAGTTGGCAGGGTACGGGGAAAGTTAGCTAAGTTAGGTAAGGTTACGTTAGGTTGGGTTTTAGTGGGTACCCTTAGGAAGATCCACATACCCCTGCCCTGCGCCCACTCAGTGCCCTAATACATGTAATTTACTGACGCGCCGATCAAGTTGCGGTGCAGTTGCAATTAAGTTTTCGTCGTTGTGCAAAATGATATTCTTGTAATTGTTTAGCTGTCATATCTAATCTAAAGCGCTCGCGTGACGCGAACTTGGCGCGAGCGTATCTGACAGCGGTTGTCAAAATTACGAACGTACGAAAAGGTCCGTTTTGTTCGAAACTTAACTGAAACTGCACTGCAACTAAACTTATTTAATTACGTGTACTAGCCTACTGGGCGGGGGAATCCTTAAAGGATTTTCCCCGGAAAAAAAGAAAAAGCTTACGTTACCGTGCGTCCCACACCGCAGTTACTTTTTGTTGAGCAACATTTTGCAACACGGTAACATTAAATAACAATCTCTAACTTTTGAGACTAGTTGTTACTAATTGTTGAGAAAGATAACAAAGAATAACTTTCGACAACAATCGAATCGACGCATTGTTGAGGTAACATTATCTAACAATGTTATCGTTTAGAGCAACATTGACTAACACGGCAACATTTACTAACAATGAATAACTTATTGCTATCGAGTGTTGTTCAATAACATTTGAAAATGTTGCTCAACAAAAAGTAACTGCGGTGTGGATGCACGTTTAGGTTAGGGTATTCGTTAAAGCTAATAATATTAATAACTAGCTTCACCCGTATGGTACTTATTGGGATGAAAAGTAGTAGTAAGGGTAATTGATTTTCGTAAAAAAAGAGCTTTTGCGGGCATTCGCATGTATTATTACATACTAGCTTCCGCCCTCGGCTTCGCTCGCGTGGTACTTATTGGGATTAAAAGTAGCCTATGTGCTAATCCAAACCCTAATCTATCTCTGTGCTAAATTTCATCCAATTCCGTCCAGTAGTTTTAGCGTGACAGAGTAACAAACATCCATATATTACAAACTTTCTCGTTTACAATATTAGCAAGATATAATTATATTTTCACTGATACACTCAGTCTAGTCCGAAATTATAACTAAATATTTAATGTCACACAATTTTCACAATAGTATATGTTATCATCATCATTATCATCATCATCAGCCTATCCTAGTCCGCTGCTGGACATAGGCCTCTCCTAAAGCACGCCACTGAGCACGATCCGCGGCTACTCTCATCCAGCTCTTACCAGCCACCTTGCAAAGATTGTCACTCCACCTAGACTGAGGGCGTCCTACGCTACGTTTGCCAATACGTGGTCTCCACTCAAGAACATAGTATATTATGTAAGTTGTGCTAATACAGAGTTGAAAATACATTTAATTAAGCAATTATTAAGCAGCGGTGGCGCAGGAGCAGCGGTGGCGCAGCGGGTTCGAATCCTGGTCGTGCCCACACATCTTTGTGTGAATTGTTTCTTCTCCGCTGCTCAATATCGGTGAAGGAAAACATCGTGAGGAAACCGGCATGTCTAAGAACTAATCATTCGAGGACATGTGATATCCACCAACCCGCACTTGGCCAGCGTGTGTGGATTAAGGCCTAAACTCTCTCAACTCATAAGATAGTTGAGAGAAGACCCGTGCCCAGCAGTGGGACACTATAAAGGGTTGAAGTGAAGTGAAGCAATTATTGCTTGACATACATACATATTTTAGATAAATAAAAAAATAATCACTAAATGTGTTAAAAAATTCCCACTTCCCACCGAGAATCATTCGTAACCACTAGTGAATTTATATTGGGCGGGCGCGTCCCATCTTAGACTACATCATTGCTTAACATCAGGCAAGTTTTAATTAAGCGCAAGCCTATTACAGATTTTTGAAAAAATTGTCATGAGTGGAAATCGAAACTACGACCTCTGGATTAGTAGTCAGGATCATTAAACACTACGCCAACGGGTCAGTCCTATCCTAGAACGAATTCTGATTTAGGGTTCCTCTAGTTTTTTTTTATATAGTGGGACATTAACACTCACGGCCATCTGATCCCAAACTAAGCAGAGCTTGTACTATGGAAACCAGATAACTGGTAATATACTACATATACTTATATACTTTTCTTTTGTATTATATACTTAAATATTGATTTACACCCAGACTCGACACAAACACAAATGTTCATAATTAATGTTTGTCTCGGGTGGGAATCGAACCCACGACCTGCGGCGTGAAAAGCAAGTATCTAACCGACCACGCCACCGCACCGGCCCGTCACCTCCTCCGGCACCTCCTCTTATATAACTATATGATTGTATTCGACCCGATACGATAATATGAGGGATATTATCGAGTCGGGTCGAATATTCGAACAGCGACAATGTAATAGTAATAACAGCTAGATAACTGTTATTAATAAAGTGACAAGGTTCATCGGCAAGCGATACGGCTGGCCTTGGCTGATTTCGCTTATCTGGCGAATTTTAAAGCGGCCGCGGCGCCATATGAACAGACCGGGTATGGTCCAAGATATAAGAAACAGTAATTTTTTTATTCTGAAATTTACTTGCGCTTGACTACATTGAGCAGCGGTGGCGCAGCGGTACGGGCCTCGCCTTAGAAATATAAGGTCGCGGGTTCGAATCCTGGTCGTGCCCACACATCTTTGTGTGAATTGTTTCATTGCCGCTGCTATTGAGCGATATTGATCGGTGAAGGAAAACATCGTTAGGAAACCGGCATGTCTGAGAACTAATCATTCGACGACATATGACATCCACCAACCCGCACTTGGCCAGCGTGTGTGGATTAAGGCCTAAACCCTCTCAACTCGTATAATAGTTGAGATGAATGAATGCCCAGCAGTGGGACACAAAAAGGGTTGACGTTGACTACACTGGCCTGATGTTATGCAATGGTGTAGTCTACGATGGAACGCGTCCACCAAATATACCGGTCCACTCGTGACTACGAATGATATTCGGTGAGAAGGTGGCAGTAGAGTAAGGCTCCAAATGTCTATGAACCATAAAGAACCAACAATTCTGATCCACCCTTTTAAATGGTGTCACCAGACATCCCACCGGTACATGGTAAGGCAAGGTAACAAAACGCTTCAATGTCTCGCTGCTGGACATATTGTGTCTTCTCTTAGCTATATAGGGTGAATGGAAGGGAGGGATGACGCGCCGCGGCGGGGTCCCTCGCCCCTTCCTATTCTAGACTCCAATTTAAAAATAGCGAACTAAATGAAATAAAAAGTTGCCTTCCAAAAAAACCTTATTTGGGAATGTTGTTCGAATGAGCACTGTCACGTGGTAAAGTATTTTGCAATAATTACCAGTCACCCTATATAAATAGTTGTGAACTCCCGGCCTTAAAAAATACTGAGTTAAATTAGCTTTTTGTGATGATTTTGCTTGTCACACGTTACACTTAAGACGCTTTCACGTAATTAAATAAGTTTAGTTGCAGTGCAGTTGCAGTTGAGTCTCAATCAAAACAGCCCTCTTCGTACTTTCGTAATTTTGACAACCGCTGTCAGATACGCTCGCGTCAAATTTTGCTATTTATTTTTCCGTCGTTTATCTGTGAATCTACTAAAGAATTGTATTTGGTAGGTTTACTTAGTCACAATTACAACAATATTAATACTATTCTTAAATAGGGAAAGAAACTTCATTTCAACCGGGTTTCCATATCACACCTTAATATTTTTTTCAAATCATTGAAGGCTAAAGATGGTTTACCATGTGTAAGAGGACGAGGAGAAGTAGGTTCGGTGAACGGAGAAATATTTCAAGTGTCAGGATGGTCTTTTATATTAACTTACCCACTTATTTATGCCAAATCGGTGAGTAGTTATATTGATAAGCATCTACCTAATATCTATCGTTTAAACAGTAACTCCTAGATTATCCTACCTGCCCCAGTATTAAACTATTATGGGTTCCCAGGGGATTCAGTAAGTAAAACTATGATAAAAGGTGGATTAGTCGCGCACACGACCGCTCTACTTGCGTCTCGTAATTTGGTCTACTGATTCGCCAGCGGACGTCTAACACGCACGGAGTCCAACGATATATTAATTTAAATGGACAGTTAATACAGACAAAGAACAATATAACATAATCATAAAACTATACATAGATAACACTCCATTCATTCAATCGAACAGCTCTGAGATTTCACCTGTCATACTTGACAGCTGACGTTGATCCGGTCCAAACTCACTATAACCGACAACACGTCATGTAATACCGCTACGCTACCGCATATGACTTAATATTCTCCTAGCAACACAATATTTTTATACGTTTTACGTTAATGCGAAATATGATACTATTTAATATCTGTGTGTAAACCTGCACTTTACACCGTGATTGACTGTGAATGATAATAATTAATATAATATGTAGTATTTTTTTAATTGGTTATTAAAGAAGCTCTTAGTTATTATGATATCTCATTTGTTATCTTGTTTTATAAATTCTTCTCTACATCATCATCTTTGCAGTCCATTGATTTTTTTATTCTTTGATAGGCTGGCGCTTGAATACAACTTGCCTGATGTTAAACAATGATGTAGTCTAAGATGGAACGCGCCAGCCCAGTATACCGATTCACTCGTGATTACGAATGATTATCGGTGAAAGGTGGCAGTGGAATGAACCTCCTTAAGGTTAGAAACCTTAAAGGAGCAACAATCCCGATCCACCCTCCCTGCATGGTGTCACCAGACATCGCACCGGAACACGACAGGGCCGCTTGGCGGCGCGGCTTTGTCTGGTGGGTGGTCACTAACTACGGCCGAAGCCTACCACCAGTTGATTTTCACCTAATTTACACCACCCGGGGACCACGTGTGGGGTTTCAATTAAAGGTCTACACCCACGGACGAAGGTGACTCAGCCCCCAAAATTGCTCGATGTAAGATTCCCTCATTATATGCCAATTTATTTGTTCTTCCGCTTGTTGTATCTAACTACTGTCGGTGAGTTTTCGCATACCGTAACTCCACCTAGCCGGAGAGCGTCCTACACTTGTCGAGTCACGGTCGCCACTCAAGAACTTCACTTCCATCCTTTCTTAGTATCTCACTGCTAGATCGGGTCTTACTCTCTCAACTTATAAGTTGAGAGGGTTTTAGGCCTTAATTCACACGCGCTGTGCGGGTTGGTAAGTGTCAAATTATGTCCTCGAATGATTAGTTCTTAGACATGCCGGTTTTCTCACTATGTTTTCCTTCACCGATATTGTGCAGCGGCGATGAAACATTCACACAAAGATGTGAAGGCACGACCGGTAAATGAACCCGCATTCTTAAGTATATTTCAGAGTGAGGCCGATGTGGCTGTGCCGGATCGAATCCACGACCTTATATTTCGAAGGCAAGACTGTTACGCTACTGAAATTGATACAATCTTCAAAAAAAATGTATTCTTTTTTATTCTGCAGTAGGCTTGCGCTTGACTACAACTTGCCTGATGTTAAGCAATGATGCAATCTGCGATGGGACGCGCCCGTCTAATATATCGATTCACTCGTGATTACGAATGATTTTCGGTGAGAGGTGGCAGTGGATGGTTTTTAACCATATGGAGCCTCGTCCATATGGTTAAAAACCATAAAAAACTTGGCGGTGCGGTTTTGTCTGGTGGGTGGTCACTAACCAAGGCCGAAGCCAAAACACCAGTTAATTACCAGTAAACATAATTAGTTAGATTAGTGGGAATTCAGATAAAAGGTGCACTCCCACTGACGAAGGTGTCTCAGCCCCCTAACCCTTTTTTGCTTGCTTGCTTACTATATGTCTTCTAGTATTCAAAATTAAGTGCCCTCTACATTGAGCGTATGAACATCTACGCCCAATGTCAGGACTATGTACTAAACTCTTGATTACTTAATCGTCAGATTTTGATGTAAGTGAACTTCGGCATTAAGCATAAAACTTAACTACTAAGTCATTCCGATTATTTGACGAAATTTTCCTTAACTGTTATCGTGTTATACTAATAATAATATGCTGACATTAACACACACGGCCATTAAAATCCCAAACTAACATAGCTTGTACTATGAAAACCAGATAACTGATAATATTGTCGCGTCACATACCTAACGCCACTCAAGAGATATGACGTCATAGCAATCCTGAATCGCACAAGCAAAGTTTCACCGACGATTATCATTATACAACTTCCCGACAAGAACAGTCGGAGGGAGTACCGTAGTGGCCGGGCATTACAAGTCGCCCGGCTGGAAGATCTTCCCTTTTCACCTGAGGGTCACTACCACCCGATCCTCCAGTCACCTCCACAATATACTCTATATTACCACTTTCCTTTTGTAAATACAGACTCAAGACAATCAGACATGTTCATCACAGAATTGTCTGTCTTGAATAGGAATCGAACCCACGACCTGCGACGTGAAAAACAAGCATTTTGTCGCCACGCTACCGGCATGTCATGCTTATGGTGGTAAAAGAAAAGACATCTCTTCAAGAAACCTCAAGATCTGAACCCCGATTCTGGCGCATTTATCTAGACATTTGTCTATTAAAAATGGCGATTGCTTTAGTTTTCCTTAACATCCACCATTTTTTTGACATTTGCGCTTTAGGCTAGTATCTCTAGTAGAAAAATGTCGAAAAAATGGCGGATATCATTAAAAAACGAAAAAAGATCGCCATTTTTGTTTGTTTTTTGTTTTTTTTTTGGTTTTTGTTTTTGTTCTTGTCTTTCAGAGATAAATGTCTAAAGCGCGAGAGTTGGGGCGCAGTGTGGTACAACGTCACCAAAAAGGGCTTCTAGTCTACGTCGACCTCCTTTGTTTGGAGCAAACCACCATCACAATTGCACTACTGGTACTGCTGTAAGCCATGATCAACACCGCGCCCGTGAAGAGACATACCTACAAAAAAAAATCAAAACCGACCGGTGACTTCGTATTACCTAGTTATTTCGCCGTGAACTGCTACAAAGCCAACGGTTAGCTTTAATTTTCTTAGGTCTTACACCTATAGGACAGTTAGGTCGGATGCTCGCCCAATCTTTGCTGGTGTGCCGACCTCCTTTGCAAAACTATAGCCACCGACATTTTTCATTCAGCCAGCCATTACGACAGACTAATTAATTAAAGTTTATTCAGTATAAACTTTATTAATTAGTTATGTAATCTAGAATAGAAGATACGATACGATAGGTACGTTTATTTAATGCGTCGAAATATTTTTTAGGGTTCCGTAGTAAACTAATATCCCGTTATAGTTTCGCCATATCCGCTGTCCGGTATTAATTAGCTAAACGCTTGGTACTACAGAGCTGTAATTTGGTTTGGTAGTACATGTCAACATCGCCGACAACGTTGTAAACTAAAATCTTGGCAAAAAAGATTTTCGTGTACTTAAAGTTCACACGTAAAACGGTGATAGTAATTTTTTTGCCCAGTTCTGTATTGTATACATATCATTGGATAGCTCATTAAAAAGTAGGCGTCATTGGCGAAGAATTCATACAAGCCGAATCCTATCGGCTTCCCTTTAGGAAATGGTCAGTTGTACGTAAACACACGTACTTAATAATATATTACATAACGCCTAAAAAATTTAAATAGCAACAATAATACGTATAGCACCAAGTGTAACAACGATCGGTGACGATAGTGAAGAGATATTATTTTCCTAAGTAAGAAATTTTTTACTCCGGCTCCCCTTTTTCAGACTTCCACCCTTCGGCACTGGCAGTGGTGTGTTAAGTACGCTTCCTAACTTAGGTTTCCATTTATAAATATTTAGCCTTAAAGCTGTAGTTTTAGTTAGTCAAGTGCCCCCCACTCCCCCCTTTACAAAAAAAAAAACACGCTAGTTGTAAAATATGGTTAATCTAAAAAGAAAACTATTACGGCTAAGCCGACTTTAAATATTGACTTGTGTAAAGAAAAAAATGCCTCTTTTAAATGGTACGGAACCGTTTACGTGCTGTACGACTCACACTGACCGAATTTTTATATGTTATTATCGTTTTTACTACCGTTAATTGAGAAGTTTTTGTCACTAAACTACGTCAATTGCAGTATGTTTAAATAATGATAATATTTGACCTACACATTAAGTCTTAACCTCGATACTTATTAATTAAAAAGGTTTGTTTAAAAAACACGAATTAAAAATGAAATGTCCCCACCAAGTGTCTAAGGAGGCCTTATCACATCACGTTAACCGTTTTATTAGTGTTCCACTGCTGGGCACGGGTAACATTGTACTAATATTATAAAGAGGAAAGATTTGATTGTTTGTTTGTTTGTAACGAATAGGCATTGGAAAGCTACATACTTAGTCTTTATAAAATGTAATAAAATCTTTAATTATACTCTCATGTTATTTGCAAGTCCTGCATGATTTATCTTTAAAAATCGTGTATTTATATTTATTCAAATAAAAAATCATCGTCATCATTCCCCTTGCCTTTTTCCCATTTCTATTGGGGTCGGCTCCCAGTCTAACCTGATGCGGCTAGCTACCAGAATTATACGAGCGACTGCCATCAGACCTGGAAACCTACCGGTTCCCTACGAACCAGTAACCGAGATGGTTAGACCAGGTGTCAGATTATATTGGCTTCTGACTACATGTTACGATTATCATAGATGTGTTAAATGATAACCGGGACCGACGGCTTAACGTGCTCTCCGAGGCACGGAAGGTTGTCCCACAACCAACCAGGCACCGAAACAAATTTTTGTTGTTACACAAATATTGTCCGGGGCGGGAATCGAACCCGCGACCTCCCGGGTACAGTATATCCCAATCGGACGGCTTACACCGCTCGACTACCGGCCGTCTTATGCAATTTTTTTATGTAAATAAAGAATATTGTTATTATATTATTATTATATTACATATTATTATATTACATATTATTATTATTATTTATCATGCCCTACCGCAATGCTTATTGTTGCTACCCAAATGTGATAATTTTTTAGCATCATTACATCAGACTGTGGAAAAATTATTACAAGTGATAAGGAAGGCACAACGATAAGATGTTTAAACAAAATTATTAGTTATTCAACATATTACTTATGTCCCCAAACGTAGGCAGAGCTGTAGGCTAATTCACGTTATTAAATTATACTCTATATATATAAAAATGAAACCCGTTTTCCGTTGTCACGACATCACGCGTGAACGGCTGGACCGATTTCGCTAATTCTTTTTTCAAAATATTCCTTTAAGTACGAGGATGGTTCTTACGCAGAGAAAAATTAAAAAAAAAAAATTAGAAAGCGAAGAAGTGCCGAAAACTGGGTTAGATACTCGTACCTATTATTTATTATTGGTTATATTCGGCAGGTCTGAGACCCGGTAGATGGCACTGCTTTACTGGGCAGAACGACGTCTGCCGGGTCCGCTAGTAATCATATAAAGCTTGTACTGTGGAAACCAGATAACTGGTAATATATAACTTTAAATACTTTTCTTTTGTAAATACATACTTGAATATAACTAATTACACCCAGACACAAGACAAACAGAAGTGTTCATCACACAAATGTCTGACTTGGGTGGGAATCGAAGCCACGATCTGCGGCGTGAAAAGCAAGTATCTTACCGACCACGCCACCGGCCCGTCTAATTACTAGCAGACTGCTGTTATGTTTCGATCAACACGTCCCTTTTCGTATTCTCGTAATTTTGACAACCGCTGTCAGATACGATCGCAATTCGCGTCACGCGAATTTAGACTTGTTATGACAGCTAATTTAGAATACCTTTTACACTTAGACGTAAACTTAACTGCAACTGCACTGCAACTTGATCGGCGCGTCATGAATTTACCCGTATAACCATATAAACCAAAACCATTTATTTTGTTAATTACATAAATTAGCCCTATTCTAGGTACCTACTGATATTACTGCCAGTAAAAGTTACCTACCTATCTTTGAGACTCAACTCGCCTCTGCTAAAAATTGCCAAAGAGTTTCTCATACGGCTCGGGGAACTTTACGTTTTCCCTCAGAACAATATTTTGGCTTTTTTTTATTTTGGAATAGGCTTGGGCTTACAACTTGGCTTATTTTAAGCAATGATGTAGTCTATGATGGAACGAGCCTGCCCAATATACCGATTCACTCGTGGAATTAAGTTTGTAATGAAACTAAATTCTGACCGTTTAACTTGTGTATCGCCTATCGCCAACATTCTGACTCCTCAAGCTGCACAGACAGTGATGACGATTCAAGCGATATTGATATTAGTGACGAATAGTCTTACATTACTTTTATCTGTGGTTAAATAGTTCTTTAAGAGATTTAATTAATGTTTTATGAATTTGTACTTCAGATGGCGATACGCGAGTTAAACGGTCGGCCTATAATAATAAGTAATTCAACTCGAAAATCGATTTTTGTGGTCATAGATTTTTTCAAAACTCACCCCTGTAATGGGTGAAACTGAGACCATACGGGCGAAGCCACGGTCTGAAGCTAGTACATAACTAAAGAGGTATTTTAATTTAGGAATAATTTCGCGCAGTTAAAAGCACTTTACTTATCAGAATTTACATAAAATATTATTTAAAATACAACATCACACGACCCAGAGACAAGGCTTATCGCGAATTGCGCAAATGAACCAAAAAACTAAGAAATAGAACAAGAATCACAATTATCTGAAGAGGTTATCCGCAGTTCAATGCCGCCCTTCCAAATCTTTGATTCACAAGATCAAAGTCACATTGACTCGTCTTCAAATTATAATCACAGTTGCACAAACTAAAAATAACGATTCATAATAACATAGAACAACATAAACCTAAAACAGAAGTACACAACCTTTTGAGTTGGAAAAGAAAAAAAAAATACAAAATTTTTAAAGTCTTTTAGCAGCAATAAATAATATGTGCATTAAAAAGTTTTTTGAAAAAAAAACTAATCAATGTCTTCATGAATAAGTAGTGTCAAAACAAATTAGATAGGTAATAGATTTAATGCGTTTACAGATAATTACTTAGTAAAAAATAAAAACAATTAAATAGACAGTTAATCTGATTGAAATATTTTCCTAATCCTCGTTAATCGTTTCAAATCGGGTTTTAAAGATTTTGTTTGTTTAAAATAAATAATATTTACGCATGAGTTATAATAATAATAGCTCTTTCTTTACGAAAATAAATAATGCTAGTGCCCAGCTGTGAGACACTAAAGGGTTGTTACTCTACTTTTTTTTTGTTTAGGTAGTTAAGTTTTTAGGAAATGTGAACAAACCGCGCCGCAGCCAAAGTTTAACACACCTGTTTACCAGTGAAATGATTATGATTAAATAATGGTCCATGCATACGTAACGTAAATAGGGTTGCCATCCGTCCGGGATTCCCCGGATTTGTTCTAGTTTACAGGGCCATTCATCCGGGGAGCGTCCGGGTGGGGATTTATTTGTAGTCCGGCTTGAAAAGATGACCAAATTTAATTTTAAGGTTGAGGAGACAGGGCCTAGAATAAGGAAAAAGTCAGGTGACTCTTGCGGCGTATCGTACCTTGTGCAGCCAGGGGTGATGGGAAATTTTGCACCACGGAGGGCTTTTTTTGACGAACTTAATATTATGTTTTGTTAAAGTATGGGATTATTTTAAAATGTAACTTATTACCTATAGTTAATTACTAAATTAATTATTTTTGACTGAAATAAATATTCTAAGGTAAATAAATGAAACGGTGATTTATGCATTTTCAACTGTTTTTTTACCTAAGTTTGAAAAAACCAGACATAGTATTATTGTCTTAGTTTTACGCGAATATCACACATTGAAATAAAACTACTTTTTAACGGATTTTATCGCGGTTTATTTTAGTTTTTTTATTTATTTTCTTTCTCTTTTCAGTCTTTTTACCCGTGAACATGAAGTCTGAAAAGACTTTGAAACGTCGGGATCTAAAATCTAAAATAAACCGCGATAAAAAATCCGTTAAACAGTAGTTTTATTTCAAAACCTGTTGAGGTCCGGGTTTATGGGCTCTGAAATCCGAGGTTTTCTTTGTTGTCTTGGTTACCAAACTTTAGAAATGGCAACCCTAAATGTATATGTGTGTTCTAGGAACTAGCTAGATTTAGAAAGAAACTAGATTAGATCTGATGGACTAAATTAGAAAGTAGTAACTGATCCTACGGCTTTGACCGACTGATATTTAGGCGTATATTACGAGACAGATTTGATTGATCTGAATGGACTTCGACATAATGTAGGTTGGATCCGCTTTATTGGCATTTAGTTTAGCTCCCTCCTCCTTGATGACTGCTTTGGCTTAGGGAGAGGACATAAAGAGGTGCTTTCCCGGTGCGGACAAACCGGTACGAGTAGATTCCGTTCCGTACAGGTAAAGCATCCCAAAGTTATATGCTGAGCGAATATAATAACGTTGGTATATTTTACATGTTGATAACATGTAAAATATACCAACATAAACTACTTTTCATTTGTAAATAATATACCTACTTACAAAAGATAAATACATCCGGACTCGAGACAAACGGACATTTTCGTTACACAAAATTAAGTGTCTATCTCGGGTGGGAATCAAACCGGCGTGAAAAGCCGATTTTTACCGAAATTTTACCGACCACGCCACCGGCTTGTCAATGAAGTACCTACACACATCATTCATATCATTGGCATACAATGGCGAAGTGTAATCTATGTATAATTTTTGTTTGGACAATACACTGTCATCTGGTGCCAAGCTAAGCAAAGCTTGTAGGTGCAAATTAACTACAAAATATTGACCTAAATAAATCAGTGACATTCCATACAGAAGCTGATCACATGATCACAATTGTCACGTGACAATTATGCAAATTCAAGTAAAACCGTGTGAGGATGTATGCCAGTAGGTCTGCGCCATTCATCTGCGTAATGTTCCTGACAGCGGTGACAGCTATGAACACGATTACATTGTGTAGGTTAGGTTCATTGGTTATTTGGGTCGTGTGTTTATCTAATAATAGAAACGTTAGGATTTGCCAAATATCAAGGTCAGTTTTTAGGGTTCCGTACATAAAAAGTCCGCCAGCTGAAGTGGGATTGGGCTAGTCACTTTTGTCGTTTGCATTAGGTTAGATGGACTCGAATCTCGATACAATGGATTCCAGAAGACGGTCGTCGCCTCTGCGGGAGACCACGAAAACGATGGAGATGATCTGGATTCATTTGTTGTGGACAGAGAAGGTGTATGATAGGGAAAGTTGGAAGGCTATGGGAGAGGCTTTTGCCCAGCGGTAGGACAGTACGAGCTAATTTAAAAAGAAATAATTCTTAATAGGACTCAGTAAGGTTCTTTATCTGAAGGGTGCAAACCCTATAAACTGTTACCGGCCTTAGCTGTCCGGCCATCTGTCCCTCCTTCCGCGCATCCATCCGTCCGTGCGCCGTCTTCGTCCGTCTATCCGCTCGTCTGTCCAACATTATAGGTAAAATTGAAATTTTCACAAAAAAATGTTCTTAATACTGTTAAATAGCTACAAATAAGTTAATCATGTAACATTACTTGTGTGAGAGTCGTTCCTGCACTTGAACAAGTTTATTTCTAAGCCTCTGATGTCTACCCTTTTGCTTTTAAGCGGACTTTATATCCTAAATCATAATATCAAAATAGGTACTTCGTTTAATTTCCTCGGAATGTCAAGTTGTATTTTATAGCCAATATTATTAAAATATCGTACGGAACCCTTTAAGTCCTTCTCGTACTTGACCGTTTTTATTAATATGTGTTTCTCGTATTGTTACAGATATACAAAGGTCTAGATGTGGTAACAGCTAAAGCGAGTGTTCAGGAGAGGGAGATGGCCCGCCATCATCTTTTGGATATTTTGGAGCCTCACCAAATGTTTACCGTCGTAGACTTTAGAAACAGAGCTCTCAAACTTGTATCCTTTGTAAAGTATATCCTTTTTTGATTATTATTGACGGTTATTAATTTAAACCACGATAAAAGGTATGTTAACCGCCTTGATTCGCCAGCGGACGTCTAACTCGTGCAGGGTTTAAAGACGATGTACACATTAAGTTTTTTAAACATCATACGAGTAGACAAAGTACATTATCAAACAGTGTAGTGTAGTCTGTTACACTATCGGTGTATTAAGCAGGCGCGTCCTATTGCAGACTACATTATTGCTTAACATCAGGCAAGTTGTAGTCAAGCGCAAGCCATCTTAACATCTTAAATCTACACTTCATCTACTTGAAAAGCGGTGAGGTGTCAATTGTTAGTCGTCTGACGTTGATTCGAGCAAATTCACTATGACCGATAACAGACATAGCCACTCTCCTAATCAAAGTCGAAGTCAACTATTTTCGCATCAAGTTTGATGATGTCCCATGATACGTTTTGGAAATTTCCCGTCTTTATTTGATTAAATGTGTCCTTTCTTCAATGTTCCCCACTAAAATTTTCGACATCTTAAAAGTTATGGAATAAAACAAAATTGAACTACAACCCGATAACATTCAAATTGACACATTTGTCTTGCGCTTTGCTTCCACTTTTATTGTGCAAACTGCCAAGTTGTGAAATTCGCTACCGGCATCTATGTTTCCCGATAGCTATAATCTGCCGTTCTTCAAGCCACGAGTGAATCGGTATTTACTGCTTCACATCGCAAGTCGCGGTCAAGCGCAAGCCTATTATAGGAAAAAAAAATCCACTTTCTATTATTTCATCTTTAAATCTTATTTTATAGTCTTCTTGAAAATTGTTCTGAAATATTGGACAAAAAAAATCTTTTCTATTAATCTAAGTTCACGAATTAGTTTCTTTTAGAACCTGTTTTTAAAACCTTAACCTTCATGCGATATATAAAAATGTAAGTTAAAATGTAAGTTTTTCATTTAATAAATATAAATATAAATATTCTGGGACATTAACACACACGGTCATCTGGTCCCAAGCTAAGCAGAGCTTGTGTTATGGAAAGTGTGTGCTTGTGTTGTGTTATATCTGAGTATTTATTTAATAACTCGTAAAAGGAAACAATGAGGATCCAATATTTTTAATAGGTAATCTACAAGACGGATTATGTAATATAATTTTGATTGTTGTACAACCACAAATATAAAAGGAAAGATAATCGTATTGATTCTATTGCGTGCTCGCTTTAATATTACTACGCATTTACAAAGCACAAAAGAACGGTAATAGGTCACTACAATGATGAACCTAGGCATCTACGATCTAGGTACATATTTAGGTACCTACTACCTACACACTTTGTTCAGACTACTCATGAAAAGTGGCGTCGTTACGGCGCCTTTTCCACATTAATTCCTCAAGGTCTCTTAAATAATACATTTCATGTACATATTTCCGCGTTCCATAAATAATCTATGTGATTTTGAAATTCATGAGTATTTACGTAAACCAACATAGGAACGTTTTATTCAGTTTATTTATTTATTTTAGTAACAACTCTTCACTGTCCTACTGCTGGGATCGGGTCGACTCTCTCAGCTATAACTTTCTTTAAAATATAGAAATACATATATTGCGAAAATATATTGCGGGTTCAATGGTCGTGTCCAGTTTTTGTGTAAATTTATTTCATCGCCGTTGCTCAATATCGCTGAAGAAAACCTCGTAAGAAAACAAAAAAACAAATATATAGTTAATTAATTTTTCTTAGTAAAGAAATAATTGATTACTTGATAGAATATCTTAGTACTAAACATTTGAATACCTGTGACATCTACCAATTCGCATTTCGCTAGCGTGTGTGAAAGAGTGTGTCTTACCTCTCCCAACTCTTAAGATAGTTGAGAGAAGACCCTTGCTTAGCTATGGGACACTTACACTTGTTGTACACATTATCAAAAAAATAACTTTCTTAATTCCCAAATCAGATTGATAATTTAATAGAACAAAAGAAAATACCGATTATAGTTGGGGGCACAAACTACTACATTGAGTCGATAGTTTATAAAATACTGGTCGAAGATATGGATGACAATGAAGCTTTGCTTTGGGATAAAAGTAGACGGAAACGGGATTATAATGATTCAAGTACAGAAATAGAATCTGAGGCAAAAAAGTCTGTTGAAATAGATGCTGTTGATAATATTGAGACTCCTTGTACGTCGGATGATAAAACAGAAGCTATGGCTGAAAAACAAGTAATAGATCTAAAACAGCTTAAAGAAGATGTTGATAATGAAGCGAATTTCACCAATGAAGAGATCCATGCTAAGCTAAAAGCAGTTGATCCAGCAATGGCAGCGAGATTGCATCCAAATAATAGGAGGAAAATATTAAGGTAAGTTGCAAACTTTATCTGAAAATAATAGATGTTATTAATTTACATTAGCAAGTTTATCAGTCTGCTATCAGTTCGGATCGCGCAATAAGATCTCATTATGTCGTCATTGCATTTTGTTAACCTATTCTTTTTTCTTGATCCTACTCATTATATTGTATAAAACTCTTTTGTTCTTATTCTGTGTCACCATTCTAATCTAGCTCTCTTTATCTTAATTGTGTCATTCGTATTGATGTTTCCAAGGTGGCTCTCGTTGTCTCTTGAGTGGTGTGGCCCAATCGATTGGGGATCGCCTGTCTCTGTCCTCCATTGCAACTATTTATAATAATATTTATAAAAGGTCTGGATTACGTCTCAACTTTTCTTAAAAAAATGGATTGACTAAGTGGTAACAATGGTGGTCTTGGATATGGTGCGTTCCAAAAAAACTAATAATCTAATCTGTCAGTATTGTGATATTATGTTATTATTTAAATACATTGCGGATAACACCAGACTTCCTACTTCAAGATAGCTAATCACAAGTTTTAAATATTTATCGACATTAACACAGTTCTTGCCAAAATTTTCCACTGAAATTATATTGGCATACATTCTCAAGTATTTATTAGATAGCGGTGTCCTAGTGCGAAAGTGATAGAATTTTATTGTTGATTAATTGCGACCCACGTCGCTGCCTGCTGTTAAGCTTTGTAACTCAGCTATTGTAGTACTCTATTAAAATAAGAAAATTTTCAAATCGGTAATAGGATTTGAGTTTAGTTGCATTTCAAACAAAAATACCAATCTCTCAAATAATGATCTCTATCGTCTCTGTGAAAAAATTATCTTAAAACTGTAAATAATAATACAAAACATTTCGGTGTTATTCCACTTCCACAATTCTACAATAACGCAAACATGACCGGTTTTATGAATGAATCCATCGAATACTTGTTGGACTACTATCAATTAAATTCTAACAATTTCATTAGTTAGATCTGTTATACGATTTTCAATTTTAACATTATCCAGTTTAAGTTCTAAATCGTAAGAATCTGGTTACTCATAAATATTCTCATCGTTTTATCTGGTAATGTCAAAGTTCAGGCACAGTGTGTCAAATCGATCAATCTAGAGCTCGTTAAGTTGTATAATAAGTTTTGTGTAGATATAATAAAGGTTATTATTTTTAAACAAGGATAGATGTTAATATCCTCTGTTTGGTCTACGCATGATTAGTTCCTGTCGTAATGTCACGTGTGGCTTTAAACGGTGATCGTGAGATTTTTGGTGGGTATGTGGGTAATTATAATGAATATCAAAACCAGTTTTGATAACCTTTATACTTTACGACCTTTTTCTAGGTATTTTTCGGATAGATGTATTCATAATTAACCCACCAACACAAACTCACGTAGGTGAAAATGCTCAAGTTTTTGAAACCCAATTATTCCCAAGACATTAAACTGTCTTGGTATTCGCACGAATTTAATCAGAAATATAATAGGTTGTCCATTTTTCTCCAAGCAAAGATAAACATCATAGAATGGAGGTGTTAAAGAGGAGAGGCTTGTTCTATATCGACCAATTACTATGAAAAAGAATCAATTCAACCGATCAAATTCTTAATCATCATCGGCCATTAGAAGCTATTTTATTTTAAAGGCTAAGAAGCGACTGAAACGGTATCCTGCTATGAAATAAAACTAGTTCATAACGGAAATTATCGCAGTATATTCTTATTTTTATATCCTGACTGTTTTGGATCATAAATTTGTTTTGGAGTAGTTTTTTAAATATTCGCGTAAATATGTATGAGAACTTTACTACAGTATTCTGCTCTATGGAAGCAAGTATTTCTAGGATTAGATGGGTATTTATTACTCTTTCCGCAGATATGATTTTTAACAAATTTTGCTCGAAAATAGTTTCGACTAAACCCTTAAGTAGGTTTATTTTATTTTACAGTAGCTAAAGTAAAAGTTAAAACTAGCTTGAAACCTACTTGGAACAAATGACGTGTTTGATTTTTGTTAAAACATATTTATATTTATCATTTCTCTAGGGTCAAACGGATGTTACCAAATATTACGTCAGTTTACTGCCGTTGTGTGCAATCATTATTTATATATTCACCATTGTTTTCAATTCGTTCTACTATATTCGAATTTATTTCACTAATGAAGACATTTTCAGCGTCGTCTATTGCGTTTTAAGTATAATTCACGATTGTAACTGTTCCTTTAGGAATATATTTTAATAAATTTTGATACACAAGTTGGCCTTGAACAAATAATCGAGTTATATTCTCTTTTTACTGCTCTAGATAGTGAGCTTCCTTCTGTTTATGGTGTATTAAGTTATCTCGTTCAACTCCATCAAGTTTTGGGGTTTCCTGTATATATTTTTTTATTCTAGAAAAGGCTTGCGCTTAATTACAACTTGTCTGGTGTTAAGTAATGATGTCATCTATTATGGAAAGCACTTGCTTAATATACCGATTCACTCATTTTACGATTGATCACGAATGATTTTTGGTGAGAAGGTGGCAGTGGTATGAGGCTCGTTAAAGTTTTTTTTTAAATAACGCGAATATCACACATTTATTTAAAACTATTTTATAAAGGATTTTTCGTGGATTGTTTTTAATTGTTATTATTAAGTTGGGACGTCAAACAACTCAGTCTCCCCGTGAGCATGAATTTTTAAAAGACTTTGAAACGTCGGGATGTAGAATCTAAAATAAATCGGTATATAATCTGTTATAAAATAGTGATATTTCAATGCTCCTTATATGTAGTTGCAAGAAAAGAGCAAAAATTCCACCCTCTCAATTAGACATCAAAAAATTCCGTTTAAGCTGTCTAGAATTTGCGAATCAGCAACTATAAAGCTCTTTTCGGACTATGCTATATAGTTCATAGCATCATAGCACAACGATATCGCACACCATTCATTATTATGGACACATTTACACTTAACTTTCCTTTAGATTATTTATTTATTTATTTATTTAATGCACATATACACGTATTACAGTAGTACATGACCCTGTTAGGGTATAGCAAGTATAATGTATTCTTTCTATATTCTATTATTTAAAATTAGTTATAAAATAGGTCTCTATTGGCTTACTATACGCTATAAAATTGAGCGATGCGAAGTGTTTATAAGCTGTGTTATATCGTGAGCCGTTTTCTTCTTCCTCGCTCACCCTCGACCGTCCCGCAAGCGAAACGAGCGACAATACGTTTGGACACGATCACAGTGCTTGTGACGGCGGAAATGCTTGCGATTATTATTATATTATTACTTACCTTGTTCCTTTATGTTAGTGGAATAAATAAATTATTATCATTATATCGCGTAATGTGAACGCCATGCTATATAATTTAGCATTATGCCCTTATTTGCTATATTATATAGCACATTAGTATAGCGTAGTATGAAAAGAGCTTAAGTCTTGTTTCAGTATAAGGTCACAGGTCTTTGCTCTGTTCAAAATGACTGCGTAGTAATTTATCTCAATATGACATTTGAGATTGATCTAACCTTTACAGTAGGAATTAATTTATTATTTAATGAATGCAGCTTTAATGAAGTGCCTGCCTAATTTTAGATTCAGTCATAAAGAAACTAAACTTCTATATTTAAATCTAACCTCTATAATTATTTTTAACTTGACGGGCCAGTAGCGTGGTCGGTAGATACTTGCTATTCATGCCGCAGGTTCAATTCCTACCCAAGTCAGACATTTGTGTGATGAACATGTCAGTTTCTATAGTATTTTATTAAATTCACGCGAATATCACACATTGACATAAAATAGTACTTAAAAACGGATTTTATCCTGGTTTATTTTAGATTTTATATCCCGACGTTTCAAAGTCTTTTCAGACTTCATGGTCACGGGTGGGCTGAGGTATATGACGTCCATAAATATCAATCACAATTATTACTGACTATCTACAAACATATTATTTGAGTTGCGTTCCGATTTAAGTAAACAGATCTTAGTGTCTTGAATTATGAGTGAATGTTGCTTGGGTTTTGCTACAAGGAAATTAAGCATTGGGTCCCAAGCATATTCCAACAATTTTGAACAATTTTTTTAAAATGTCGGGATATAAAATCTAAATTATACCGCCATAAAATCCGTTATAATCTATTTTTATTACATTGTGTGACATTCGCGTAAATCTAAGAAAATAAATAAATACTCTGGGACATTAACACACACGGTCATCTGGTCCCAAGCTAAGTAGAGCTTGTGTTATGGAAACCAGGTAACTGGTATGACCGTGTGTGTGTGTTAATGTCCCAGAATATTTATTTATTCAAAATATAAGTGTTACTCAAAAAATCATCCATCGCCAAACTGTACATACAGTTTGTAGGCGACGCGCTCATTCTCAATATATAATTATACTATTGAATTCTACCTACTATACCTAATTACAATTTTATGCATGCATTTTTCTATTTGTTTTTTTTTTACTTTCATCCAAATGTATCTTTAAGTTTTCGTTTTAATTTCAATTTACATTTAATTCTTTTTTTCCTCCCTTAATATCTCATATAGTTACATAACTCTGGCACTATATACTGTCTAGTCCTTTTACCATAATAATTATTTACTTTTAATGTTATGTGTGGTAGCCTTGGATCATAATAATGAGCTTGTTTTAAACTACAATGATTAATATTTCAAACATACACTAGCACCAAAAATTACCAAGCACTTTAATTAAAGACAGGTAAATGACCCACTTCAAGAATAATGAAACAATACTAGTAGGTACTTAATTTATGATAACTAACTTCCGCCCACGTCTTCGCCCGCGTGGTACTTATTGGGATAAAAAGTAGTCTATGTGTTAATCCAGACCATAATCTATCTCCGTGCTAAATTTCATCTAATTCCGTCTAGTAGTTTTTGCGTGAAAGAGTAACAAACATCCATACATTCTTACGAACTGTCACGTTTATAATATTATAGAAGGATTTATTAATCTACATTGTAAGTATTACTTCAACCCTTTTTAGTGTCCCACATCTGGGCACGGGTCTTCTCTCAACTATAATTGAGAGAGTTTAGGCCGTAATCCACACACGCTGGCCAAGTGCGGGTTGGTGGATGTCACATGTCATCGAATGATTAGTTCATAAGTCTTAACTTGCCGGTTTCTTTAAAAAAAACTGTTCTATCAAGCAAGAGAGTTTGCGAAAAACCACAATTTCAAATACTGCTGGGTCTCAAATGGTAACATATTCCTACGCAAGAAGGACGGAGACAAACAACTGCTGATTATTTCGGAAAAAAGTCTCCAGGATTGCGCTAACATAATATGACTACTACACCGTCCAGTTAAGACTGTTATTAAGATTTTAGCATACATATGTCTGCTACTGTTCACCTTTGTTTTTGTATTTAATTGTAAACCTAAAAAACTGACACACAAATTATTTAACTTCTACATAATCATACACATAAAAATTCATTTAGACATACACACTCTACACAAAATCACACCCACTTTTAACTGCCACAAAGACACTTGTAACTATAACCACTATTACACAACAATACAATTCATAAAAGAGATAATATATTCTAAACTATTTCCCTACTGTAGAAGTCCTAGCTGCAAGTCACCTTTTGTTATTTATAAATTTTTCTAATGGCTAACTTAGGTAGCATATGCAGCGAGCTTGACTCGCTGACAGTAGGTAACTCATATAGCTGTGCTCCAGAGAATTGCTCTGAATATATCAACACCACGAATAACAACACTAAAATACTACATCTTAACATTCGTAGTTTAAACAAGAACTATGACCAGCTTCAGGTTCTAATGCACATAATAAATTTGGATTTAGACGTGATAATCCTCACAGAATGTTGGCTTAGTAAAGTTAGTAATATGCCCTTGTTGAATGGTTATAAATCCTACTACACCAGAACAAACAGTAACCAAAATGATGGTATTGTTATATTCATCAGGCAAGATCTTCGAATCTCGGAGTGGGAACCCCAATTCGTGGATGGAAATTGCTTGGTATGTAACATAATCAACCAAAATATGGCCATCGTAGCAGTATATAGGTCGCCATCGTACAGTTCCAAGGAAAGTATCGAAAATTTTCTGTACAGTTTAAATAATGTTTATACAAGTCTCTCCGCCTGCAAAAATATTATCCTCATAGGTGATATAAATATTGACCTCAATACCACAGACGACCGCTGTTTCAACTATCTCTCCTTAAATGCCTCACATGGTCTTCTTCCAACCCACAGACACAAAACTCGGGTGGATAGCTGCCTAGATCATGCGTTCGCAAAAAGTTCCCTTCCTGTCATTACTCTTATACTAGAATCGCACATCACCGACCACAAACCAGTGCTTCTTTCTATTACTAACACAAACCCAGATAATAAGCCACCCCACACAGCTACCCGCATAGATTTCGATGCAATAAAGATAGATTTAAATAACTATGACTTCACTCCAATATACAATTTCATAGACCCTAACAGCTCGATAAATATGTTTATAACTATTGTTTCCACAGTTATAAAAAAACACACTAAATATATCAACATTCCAAGAAAAAAAAGGATAATAAAACCTTGGATAACCACTGGCTTATTAAAGTGTATACAAAATCGTGACCGGATGCACAACAGATTACGAAAGGACCCTAATAACCTTATTCTGAAAACTACCTATACTCGGTACCGGAATTTTTGCAACAATCTTCTACGAAAACTAAAAATAGCCCATGAGAAATCCGAACTAGAAAAGTCACGTAAAAAACCAAAAGATCTTTGGAAAACAATAAAACAAATCACAAACACTACGAAACCGAAATGTAGCCCGATTGAACTACTGGATATCTGTGATAATACTATATCATCAGTGAACGAAGTGTGTAGATTCTTCAGTGACATTGGCCCCAACTTGGCGGAAAATATACTATCCCGATCTCACCTACCCACAATCCTACCAAAGACAATGTGTCAAGTTGAGTCTTCCACTCCATCGAACTCTCTTGTGATACTGGAAGTTGAAGAGTCAGAAGTGGAGTCCCTTATTCAGCAACTGCGTAACGACTGCGCAGTGGGATGGGATGGCATCTCACCTCTAGTGCTAAAGACTTGTCGCAAGTCCTTGACGCCACCATTGACGTATATATTTAACAACTGCCTTCAAAAAGGCATCTTTCCAGACGCGCTTAAAAAAGCTCTCATACACCCTATATATAAGAGCGGGAACAGAAACTGTGTCAACAATTACAGACCCATATCGGTCCTACCAGCACTGTCTAAGATTCTAGAAAGGATTTTAAATAATAGTTTAAAAAAATTCCTCAATAAACATCAGCTCATAGCTGATAACCAATATGGCTTCCGCACAGGAATATCAACTGAAGATGCAATTCTTGAGCTGACGACTTTGGTTGCTAGGAATCTCGACAGTAGAAACAAATGTCTAGGGATCTTCTTAGACCTTTCTAAAGCATTTGACACAGTATCTGTTCCCAAACTTATCGCTAAACTGGAACTTCTAGGGGTAAGAGGATGCACACTTGATATTTTTAAGGACTACCTTAACAATCGGACCCAAAGAGTAAAAATTGGAGAGCACATAAGTGACGAAGCATCATCCAACTACGGTGTACCTCAAGGTAGTATTTTAGGCCCTACCCTCTTCCAGATATACGTCAATGAATTGTGCAAAATGACCATCCCAAACTCCAAGATTTTTGCTTATGCAGACGATACTGCAGTTATAGTCTACGGTCAGACTTGGGATGGCGTTAAGCGCTGCGCTGAAGCGGCTATGACAAGCATTATGGAATGGCTCAACCAAAATTTACTCACTCTGAATTGCGATAAAACATCTTACATACCGTTTGCTATCCGTCGCAACAATTTGCCCAATGAATCTTTCTGCATAACAGTGCACACATGCTCCAAACAACTCCCGAAATGCGTGTGTCCAGCACTCACAAGAACCGACAGTGTGAAATATCTGGGTGTCCAAATAGACGGAGGACTACGATGGGATAAGCAGGTTGACGCCATTACCACTAGAGCCATGAAACTAGTGCATACTTTTAAATCCCTTAGGGATTCAGCTGAGCCTGACACCCTAAAGATGGTGTATCACGCTTTATGTCAATCTGTCATCGGATACTGTATCACAGTTTGGGGTGGCGCTAACAAAACCAGTCTCTTGAGGGCAGAAAGAGCTCAGAGAGCCGTATTGAAAGTGATGTTGCGCAAGCCTTATCGCTATCCCACTTCGCAACTGTACGCTGATTCCAAAGTACTAACTGTGCGTCAGCTTTTTGTACTTCATTCCACTGTTAGAAAGCATGCAAGCGTTCCTCCAACTGACCCTAATAAAAGAAAGAAACTGGTTTTAAGTACCCCTCACAAAACCGCCTTCGCTCGACACCAATACTACACTTTAAGTTCACACATCTACACAGAAATCCACAAAAAATTAAACATTATCGACCTTAATAGATATAATTTAAAATCACGATTAACTGAATGGCTACTAAAACAGGACTATCAGCAAACAGAATCCTTGCTGAAGTTCCTCTTTTAACTATGTCCAAAGTGTCTTCACAAAAAGAAACCCCACATACAACACACACACGCACGCACGCACACACGCACTAACGCACACACACACACACACACACACACACACACACACGCACGCACGCACACACACACGCACACACACACACGCACGCACACACACACACACACACACACACACACACACACACACACACACACGCGCGCGCGCGCGGCGCGTACGCATTCATAAACGCAAACACACATTGTTGAAAGTAACAGTACATACTATACTCGATTGTTAGTTAAACAATACTACACCGACACAGTCCACTACGTAAATAAATTCATATTGTATTAAATTTAAGCTGAATCACTGCCTCTCAAGATACAGGTCCCCTAGTTTGGGAGGCAGAGTCACCTATATTATATAAGAAAATTTACCTTAACATGTGATATTACTGTGTACACTGTCAACTTTGTGTCAATAAAGTATTATTATTATTATTATTATTATTATTATTATTTACGAAGTTTTCCTTTACTGATATTGAGCAGCGGTGATGAAATAATTCACTCTATCATTTGTACGCCGGAAAATGGCCGCCTGTAGCCGGAAAATGGCTAGGAACTAACTAGCTTCCGCCCGCGACTTTGTCCACGTGATATACCGATCGCATTTGGCGGACCGGTGGTTGCGTGATCGGTAAGTTATTGCTTTTTTTACGTCGCAGGTCGTGGGTTCGATTCCCACTCAAAATAGACGTTTGTGTGATGAATATGTCTGTTGTATTCTGGGTGTAAATATCTATAATTTAACTATATATTTACAAAAGAAAAGTAATATATGTATGTATATCAGTTAAATGGCTTCCATAACACAAGTTCTATAGGCCGGCCGTTAAACTCGCGTATCGCCTATCTCCAAGATTCTGACTCCTCAAGCTGCACAGACAGTGATGATGATTCAAGCGATATGGATATTAGTGACGAATAGTCTTACATTACTTTTATCTGTGGTTAAGTAGTTCTTTAAGAGATTTAATTAATGTTTTATGACTTTGTACCTCAGATACGCGAGTTAAACGGTCGGCCTATAGTTAACTTGGGATCAGATGACCGTGTGTTAACTGTTAATGTCCCAGATTATTATATAGTTAATATTATCCCAAAGGAGCATATTAATCTCTCCTAGCCGTTTTTCTGTCTACGGCGGCCAATCTAAGCTGACTAACCTGGCACGAACTGACCGACACCACCGGTGAAACCTTAGGCGCAGCACCGACGGTTTTATATGCCGAGGCACGGGGGTATCACAACCCGTATCATAGTGTTGAGAAATTAAAAAAGATTTAACACTCTTTTTGGTCCGATATTCACCTCTGCTTACACCTTCAGGTATTACTAGCGTGAGAGCTAATATGAACTTGTAATGTAAACTTTAATTATATTTAAGTACAAAGTCGACCAAATTAATTTGCGCATTATATTAATTTACCATTTTAAAGTGGTTGTGTCTAACTATTGTAATCACGTGGTAAATAATTTGGGGTTATCGTGGGGCCTTTTCGCGATACGAGAAGGGTGACCATGTTGAAACATGTTGTAGTATAATACAAGTGAACCGTGACGAGCCGGGTTTGTTTGTAAACATTGTTAGTGGGTTAGAGAGTTATATAACTGTGTTGGTGGATTAAGAATTGTTGCTGATAGCTTTGAAATAAATAAAGAAGGAATCAATTATGAATTTATGATACAGGCAATTTTATTAGTATTTACAATTTATTTTATGTTATGAAGTAGAATAGATTGATATGAAGTGTCTTTGTTGTAATGTTACATATTTATTGCATAAATTTACACCTGTAATGGTAGATATAAGTAAGAAATAAATAAATAAATTAATTATTAGTTCTTAGACACGCTGGTTTCCTCACGATGTTTTTAATTACCGATTTCAGTAGCGGCGATGTAACAATTGACACGAAGATTTGGGCATGACTGAGAGTCGAACCCGCGATCTTATATTTCTATGGCAAAGAATGTGCCGCTGCGCCACCGCTGCTCGAAAAATTCAGAGAAAGAGAGAATTAAAAATGAATAAAGAAAACCGAGTTAAACAAAAAAAAATATTGTGGTTCATTTTTATTCACTTTATATAACTAAATGGAGTTATTAAAAAAATAAATAAATAAAATAAGTTTATTGAATTTCATGGCATATACATGATTATAATTAGAATATCGTTGTTAAACACGTAATAAACGCTTAAAAACCATGATTATTATAATTATTCTAACGGATGCGAATGCGAGTTGCGATCTACAGAGTTGCTCTGCGAATCTCGAATCATCTTGGTCACCCTACTGCCTGTTTGTAAAACCAAGGTCACACACACATTCGCAATCGTCTACGAAATCCTTGGCAGCGGTTAAAGACCTACGGAAGTGTCGGCGTCTAATATAAAATGATCTCCCGCCGTCAATACATTTCCCCGTTTTGTACGCGGGTTACGGTCAAGGAGGGGTTCAGTGTTTATTGGTTTGTAGGTTTTATGTCATCATGTCATGCGGCCTTCAATTCCGCTGTTTATGTAAACCGCGGGAACAAGTTTCTCGGGCTGTTGTTAGGGGGAAATGTGGATTTTTAGTCTATGACCAAACCGGTACCTATTACGTATCTTGGTGTTTAACGATAAAACTGAGGGTATTATTAGCATAATATTTTAAACTTGTACTATTAGTCCTCGCCCTCGCTTTGTCCGTGCTTAGTGTTAGCCACCAAAAATGCAAGCTGCTGCGTAGATCTGACGAAACAATTCGTATTTTTTTATTAGGTACAACTTGACAAACGACTTCATCATCAGCCTATCCTAGTCCACAGCTGAACTTAAGCCTCTTCTAAAGCACGCCACTGAGCACGATCCGCGGCTACTCTCATCCAGCTCTTTAGGAGCGACCATTAATTACGTTAGGTATTCTAGGGGGAGGGGATCAAGCTAAATATTTCCAAATCTCAGTAAAAAAACAGTAAATTTATTTGAGTGAAAATTATTTTTAGAATAATATATCACCAAATCTTTAATCTAATTTTTGTTTGATATTCGCTATTTAATTATATGATTGTGATTTTAAATTACGGTTATATTTACTAATACTTGTCCTTGCTAGTCTTCAATAAAAGTAATAAACAAGCTTTTGTTTTTTTCTCAATAATCCAACACGTATACAACCTAAATAGAAGTTTTGAAGAATCTCGCGTGAGATTGGGGGAGGGAAGAGGGAGTTGAAGAAAATTTTACGATACCCCATCAAGGGGGGTGGGGAGGGGGTCGAAAATTTTTCAATAATGGCACGTAATGAATAGACACTGCCTTACCAGCCACCTTGCGAAGATCTTCACTCCACCTGAGGGAGTCCTGCGCTACGTTTGCCAACCCGTGGTGGTAGAACTCGTGTACCCCAGCGGTTGTTGACAAACTGGACAAAAAAGTCATAATACGACTTACCGATGTGTGTCGTTATTTACCTCGCAAAGGTTCGAAGATGAATGAATGAATGAAAAAAGTATTTATTTGATGTATGTTGGTGGCGAGAGGTGCATGATAGAAGGTAGTCGTGGGTGTGATGGGGTGATATTCATATCTGCCTACCTCCGGGTAGTAAAGGCGTGAACAATATGCAGTGTTATCTATGAAGAATGTTTGACAATGTTACAGGTAATACCTACCAGTGGACAAGGGTGGCGATTTAATATTAGTACATTTAATTTATTTAGGAACAACTGACGACTCGAAGGTGAGAAAAAATCTATAGGTATGGCTTTTTATTTTAATGCAACTTGAATTACTCATTGTTTGAAGCCATAATTACTAGAAATTATAACAACAATGAAGAATAAACAGCAGTTTAGCAATTTATGATTACACCTCAATGAAAGTTGGAAACAATTTTGTGAATTTTCATAATTTTGATGTACCACTGATGATGATGTGTCGCTCTACGCCTAAAATGAATCTAATGATACCTCTCAAAGTCAGATGCGACAAGCCATTTAGGCTCTTGAGCGTGCCAAAGACATATACATACATATATACACTCGAAAAACATAACCGTCCTTCTAGCGCAGTCGGGTGAAAAGCGTGGCTAGCGACAGACAATTATTTACAGTTATAGTTAGGCAGTAATTCACAACTCTACCGTCTAGACTCGAGTACATGCGTACACGCACCAAACACAATGGCGCCGACGGTAAAATTAGCGCGAATCAAAGTCGCGACGCGACGTTTACTTAATTATTTAACTAAAATTTATTTCATTTTCGCACATCTGTTATGTAATAACTATCAGCTAGTGTTATTCCTGGATAGGCTAATAATAAAATGTAGATACCTAATTATGATGTATTAGAAAAATTATATCTTATAATATAACTTATGAAGTTAACTATAACCTCTCTTACGGGGTTGGTGTAAGGAATTACTATTTTATTTAAGAAAAGACGATATTTTTTATAAAAATTGATTGTTCTTTTCCAGAAAAAATTGTTTCATTAATAATCGATTTCTTCATCACCTCTCTTTACTCTTCACTATGGTAAATAGAGAACACCCAACCATATAGAGCAAAAGGTATAGAGCTTGGCCATCATTTTTATCGAGGACTTCATAACACCACCTTGCTTACTCACTTTTCAGTACCTACAATGTAGTATTCAATCGTTTTTCAAAATTCAAAATTTTGTCTTCATTCAAACAAAGATGTGAGTTGACCTTAACTTATTTCATATTAGTAAACCTGATCCCACAGTCAAACTCACTTACATTTTGTGGGACTTATATAAATCATAAGTTTCCCTTTTTTAATAATAATAAATTAAAAAAATCTTTTTGTAGTTTTACTTTTTTGCAGTCGGGTTTTAGGTGATTGTACTTCATATGTTTATGTTTACCTACATAAACATCAGTCACTTTTTAATCTCGGATACCTAAGATTCTTGAAAACATACCAAAAAAGACCGCAATTCGAAATCAAAGTGGACGAAGTTACGGGCAAAAGCTTAATAACCCATAATCGTATATAACAAAGGAATTCTCTATACAAGAACGCCTTTAATCCGAAAATTCCTTCGAGCTTCCTCTTCCGTTACTGTAACATAAAATTCTTATTCCAAGGCTACGCCGCGGCCTTGGCCTCGATCCTTAGTCGATCGATATCTATGTCCTTGGGTTGGTATCATAGCCCTAGATGACGCAATCGGGTTGTATCTCAAGTTTACTCCCAATTTATTTGAATTGTTGAAACAAATATTGCGTGTTTTTAACCCTTTACAACAAGGGTTGTTATGAGTCTGACGTATTTGAGTTTTAAGTTAGCAGTATTGGCTTTTTAATGTGTGTAATGATTTTGTATGTGATTTTTTATGTTTGAAAGATGAAGTAACGCCGATGTTCTTTAGCAACTATTAAAGAGAATCTACTCAGCCGTTTGAAGAACTTGTTAGAGTTGACCACTAGCCTACACTTCAAGAAGAATCCTGTTTTAAAGAGAATATTTATGTTCTTCTAGCAGCGGTATAAGCCTCACCTTTGAAATATAAGGTCGTGGGTTCGACCTCCGGTCGTACCCACACATCTTTGTGAGAATTGTTTAACCGCCGCAGCTCAATATCAGCGAATGAAAAAATCGTAAGACTGACCTAAGAACTAATCATTTGAGGACATGTGATATCCCCCAACTCGCACTTGGCGCGCTTGTGTAATGTAAATAAGGTTTAAACAGTGTCCAGCAGTGGGACACTAAAAAGGGTTTAAGTGAGATTTTGTTCTGTTTTTGGGCTATTGTCAGATTGATCGTTGTCACATTTAGTCTAAGCTAAGGACACAGCTCTCCGCACTATCTGTTACCATCTAAGTCTGGTAGACTATCAGGTAAAGTCTAGCAGTTTTTGTATGGAATTTAATTTGGTCTGGTTACTTGGTCTGATCTGGTTCGCGCCACTTCTTCCACTATGCAGTCGTTATCACACCTAGAAATATGTCCAAAATACTGTAATATGCGTGACTGTAGTGCTATTTTCTATTTTATTACTAATTTATGCACTTAAAGGTCCCCCAAAGTAATAACGCTAAAATAAAACATGGTACTTCTTTTAAACGGAAGTGAAGGGAAAATATGTATTTACAAATTAGATTTTCTTTTTATAGGGTTTGGTCGTCGACGGTTTCTTTATTGTGTAAATTGAAACGCAACTGAACCTTTTTAAAGACTCTTCAAGGCAAAGAGCATGTGGGCTTTCAGTTCAAAAGAGGTCAAATTATGACTTGCACGGCTTTAGACTAAGGTCTATAAAACCTGTATATCGACGCCGGATAGTGATAACCTTCTCTAAGTGTAAAAGGAGTAACTATTCAAGAGGAAAAAAAAAACTGCATGCTGTAAATTTTTTTACGACGTCTTTTATGTTTTTAATATAGAAACCTACTTTTGTAGCCAGCACTGTTTAATATTAAATAAATTGTTCATTGATTCTTCCTGTAAACTCAATGAAATAAATTTATGCGAAAATGCATTTACGACGTTTTTACTCTAAGGCCATTTCGTGTTCGATTAATACTGAATATCGAATTTTAGATTAACTCTTTTTTGTTTTGCGCAATCAAAATTGTTTAGTGATTATAATATCATATGAAGAAATTCATCTTTGGTATCCAACGCCTCTTTTCTATCAAGTGACCCACACGTCCAGATGTACCCAGGAGCGGGGGCCGTCACCCGACGATGACGCAAGCCCTACAATAAGGAAGTGAGTTCAATTGTCCGTGCGTATGTGGGATATTCTGTAACCTTACTGCGATTCATGTATAAAAGAGTAAGGTTTCTAAATTCCTATAGTTCGGTTCGGCCGTTTTCGGACGGCTCACCGAAAAAGTCCGGTGAACCAATAAAGGCCCTTCCTACCGATTGGGTTAGGTCATCCGCAGAAAAAAGTTTCTATATAGTCAGCAACACGCAACTAACGCAGTTCTGTCAGTAGTAGGTACAATAAAATAGGAAAATCACCAAATAGCATAATGTTACAATTATATTAAGTGCGTGATGACTGACCAGTCCTTGCTGTTATCCACAGGTGCATATTATTCTTTACTGAAGAAAAGAAGTCTACTTTACTTACTCGTATTACTTATTTTATTAATGCAATGCGTGGTATAGACCACACATCTTTGTGTGAACTGTAACATGCTGCTCTATATCGGTGAAGGAAAACATTGTGAGGAAACTGGCATGTCTAAGAACTAATCATTCGAGGACATTTGACATCCACCAACCCGCACTAGGCCAGCGTGTGTGGAATAAGGTAGGACTCAAATGTCTAACTCTCTCAACTCGTAAGATATTTGAGTGAAGGCCAGTGCCTAGCTATGGTACACTAAAAAAGGTTGAAGTGAAGTGATTTAGAAGTTAGAGAAAACACAAATTTAAACAGCGACTTTATGTTACAAAAGTATTGATGGACAAGAGCCTTCTCTTAGTTGTAACTTTTTTATGAGTTAATAAGAGAGTTCGGGTCTTATTCCATTAGCATCCTAGTCGCATATGATGTACCTTATTGTAACTTTGTGATTGAGAAACAAATGAATTTATTATAACTTTTACCTAGTATCTGCAATACTTTCTGTGATAGTAGTGATAGTTATATTATTTTGTGCGATCCTACTAATATTATAAATGCGAAAGTTTGTATGGATGTATATATGTGTGGATTGATGTTTGTTATTTATTCACGTAAAATTTACTGGAAGGATTTGGATGAAATTTGGCATATATATAGATTATAGTATGGAATAGCTCAAGTCTACCTTTTTCGTAATACCATGCGGGTGAACCCGCGAGCGGTACCCAGTGTATAATAAATATTGCGAAAAATATACTTATGGTTTTATATCAAATTTTGCATAATACTTTAATCGAAATATTGACTATTCATTGTTCATCATCTGAATAAGTGCTATTAAGTTATTATCAGTGACTTAGATAAAGGAGCTACTATTAAAACAAAATTTACTTATTCAACGACAGAGTTATTTAAACATTAAACAAGTTATACACATTTAAAATTAACAGCTAATGATAATATATAATACGCAGAATTTGTAATTTAATATGTCATAAACTAACTAGTTTTTGTAACCGTGAGGTATGAATCAGTAACTAAATATCATATTAACAACAATAATTATCTCATTATCATTTAAATAGGTAGGAAGGCTACATGTTAGTAACGTTGTTTGAACGACTATCGAATTTAATCTGAACACTTAATTAATATTTTTATTAAAACTTGTAATAAATAAATATTAATTGCGAATTATTTATTTAGGGAGACTTTTGGTCTGTGTGTGTGTGGTTTTTATTTAATTTATTAATGAAAATCTTAAGGATATAAATTAAATGTCTGTTAAACACGCATCTAAGTTTATTCATATTTATATTTTGTTACTAAAATAAAAAGTTCCATTTTTATTTTGATATTATTGTTTTATCTATTTCATGCTACTTTTTTTGTAACTAATTGCTGATATTATTGTTATTTTTGGATTCATAATCGCCATAGTCATGCGCATTAATATATCTAAGAAAATTTTCTTTACTTCGACATTTTTAAAAACGGTTTATTTTTTTTAAATTGTGTTTTTGCTTCTTATTTTTTAATACTTAATACGAAATGACTGACTACTTACTGATTGTGTCAGATTTATTGTCTGTTGTATTAAGCAGCTAATTTAGTACTAATAAGTATAAATAAGTAATTCTACGTAGTAACATAAAAAAATGTATTTTTTTTATTTTTTTTAGGTAATTGTAACGGACTGCAACATTGTACCTAACAATTTATGTTTGGAGACATATTCATCAGAACGTAATATCTCAAAACAAATAAAATAACAATCTATGAATAAATGAACTAAAATCTAACTTAAATTTACAAAAGAAAAGTATTATATGTAGTATATTACCAGTTATCTGGTTTCCATAGTACAAGCTCTGCTTAGTTTGGGATCAGGTGACCGTGTGTGTTAATGTCCCCCTATATTATTATTATTATTTATTATTATTAAATTTAAAACGTAATCTCTAAAACCCTATATTTAAAAAAAAACAAAATTTATACCAACATCTATCTGTATCTAAATTATCCTAAACAAATCTACAAAACTATTGAACATGAATTCTGAAAAGACTGAAACGTCGGGTCTAAAATCTAAAATAAACCGCGATAAAATCCGTTAAAAAGTAGTTTTATTTCAATGTGTGATATTCGCGTAAATCTAAGACAATACTATCTACAAAACTACCTACGTTCTTGAAACCTAAAACTTATTTTGTTATAGAATCACCCACTAAGTGGAATGTGCCGCGTATTGACTGATTTATTGTTACTCGAGATCACGTGAGCTCCAAACTTATAGATATGCAGAATTATATCAGACTACTGGTTGTTAATTCGCTTTAAGTGCACTTGTTTGGAGGCTACTGAGATTTATTCAGCTCTTTTCGATTTTTGTATAAAGAAATCACCAGTTCTGTATAAAGTACTTAAGCTTTCGTTCAGCTGTTAAAAACTGAAACTTGTATAGAACTTGTGTTTTCATAGACAAACGCTGAATAGGGATGAATAACGCTGCCCACTCACGACCGATTTTTATGACCGATTTCGTGATAGTCTCAACGCGTAGCCTTGAGTTTAGTATTGAGTTGCACAAAACCGCTTTTAAAATCGGTGGAAAAATCGGTCCACCGCAATCCCTCCGCAGTTCCTACTGTTAAAAATAAAGAGATGCAAATATTGTCATTTTTTTTTAAAAGTCCCAGTGTCTCGCAATAAAATCCGGATGGTGGAATGATCAATGTCTTCTTTATCCTATATCAGGCTTGCGCTTGATCACAACTTGCCTGTTATTAAGCAATGATGTAGCGCTTTAATTAAAAATTTTATTTTGTATTTTTGTCTCCGTTTGGTTATGTAATAATCCAGCAAAAACTGTCCCGTCGACCTTAGTTATGTCAATATCAACTAAACCATTAATTATATTTTAGGTACAGTGTTTAATTTGTTAATTAACCGATACTGAGGTTAAAGTTTAAGTGTATTTACGTAACTATTAGTTATATCATTCTGTTGTCAATGACAGTTGTTTGGGTGATTCAAGATTATTATGATTATCTGCACGGATGTTGGCGGAATTGCAATGTTTGTTGCAATAGTCATTAAAAAAAGATTATTTATTCTACCTATATCTTATGTTGGTTAACCTGAAAGTGTGTTTTCATAATCATCTCTCGGTGGTATTATTATTACCTTACAACACTACACTTTTTCCGATCATGGCACAGCAATTTCAAGGGGATAATTGTCGCAAGCGCGAAGAGGAGCGGTATGTGCTGTATATAAACGGGGTATAATAACTTTTGGTTATGGTCTTAGGTGTGAGTAAGGTACACCTTATAGCTACGTTATGTAAGAAAGCGTATTATAAAATTTCAGACTATCTAACGGATAAAAACGCTTGGAATTAATTCGCTCTAATTCAACACAATAAACAAACAAAATGTAATAGATATAAGTACTTAATTTAAAAAAGAAAAAAGCCAACTGAGTTTTTTTGGCTGTTTTTCTCAGTAGTAGAAATTGGACTATTTTTAAGTAGACTCGCGTCTCAAATAAAATTAAAGCATATTTTCATTAATTCATTCATTCATTCATTTACAAGGAAGTTGACATCTAAAAGGTCGGTAATCCGCGGGTGATGTAGGTGTTGCAGGTGTCCATAAGTTACGGTGACTGCCGTTCGTATGCTTGTTTGCTGACTCGGTAATATAAATAAGTATTAAATAATATGTTGATGACAAAATCAGAAACTACAGAATGAAATTTCATTCGCCAATGTATTGATTCGTGAAGTAGATTTGAAAGAAAAAAAAATTGACACGAACAGGCCAGGACTCACACAGGATCATCATCATTCCCCTTGCCCCCTTTTTCCCATTTCTATTGGGGTCGGCTCCCAGTCTAACCTGATGCGGCTAGCTACCAGAAATATACGAGCGACTGCCATCGGACCTCGAAACCCGTAGGGGAACCAGTAGCCGAGATGGTTAGACCAGGTGTCAGATTATATTGGCTTCTGACTACATGTAACGATTGTCATAGATGTGTTAAATGACAACCGGGACCGACGGCTTATCGTGCTCTCCGAGGCACGGAGGGTAGTCCCTCAACCAACCAGACACGGAAACAATTATTTTGTTGTTACACAAATATTGTCCGGGGCGGGAATCGAACCCGCGACCTCCCAGGTACAGTATAACCCAATCGGACAGCTTACACCGTTCGACTACCGAGGTCGTAACAAATAAAAAAACTCATTAAAAAAAATACAAGTAAACATATGACCCATCAATTGCAAACCTGGATATTGTTCAGTAAACGCTCTGAATAACCCACTGGAGGTGAATTTACGTGTATAACTCACCTACTACGCGCACGAAGCAAGGGCGGGTCGCTAGTAACACTTGCATTACATTTTCACAACACGTGCGCAAGCGCAAGTACCTACACAATATTACGCAGTCTGCACGCCTGATGCAACGGAAACAGACGACATTCTACAGAAACACTGAAATATATTCCCATGCTTTATTATTAGCATTAAAACAATGTCGGCGCTTACTTCATTTTTAACCAATTTCCAGAAAAGAGGAGGTTATATATTCTCCCCCATTTCTCCCCCATTTGTGGATCGATTCTAAAAATCCTTTTTTTTATTTAAAAGAATATACCTACTCCTGAGGTGGTTCTATTTATATTTATTTGCGTGTTCGCGGATAACTTTATCTTTAGAGTGTAAAAACAACACTAATTTGTTGAAACGTAGTTTGCGGGTAACTTACAAATAAATTCAAGTTGTAATACCCACACCGGGTAAATATACTTTCTTACTGTGTTTAAAGATCTTTAAACCGAACTTCGTCGTTTATAAACCAAGTTTGATCTTTATTTCAAATCCGTACTCCGTACGCTACTCTTATTGGTGTTTTGCGTCTGATGCCCCCACCGACAAGATACCTGCTAGACATCACATTAATTAAATATTTCATGTAATTGTAATTGTCAAAAGTTACGATTCCGTGCCCACACATCTATGTGTGAATTGTTTCATCGCCGCGGCTCAATATTAGTGAAGGAAAACCGGCATGTCTTAGAAGTCATTATTTGAGGACATGTGACATCCACCAACCCGCATTTGGCCAGTGTGTGTGGATTAAGGCCTAAACTTTCTCAATTCGTAAAATAGTTGAGAGAAGACCCGTGCCCAAATGTGGGACACTAAAAAGGGTTGAAGTGGGGGCCAGCTAAGCAGTGTCAAGTAGGTATCTTGTCGATGGATACCCGTTATTTTGCATTGCGATCAACTGTAAAATCTCAAACATCCTTAAGATTTAAACTTAAGATTTTATTACCCTTTTTAATAGCCACTTAAACTTTATTTCTTAATAACATTCATAAAATATGCACAAATGTAGAACCAAATATATTTACAAAAACAAATTCAAAAATAATATTTATCATAAACATCCCATATCGCTCATAAACTGTAACATCATCAGTACCAAAACCCAAAATTAATTAAAGAAACATAAAATTTGATTAGTAAACAAGTGTTTAGTAGTTAAACGTCTGATTTAAACTTGGTAAAGTTAGGTCTAAGATGCATATGGTGCTATAAAGTTCCTTTACATCCGTCCTGGATGGCAGATGGGCTGTCATTCACACCAGTGTCAACGCACCATAAAGGACATACCAAAATTATTTGCACTTTATCAATGAACAAACTTGAACACGAAATAGAAGGAAACTCATACAATGACTAGTGTTGTGACTCCATCGTTAATGTTAACGATTAACCGTTAACAGTATGGAAAAGCTGTTATTCTGTTATTATTTTTTAATGCTGTATTTTAACAATTTAAATAGGTCCAATTAAAGAAAGAAAGAAAGAAAAACATTTATTTGGAAAGAGAAAAAAACATAAATGAAACAATTAAAAGATGAAAAAAATAAAAATCAAAGAGTAAGTGTGTGTAACATCGTGTCTGTAACAGTGGTTCGTTTGTATATCGGTTAGAGCAAATATTTGCGGTTTTTAATACAAAAATAACAGAAGTTGTTTGGATTCCGGAGAATTTGAGGCCCATAAAAGCAAAAAGTCGTGTTGTATTAAGTACGGCACATAAAAAGGTATATAAAATGTGTCTATTCGTTTAGGGGTTATTTTTATCGGTGTGTCTGACACCATACAAACCTAACAAGTCCGTTACATACTCTGCAAATAAAGAACTCATGTGTTTTTATTTAAAAAAAACATATTTTTATTTACACAGACTTTAGAACATTTTTGTTATGTATTTAAAGCATTCGTTCTGTACTTCTACCCATTCCACAATGTTTCCTAACCTAGGGTTTGCTGGTAGAAAATTCACATTTGAATTAAGCTCGCCTGTGTATATGTACTGTTTCCTATTTATAAATGTTTTTATGTAAGTGTTTTGTGTATAATAAAGAATAAGAATAACAAACAGTTGAATAAAATTGGTATTAAAAAATGTTAAATTAATACATAGTTACCATTTTAACGAGTTGTTGTATAATAGTCGATTCATTAACAACAATTTTAGCCCACCTCTAACCTATACTTCATTAATATTCTGACCATGATCGACAAAATGGCGATTTATAATCGTCATTGTAGAGTAGCTAAGATGTTCGTTTCTTGAAACTATAAAAATACTATTCTAAATACGATGACATGTAAATAAATCTAAAATGAAATATCTGAAATACAAGCGTTTTTGAATTTGCAGTAATAGGTATGTATTTACTAAAATTTAAACAACACGAGGGGAATTCACTTACAAAAAGCAGTATTTAGTCAATTGTAATTAGTGAAATACTTGGAATTTAACACCGAATAGATACAAATTGCAAATTAATTCCTCAAGATTCGTATTAAAGTTTTTGCAGCAGTATACTTTTTATATCATGGCATTTTTAATTGTTATCCACACAATTAATTTTCAGAAATTGCTTTACTAACTAGTTAAAATTAATTTAAATAAATAGAAATATTCTAAATATATTTGTAATTGTTTGATTTTGTTTAAATATTTAAAACACATCTCGTATTTGATTACTGGGTATTATAACGTACGTAGTGTGCGTACGCGCATCGTCGCCTCATTGATATTGCGTGATGTCATATCCGCCCGCCATTCATGCCGAGACGTTCATTCATGAAACTTGCGCTTTATATTACACTGAAATATGAGCTCTATTTCTTTTAAACCAGAGTTCATTTTTGTTTGGTGGGTGGTAGTATGGCAATTATTATTTTTTAATGACATTTTTTTTCGATTCTAGATCGTGAAGCGCAGGATATGTTCATTGTTCAGTCACATGTTACAATTCAGGAAATTAACACAATTTAATTAACTTACATGTTAGTGCTTAGCAATTTTTGCGAGCAGGGTGATCGTACTTTAAATGGCGGCGATGATGTCATATTCATATTTATTACTTAATCCTTTTGGTTTTAGAACGTAGTTTGCCTACGAATTAGTCAATTAGCAACTTATTATGAACAACGCTTTAAAATATATTATTATATTTTACTAGTTTTCCGCCCGCGGCTTCGCCCGCGGATGTCAGTTATCGCGCTTAACCTTAAACCTCTTTTTTCGCAGTCGGATAAAACTATCTTTTCCTGGGTCTCGAACTATCTCCATACAAAATTAGTTCAGTAGTGTAGGCGTGTAAGCAACATTTTGAAATCGGCAAGCCCCCATAGGCATGTCCATAAATCTATAGGAGTTTCATTCATAAAAAAAATCAGGAATCTCCAAAGTAGCATACATGTACATGTAAGTAAGTAAACGTTGTTCTTTTCCAATGCTACTTTTTAATTTATATGTAGCTTTTTGTTGTTTGTCCGCTAGCAATTTCCAGTAATTATTATTGTTATTGTTTCTCTTGGGTACTCTTTGTCTTTAGATTAAGTTTATGTTTAAGTCACTTTATTTAATGATGACTGTTTGTACCAAAATAAAAATAATAAAAAAAAAAAATATGTCTCACTTGGTTGTCACACCGGTGAAGGTCGTTTTTCTACGGCTCTTAGACCATAATGTAAATTTTTCATTTAATATCCAAGAACAAATAAAATTTAAATTTGGAATTCTATTAATCGGATTGAGTTATAAACATGTCATTGTGTCAAAATAAAAAGTAATTTAGCTAAAAAGCACGAAGGAGTATTGATACCAACTTCAAAGAAAATCTCCCTCAGAATAATTTCTCAGGCTTCGCCCGCGTAGTATTAGGATAAAGATAAAAAAAATTGGAAAAATAAAAAACACGTGTTTCATTATTTGTTTTAAGCTATATTTATACCGAATTTGAAGTGAATCGGACCAAGGATTAAACAGTTCTGCAATATTTAGTTTTTCCAAAAAAGCTCATTTTACACTCCCCCTGGGGGTAGTTTTGGAAAAATAAAAAACACGTGTTTCATGATTTCTTATAAGGTATATGTGTGCCAAATTTGAAGTGAATCGGACTTGAGACTACAGATCCAGAGAAACTTTAATTTTTACCAATAAAACTCATTTTCCACACGTCATGGGGGTAATTATGGAAAAATAAAAAACCCGTATCTCATTATTTGTCTTAAGGTTTATGTGTACCGAATTTTAAATAAATAGGACCAAGGAATAAAAAGTTACATACAAACTTCACCCCTCTATTTAACCCTCTTAGGGGATGATTTTTGAAAATATTATTAGCCTATGTCCGATTCTAGGGTATACACTACCTACAATTCAAATTTCAATAAAATCGGTTGAGCGGTTATGGAGATACGTGGTAACAAACCTTCACACACACACACACACTTACTTTCGCATTTATAATATTAGTAAGAAGTAAGATAAGATTATACGAAATGGGTGATTCTATTGACTGGTTTGACTTCCGCCTTGTGTGTAGGCTAACGACAAAATTAAATGTGGGACATTTAAATACACTAAACTTTTTTTTATTGACCTAGGCATAGCCAACCTGAATTCAAGACAAAAACCGGTTATACACAAACTCACATACTACTATTCAGTGTTTACCACAAAACGTGACGAAACTGCTCTGCGATTTTTTTTTAATAATAATTTTAACATTTTTTTATTAAAATATCAAATTAAACATTTTTTTGTGTAAAGCGGTTGCATAGGTATTTCGGTACCACATAACATAGCACTCACGCCAGTAAAACCCAAAGGTGTAGACAGAGGTCAATATAACTTACATTTCGCATGTCACATGTCACATGTCCTCGAATGATTGGTTCTTAGACACGCCGCTTTCGTCACGATGTTTTCCTTCACCGATATTGAGCAGCGGAGATGAAGCAATTTACACAACGATGTGTGGACGCGACTGGGAATGGAACCCGCGACCTTATATTTCTTTATGTTTCCTGGTAATTAACTGGTGGTAGGCTTCGGCAGTGGTTAGTGACCACCCATCAGACAAAGCCTCACCGCCATGCGGCCTTGCTGTGTTCCGGTGTGATGTCTGGTGACACCATTTAAGAGGGTGGATCGAAATTGTTGCTCCTTTATGGTTTCAACCATAAGGAGCCTCATTTCACTGCCACCTTCTCACCGAAAGTCATTCGTAATAACGAGTGAATCGGTACATTGGGCTGGCGCGTCCCATCGTAGACTACATCATTGCTTAACATTAGGTAAGTTGTAGTCAAGCGCCAGCCCATTCACGAATAAAAAAAATAAAGGCGAGGCCGCTCCATAATAATATAGGTAATGACTTTTCTCAATATTTTAATGGCATATTAAAATTAGCTGTTGTCAATTCGTGAGATAGTTATGTAAAAATGTATAGATTTACTCATGGACATCAAGTTTATTACTCAAGAAAAGTATTTATATACTTCATCGTTTAATATACTTAGTGGAAATAGTTAATTAGGTACATACCTAATAGCTTTGCGTACGCGCCTTTAACCGCGCGTTTTAGCGAGTTATGAATGTGAATAAAACTTTATCACTGCGCAGTCGTATAAAAGTGGCCTGTGCTACGGAGAAGCTATATCTGTATTAATAAAAAATAAAATAAATTAACATTTATTTCGGACTAGTAAGGGTTGTGCATATAGGGTTAGTACAAAGAAACAGATCTTAAAGTACATATCTATCAGATGTTAATTTATTTTATTTTTATTTTGTAACAAGGTTATGTTACTAGGTGAGCAGCGGTATCGCAGCGGTACGGGTTTCGCAACATGACATTTGAAAAAAAATCAATATAACTTTTAAATGTGTAAACGTATATCCGGAATCGAAATCATTTCAAATCCTAGATAAACCAATTTACATAACACAAGTACAAATATTAGTTTAGCAAGCAAATACTGATCAAACACTCGGTAACATTCAACCACTATGTTAATAGTTCACCTTTGAATTACTGTCAAAAATGAAGCGTTCAAAAGTTTAACATTGATTAAAAGTTGGTGAATCTATTAGTAATAAATGTAATAATACAACGTTCACGAATTAAAACGGAAGCATAAAAAAATATAGATACTTGTACGCACTTGTGAGTCGCCATTGTCATAGTTTCAAGGGCAAGCGTAGGGTCATGATGACAGTTTGTCATATTTCATACAACTACTTAGGTAACACTTATCTTTAGATAGTTATGTTAACAGATAATAGATTAAAAGATATCTTGTATTTCCCAACTTTTTCATTTTTCATCTTTTAATTATCTTATTAGTTGAGAGAGGCCTAAATCCACACAGGCTGGCCAAATGCGGGTTGGTGGGTGTCACATGTCCTCGAATGATTAGTTCTTGCCTATATTGAGCAGCGGAGATGAAACAATTCACACAAAAATATGTGGGCACGACCGGGAATCGAACTCGCGACCTTATAATTTCAAAATCGTGGCCCCTACCGCTGCCCCACCGCTGTCTAAAAATTCAGAGAGAAAAATTTGGCGGCCTAATGTTCATTATTATCATCATGATTATGATAGAATGGTAGCAGACAAGGGCCCCTGTCCTGACCAAAATAGGTCATCAGCATGCTACGATTATGAATCATAACTCTGTTACCAAGTATGGTACAACTACAATTTTATGGGAATTATAACGTATCGGTTGGGAATGGATAACTGACCTTGCTCGACCTAATCAGATAGCTAAGTGGGTTGCTTGATATTTGGCAGATTTGAGCATTTAATAGTTTGTAACTTCGATTTCAGTGATCTGTGGGTTGGAAGTCGGTTAAAATGAGCACGCAGTTTTGTTACTGATATTTCATTCCTTGATCTTCATCAGCTTGGGATATCCACTGCTAAACACGCCTCCCCTTAAGAACGCCACAACATTAGCGCCCCGTAAATGTCTCAAGACCAGTGCGTTCTACCCGTTATGACATACTGAGCCGAAACATGGACACTCACGGTAGGATCGGTCCGTAAATTCAAAGTCGCTCAGCGAGCTATGGAAAGGGCTATGCTCGGAGTCTCTCTAAAGGATCGAATACGCAATGAAGTGATCTGACAGAGAACTAATGTAATCGACATAGCACACTAGTTGAAGTTGTAGTGGACCGGTCATATCTGCCGCAGAACCGGCAACCGCTGGGGTAAACGAGTTGAGTTGAGACCACGAATTGGCAAACGGTTAGGCTTAATCCACTTGTAGACTAGAATAGGCTAATGATGATGACGATGTAATGTCTCAAAGTCATCAGTCAAGCTCATGGTGGAGCCCAGTGCTTGGCACATTTAGCAACCAAGCTATAACTAACCTTTGTTTTATTGGTTTAACCTAGAAGTTAACAATAATATTAACATTAGCCTTACAAATTATTGATGATATTCAGATCGCATATGTGTTACGAAATTCCTCATCAAAACCACTGGTCACTAGGGATGGGCGTTGTAGAAAACATCGATAGTTTCCAATAACATATTTATCGATAAAATTGTACTACTCGCGCTGTTTGCAAAGTACTGATGTTTTTATTAGATTAACTATTAATCAATATAAATATAAAATAAGTGTGACTCAGTTAAAAATAGTAGATGCCGACAAAGTTTCAATGGTCACTCATTATAAAGTATTCGCAACAACGCGATGGATCGAATAAAACACTCAGTTAATTCGAATTCGAAAACATAATGTCGAAAAAACACCGTTTATTCGAAATTAACGTCGATGGTTTTAAAAATCGAAGTATATCGTCCACCACTACGGGTAAGTTTCACAGTCACACGTAACTTATAGTTAAACATTAGTATGTTAATATTGTATTGTCTGTCCGCGGTTAATGTGATAGCAATTAATGTATACGATGCTCCCACGCATACCCACTGCTGTACAGACAGGATACAAAATCATAGTATTTTATGTCAATAAAATATAATAATATATATAATATTGGCCAGAAAATCAATATAAATTTCAGACTAGTTGATCAGGTAATCGTCAAAGAAAGAGTTAGAATTTATTTGAAATAGCAGTTACGGGTTTTATTACAGAGATATGGTATTATATTAAATGCTAAAGTTAAGCCTCATGATATCCATGTTCAAATGAGTCGTTGAGCGACCATTTACAATGGTGGTGGTGGGTTTTTTCCAGCTTGGAAGTATCAAATATGCCTGTAAGAAACACCAGGAGCTATGGAAACAAACCCCAGGGCTCCTCCATTCCAAGAAATTTATAGGCGACTGGCCCCAAGGTACTCTCAGAGACTGAGGGGCATGACCAGGACTAAAATCAGACTGGTAATAGGTGCACTAACTGGGCACTTTGGGCTGCAGAAACACCTGTATAGAATAGGGCTCGCAGAAAGTTCCACTTGCCTAGCATGTGGAGAAGCTGAGGAAACCATGGAACACATACTGTGTGAATGTGACTCTCTAGCGAGAAAACGGATAAATGCATTAGGGGTGGACCACCCTACTCCTAGTGAATATGGCCTCATGTGTCCCCGACAAATAGCAGCGGTCATGGACAGGCTATGTGGAGGAAGAATACTTGAGGCTTTATAGAATCAAGGGGAAGCACAAAAGATCCCATTGGGTCGAAGTGCTCTGGGTTACCAGCCCCATTGTTAAGATAAGATAAGATAAGATCCCCAACGGCTGATTTGAACATGGTCTTGAATTTATATTTTGTTGCTGACTGTTCTGCCATCACGAGGAATAAGCCCATCTGACAATTTTTTCGTAACTGAGTTACATACACAAAAAAAAAGAAACTTAAAAATATGTCTCTTATTAAAAACTCAGTTACGAAATAAATGTCAGATTCCCCCTTTTTCCTTACCACGGGTGGCAGTGTAATTTTACAGATGTAGTTCGGTAATGCTTTTGAAACTATATTAATATCGAGATACACAGTTTACATTAAGATTGTTTTGCTAACGTTACTTAATAGTTAAGGATGATCGTTGTACAGTAAGCTCATTAAGTTTTCATAATGCATGCTTGCTTTTCGAATTCGTGAAATAATTTTGTATCGAATACACTTTTGTACATTCCTTAGATTTTTCTTACAATATTGCATGTTACAACATATTTTATAATATAAAATTTGTGTAATGGCCCCAGTACACAGTGGGTCATAATTGTCACAATTTGATGAAAAAAAATCTTTATTTAGCTTAAATAAATGTAGTACGGTCACAGCATCCCTAGACCCTACACTAGGATATACTGTGTCGTAGGGTACAATCACATACAAAAGGGTTGATGTACAATGATTATCGGTGGCGAAGGGTGGAATTTATATCTCTTCACTACCGTCACCGTTCGTTCTGACACTTGGTGTGTTATACTTCTTTTTGTTGCTATTTAAAACTTTAAGGCGTTACATAATATATTATTAAGTACGTGTGATATTGACCATTTCCTAAAGGGATGCCGATGGGAATCGGCTTGTATGGACTCTTCGCGACTGGTACCTACCATTAGAGTCAAATTTAGACTTCCGCAAGCATGGTAGGCAGCAGTGGCGAAGGGTGGAATTCTGAAAAAGGGAAGCCGGAACAAAAAAGTTCTTACTTAGGAAAATAATATCTCTTCACTACCGTCACCGATCGTTCTTACACTTGATGTTATACTTATATCTGTTGCTAATTAAACCATTAGGCATTACATAATATATTATGTATTAAGTACGTGTAATATAAACCATTTCCTAAAGTTGAACTCGTATGGACTCTTCGCTACTTAATAAGTTGGAAATTTAAAGCGAATGGTAACAATCATGGCCCATTGTGTACTGGGGCCATAATACGTATTCGGCCTAGTTTTTGGCCAACATCTTAAGAATAATTCCCGATTCTCAGTTGGCGGCAATTACAGTAATATTTAGGATCTAAATTAGCCCTTGACTCATAGACAATTCCTAGAGCAAAGCGATAAAGAAAAAAAACGATCCAGAGGAATTAGATACAGTTTCTCTGGACCCTATACTAGGATTCCCTGTGAGGTGGGGTCCAGTCTTTTCCCAGTAACTTAGAAGCTGATCATTTGTATTACTAACAATTCTATAATTTGTTAAAGAAAAAAAAACTATATATGTTGTCTGTGTTATAAAAAAAGAATAAATAAAACTAATAACAGAAAAAAAATAGGAAAAGCAAGTACCTACTAGGTACCACAATTCGCTTGTATCTCCCTACTAAATTGAACCGATTTGGATGCAATTCAGTAGGGAGATAGATAGAGAACTTTATTTTAGTAGTTTCTTTGACACTTATAATGTTTACAATGATAGGGATTAATACGTATTTTAAAAAAAAGGCATGTATAAAAAATTACATCTGAATTTATTCAGCCGTTTTCTCGTAAAAACTAAAAGTCCCCATCCATCTATATCACATCTAGTACCTACTACTCACATCGTAGTTATTATTAGTAGGAAGAATGTTTCTAAATGGAAATGTCAACCGTTTCATATTAAAATGTACATAAAATGTGTCCTTCACGTAACTGTTAAATATTTAAATATATATAAACTACATAGTAACATGTGACGTTTATGTTAACCAGTTAGTAGGTCAAGTTTAACTAAAACTCAGTAAAATTACCACATAATTGTATGCCAATCAATTAATTATCTAATGTGGTGATTTAATCTTTTGTATCTATATAAATGAAATTGACGCTTTTCGCGCTAAAACTCTAGCAATCAGCTGATAATCAATTTTACGGTAAATTGCATAAACATGTCTTTTTTGCTGTAATTATGTAAAATGCTATAGAAATTGTTGAAAATAAAAAATCTAAAGTAGAATAGTATCAAAAATGAAATTCTCTACTATAGGCCCCGACGAGATTCGAACTCGTGATCTCCTGTTTACTAGACAGGCGCTTTAACCAACTAAGCCACGGCGCCTTACGATATGTGCTGTGAAATACCGCAATCATATCAACTTGCGAACTAATGAATATCTCGATCATCATACCTACAATATTAATTATAGTAGTTATACTAAGATTAGAAATATGCTAGAACAGTAAAAATGCTCTGAATTTTTCGAACCACATCTTTCAAATTTAATCAATTATTTATCATATTGATAAAAATCGATACATTTAACACTTGACGCATGGAAAATGTATCTATAAACTATGGGTTCAATTCGAAAATTATTGAGATTTTCACGGCACGGTCTAATGGGGTTATATGATCGGATACTGGCAATTTGTGAAATCATGTATGTATTCATAATTTTATCAGGCGGGCGTGGCGGCGGACAATGGTTAGTATAAATAAAATAAATTTCGCAATCTAATCTTGTAAAATGACATCATACGATACGAGTAACGAACACTCGAATATGCCTGAACTGGGCTGCGACTGTCTCATTCATTAATTTTAGCATCCGTTTTATAAACTACTAGCTTTCCGACAGCGGCTTCGCCCGCGTGTATGTCGGTTATCGCGCCTAAACATTACCTTTTTTTTGCGCAGTCGGATAAAAACTATCCTATGTCCTTTCTCGGGTCTCAAACTACCTCCATACCCAATTTCATCCAAATTAGTTCAGTAATTTAGGCGTGAAAGCGTAACAGACAGACAGACAAAGTTACTTTCGCATTTATAATATTAAGTAGGGACTAGTAGGGATTATGGTGAATTGTTGCTATAGTTACTAGGTTTTGCTTTTCAAAGAAATAAAGTTAATAAAGAAATAAATAAATATTCTGGGACATTAACACACACGGTCATCTGGTCCCAAGCTAAGCAGAGCTTGTGTTATGGAAACCAGGTAACTGGTATATACTATACATATAATAGTTAATATACATACATATAATACTAAAATTTAGCAGTGCTTTATTTCTGTATATATTTGAAGTCAGTTAAAAAACAAGGAAGATTCTTAAGATCAGGCCGTGTCACGGGCATCATGCCTGGTACTGTGTACGCTGCCCAGACAGGAGCACGGATTTGAAACGTTCTTAGGAAATTTTACACAGTACTGGTAGATATTGCGCGCATTCCCCTCTGCCGTTGTCCATGAACGGTTTGTATGCATCAACTGTTCATGTTTTGTGTTTGTGTGCAGCTTTTATTTATATGTGCATTGAAAATTTGAAGAGTCTTTAGACTCTTCAAATTTTCAATGTGTGCTGGATTTTGTTACTTTGCCTCTCTTAGAAACGGGCAACTATCTAGTACTAGCTGTTCCGTATAACACCTCCCGTGTAAAATGCTCTAAGAAAAGTTACATACGTTTTGTATGAAGCCGTTTATATTACCTAAACAGTTCATGATCTATGTCCCTTCCGTCACATGCACTGTGATAAAATGCTTTGTACTAAATACATGTAACGTTTCAAATCTGTGCTCCGTTCGGGTCATGGTCCAGTTTAATCTCAATACTCCCTTAGGCGTAGAAAAGTATGATTCTGGATGTTTTCTGGAGTAATACATAAAATAGTGCTTCAACCTTATTACAACCTTGCAAAGTTTATGCGCATCCATATTTATGCCAATTAAAAATATATATTATTTTTTTCAAATAGTTTCACAGTCGTGCAGTAGGTAGCACTTGGGTACAGTATCCCGTATATAACGCAGGCGACGTCGCGGGCGGCAACTTAATATACTTGTATGTAGTTTAATATATAGTTAGGTAATCAGTATTACAATCCCAGCCTTCAGCAGTAGTAACAGTTGTAACCCTTTCTATCCCGGAGCGCTATTGTTTCTACCAACAATGTCCGTACTTGACCCCCTGACATATGCCGTCACCTTGTGTTACCTAGAACGGAATGCTTGATATAACATTGTTAGCTGTCTGTACTTACCAATTACTAGATACAAGTAGATATTTATGTACATACTTATTGCAACGATTATGAAATCTTTGAATTGACAGTTTTTGTCTATTTTCTCAAATAACTTTAAATTTACTAAAGGAATATTTTCTAAAATAGTTTAAATTTTTATTTCGAACTTTAGCAGACCAAAAAAAGATGGCGGGATTATGTGAATGCATTCGATATAGATTGGTCAGAGGACGCGGGAGACCAGATATGATGGACAACGTTGGCGAAAGCCTTTGCTCAGAAATGGGACAGTATAGGATGACAAAAAAAACAGCTCTTATTAGGTATTACACCCTATAAAAGTTCAATGTTTCCTATTAAGGTGTGGAACTCTAATAAAAGTCACATGATTCTTACAACCGGTGAAAAGTTGGTGATAATTATTCAGCCCTATTATACTCAGGTGTAATAGATATCCATAGTTAAAATGATAAAACATCTTCGATGTAACGCACAGATAAATAGAATCATGCTTTTGACATAAAAGACTGGGCTGGTTGAAGCCAGTCGCGTATGAAATTATTCGATCTACAACAGTGTTTCTCAAACTGAGGTAAACGTACACTCGGTAGGTTACATTTGATAGTTGAAATAGTAGTATCACAATGGAAATGATAACGTGATTTTAAACTGTTAGATTAAATTCATTATAAGGTTTTTTTGCATGGGGTACTGCTAGCATCTTTGGAATAGGTTAGCTAAATGCCAACTCGAGGTGTTGAAGTCTATTGAGAATCGAGCCAAGAGGCTTATTGGCAGCGGATTCCTCGTCAAGGCTTGAGCGAACTAGTAAAATTTATTATCTTACGCAATAACTATTGTTTCTTTAAATTTATTTACTCAAAATCTGCATACATGTTACTTAATTACTATTCTGCCAAACTACACAACAGTTTGTTGGCAGGCTTGTATGTGCAGTCCGCTGTATAGCCTCAATTGTAAACAAGTTAAATTCATTCCCTACAGGTATTTCTTGATTAGTTTATACGAGAGGTCAGAGGTTCACAGAATTTATCAACTTTAACAGGGGTACGTGTGACATAACTTTGAGAAATGTTGTACGTAGGAATAGATCTACAGTGGACGGCGCGTTTCACATATCAATTTCAATAAACAAAGGTAAGTAAGCATAATATAGTCTAATTAGAGATTATCTATTAAAAGGAAGTCGTTAGTTATCTGTGCCTCATATTTATTTATTTAATAGAAGAAAATATATGTTCGTTGTGTCGAAAGCGGTTACGTTTATAGTGTTTATACTTGCCTGTTGAGCTATATTCCTGCTCTAGTTTTTAACCGCGGTCTCGCCTGCGTAAAAACATTTTGTTTTGACAGCTGCTATATTCACATCTTGTGAATTTCTTGGGGTTGAGTGGATTTCACAGTAGTCACAGTTGAGTCAGGGCCCCGTAGAAACCCGAAAGGACTAGACTTCTACAACTGACTGTCAGCGGGCAGTATAATTTTCACAATGTGTACAGTTCAAATGTCAATTCGACCCTTGACCATTTTTATTTTATTATTAGCGATGACTGTGTCGACGTTCTTAAATTACGTTATCTTTGATGTTACGAATATATGGTTATTTTTAAGATAGCTAAATTTTATACTTCTCAATACATTTAACCGTCATCAAAATAGTTTATTAACAATCATTGAAACTTACTTTCACATTTATGATATTTTAGGATTACCTACAAACAGTTGATAAGTGAAATTAATTGAATCAGGAAGTTTAATACATTAATATCGGATTCCAACTGGTTATTTGTTCGCTTATAAAATTTGTCAGTGTACATTTAATTAGAAGAATTTTAATGACATCATATCCTAAGACCGATCCCTTATCTAAAAATTTAAGATCGTTATATTTTATGACGGTTAAAATCAACACTTTCACCCCTTGTGGTAAAAAACAAGAAATTAAAATAAAAACCTTAAGAATTCTCACACTTAGCACCTGTTAATTTCTAGTAGAAACTTGCCCCGACTTCGCACGAAAGACCAGTAGAATTGTCACCCAAATCTTAGTCTTAAATATACATTGGTGAATAGTACAAGGAAATCTGTCCACCACTTTTGGAATTCATCGTGTCTTGACAAGAGACCGCGTTGATAAGATGACCGCCAGCCAGGTAAAGTACCGATTTGCGAAAGATTGCCAGCAGAGAGAACAGCGATAATTATATGATTAGGTAAACAAACAGAAAAACTAGTCATTTCCCTTAAATTTGCAAAAGTTTTGAACGTAAACACATTACATTATATATCATGTGCCCCTTCGTAACGTCCCATCTCGCCCCATTTAATCTCAAACTTAGTAATTTAATTTCTACTTCGTGATTATCATTACCTGTCTACATGACTAGAAAATACTTAGTGTTTAGAAACGGATTTCCTTATGGCGAATGGTGTCCTTCAACTTGTTAGTCACACACCATGACGGGCTAATGGATGAGCACCTTCGCTGTCCACACTAACATAAATAACGTGAAATTATCTATATTAATCAAGTTATATGCGTGGTTTATGCTTGGAAGCGCTACGGCCAAGTTCAAGTTTTTGACGGTAATATAAGCACATAGAGTAGGTGCAAGGTGAAAGAGATAGCGATTTTTTAAGGTAACAATTGTGATTGTGAGTACTGGTAGTTTCTTACTGTTAACGATTGGTTGCTCGAACTTCTGACTGCTACTCAAATGTACTATACAAAAGTGGAATATTGTACTGGTTGGGAAAACATTAGTTCAGGCGGGGCGAGATGAAACTAATTTAGAATAAGTCGAGACGTCAAATATCGACAGTGAATGGCAACAAGTTGAAAACTATTAAGGTGTATTAGCAACTTAGATCTTATTATCAGAAAAGAGGAATAGATTATCTTACTATGACAACTGGTTTTACTAAAACATAATAGGTGCAAACAATCCCTAGGATCTCAGCCTTGGCTTGCTTTAACACAAAACGCTCTGCCTAGAACGTTTACATAAAATTAATTACGCCGAAATCTACACCCTACTTGTGATATACATCACATCTCGATGTCTAACTCTATGTTTAAATCATTCCCCGCTATCTCCTATGCCTTGTGTGTAACTAATGTATGTGTATGTAGCTAATAATAACATGCAATAATGCGCGCGCGTCTATACCGACATGACTTTTAAGTTCTTCGCTAAGTCCTCGTCGGTGAGGCAGGTGGGGTAGGTGAGCCATCATTATTATAGACTGTGGGAAATTCCTAACTGAAAAAGGTAGGGTAGGTTGTTAAATTAGGGTTTTATTCTATTGTAATTTACGCCTAAAGTAATTGAAGGAGCAAAACGAGGTGATTGTCATCCAAGTGACAGATTACTAAGTACCCTTCTCCATGTGTTGCCAGTTATTAACGATCCGAGATTAAAACCTAAGTGAACACCTACACCTAGGTTAACATTGCCCGGAAGCGACAGAATCCATCAACCGAGATGTCTGAAATATTAAGGTCTATTGAGGAAAATAAGATCCCAGAGCTCGGCGCACAACCACCTCTACTAATCAGTTAAATTATTTATTCCTAGCGAGTTTCCTCATTTAATTTATGTTTGTACTTTATGTGGTCTATTGTGTAGGTAGGTAGAGTACCATATTAATCAAGGACTTTGCATAGTTTTAGGGACTATGAACATGAGTTTATGCCCTCCAAATGTTAATAGTTTGTTTGCATAACCTTATCGCGTATAAGTTATGGCATTAATACTAGGTAAGTCTGATATTACCATATTTGAAGGACACCCTACAACAAAGCTTCGACTCCTTTCGATTCATCTTTACGGAAGTCGTTTAACCACCAACATAATTAGACCCCAAGAGCGTCTTCAGCTCTTTATAATTAACGACTATTATTAGAGTAAAGTTGATAGGGTGGGGTCAATTAAAACTGGTTGAGTACCACAGTATTTGGAACTTGGATTCTTAGATTGTTTATAAACGTAACATGGTGATTTTTTTTTTAATAATTACTGTGAGAAAACAGTAATTAATTATTTATGACGGTATCATTTTACTGGTGTTACGCATCTTTACGCTTTGTTAGTTTGTGTTTATACAAACATCAGGATTTATAATATACTATGTGTTGTGGCTATATAAACAGCGGTGAAATGTGTTTTCTTAACTCGACATGATATCTTTACTTTCCAACTTCTTTAGATATGGTGCTTATAAAATTTATGCTGGATCCATGATATTTCTCTTCGCTTCAATCCTTTCTTAGTATCTCACTGCAGGGCACGGGTATTCTCTCAACTATTTTACGAGGTGAGAGAGTTTAGGCCTTTTTCCTCGCACGCTGGCAGGTGCCAGCTGTGCGGTTTGGTGGATGTCACATGTCGGTTTCCTCGTGGTTTTCTTTCACCGATATTGAGCAGCGATGATGAAACAAATCACACAAAGTTGTGTGGGCACAACTGAGAATCGAACCCGCGATCTTATATTTCTAAGGCGAGGCTTGTACCGCTGCGCCACCGCTGATCATTATAAATAGTTCAGTTGTCCTGAAACTTGTCAATTTTAATAGTACTCTCCAGAAAACATATTGTGTGGGTGTGGTTACGAGCAACAAACAAAGTTAACTTGAACACACTACTAATTTATTACGAAATGTAAAAATAATACAACGAGTGGTAAGACAATTCCTAGACTAATGTTTGTTGCACGGATGACTGTAGAGAACTGTGAATAGTTCGTGATGCGACGCCCGACGGTCGCCACGCCACTTGTCGCATTGCCCGCGCGAACCTCAGACTAGACTATGTCGAAGCGTTTCGTTACAACGCGCTGCCGCCTCGCTGTCAAGTCGGCTCCCGTACTAATGACTTCTCCGACATATTTTTATGTATATTTTCAATGGGTCTGGTTGCCTGAATAAATTACAAAAAAATATATCACCTGTACACACGGCTTCACATCAAGCTATACATTTCCAGTATATGCTGATCTTGCATTGTATAGGATTTCCGTACAACGAGACGTCATTATAAACTGGATTTGTAGCTTGATGTGAAGCCATTGTACAAAGCAAGGGCAGGTCGCTAGTGAATCAAAAAATCGTGTTAAATAACTCAGAATAGTACACATCGTCACAACCTTGCTTTAATCTCAACACGGAAGGCGAACTGATAGGTCAGCAACAGTATTTTGCAAATAAACCAAATTGAACTCTATTTTTAAGCTATAAGAATCATTTTCGCTAATTTTTATCACCCTTAGAGATTTTATCATCTGAAAATACGTGTGTAACATAACAACCTCACCGAAACAGATTAGGCGTTGTTTAGGCCAGTTTATGACTGTTCCGGGCCTCCGGGGGGTAGCCTAATCATAGAAGGCTTAAGAGTTATTTACTTACTTCACCCTAACGGTCTGTAAATGATATTAAAGATACATCAGTTTTGTTTTTCTATACGAAAATGATAGGTTTGTTCCCTGAAAAAGTATCGAAACGAATTTCTTTGTTTTCTCGTGCAACTCTTTTTATTGTCCTACTAGGCACGGGTATTCTCCCAACTTGTTCCAAGTTGAGAGAGTTTAGGCCGAGTGCGGGTTGATGGATTAATTCAAAGATATGCTGGTTTCCTCACGATGTTTATTCGCCGATGCCTATTATAGAATAAAACAATGGTGAACGTGTTAACTCTATATTAATTAGTGTTGCGGTAACGATAACCACGACTAATAGCTATCGTGGGTATAACGCACGGTAACAACACGTATTGTTGGTCGCATGACGCATGTTGTAAAAACTAATTGCTGAGACTATCGCTACAATAATTGAATTAATTACTTCAAACGTTTTAAGTACGCAGCTAATAGAGGAATATACACTTTGTAAGAACACACAGTCGAAGTCAAATACAAAAAAGTTTTTAGAGACAACGTTGCCCGCACACCGCTGATTTTTGTACCGATTTTTATGACCGATTTCGTGGAACTCATGTCTCAGTCTAAGTCCAAGTAGTAGGTGTAGGTTAGGTTCTTATCAATACAGATTAATCAAGCCCAAACACCAATTAATTGCTGTAAATGGTTGAGGAGTTCTCGCGACTGTCTTTCAGTTCCATCGCCAGATCGACTTCAGACCTTTATTAAATAGTTGTGCTTTAAAATATTTAATGAAATTATCGAGATACGCACTAGTTGCTCCTACGATTTTGGAAGGTTCCCATCGATTTCTCTGGGATACCATCATCATACTTATTTTCCTATGGTACCACTCTTCGAATATCTTCTTTCCAACAAAAAAAATCATCAAAATCGGTTCAAACTACGGAATTATCCGCGAATATTTAAAAAATAATTTCTAGGTTTGCCCTCGATTTCCCTTAGATTCCATCGTCAGGTCTTGACTTAATGCCAATGATGGTCTCATGATGGCCTCAGGAATTTAAGAATAAAATAAAATAAAATAAATATACTTTATCATCAGACATCACAGTCCATAGGTATTGTTAGTAATATTTAACAAAATAACTTAAAAAACTATGTTAATACAAGAGAACAATATACAAACATAATTTAATATACATAATACCAGTACCTACCACAATAAAATAGATAGGTAGGTATGGGCAAAATGGATGCAACCCATTAACTTACTTTATAGCACGCCCGCACGGACGTGCAACTCCGTGTATCGCCTAAAAATGGCCGCATCCATTCTGTCCGCTATCATCCTCAGGACCCTGTAAGTGCTCCCCCACAAACCATGCACCATCGAGGTCATCTTTTTACGCATGATATACTCTTTCAAATTAAACATTAATTTTGAGGAACGGTCTACAAACGGAGGAGATAATAATAATATAGTGGGACATTAACACACACGGTCATCAGATCCCAAACTAAGCGGAGCCTGTACTATGGAAACCTGATAACTGGTAATATACTACATATAATACTTTTCTTTTGTAAATATATACTTAAATATAGATAATTAGACACAAGACAAACAGACATATTTAAACAAATGTTTGTCAAGTATCTTACCGACCACGCCGCCGGCCCGTCAATATTGGTGTACTTATAAAAAAAATACATACTGTCGTATATAGAACCACCTCCTATTTTGAGGATGATGTAGAATGTCGACAATCTTAAAACGCCCCGAAAACCTGATACTGATGCGCACAAAATATTGCTAATATTCACGCTCGTAATCAGCTGTTTAATCACGTGGCTCGTTAAATATCTGTTGGCATTGAGAACTACGCATTGGCTGTGGTTTTTAGTAGATAAGCGGCTGACATTTCAGATGTGATAGCACATACAAATGTTACTAAATTACGCAACAAATTTTATAAAAGTCTTCTCTATTATTTTATTGTAAAACCATTTACGTAAATTAATTAATATTTTCAAAATATTTCGTAGCAGTTTTTCTGCTTCCTAGGGCCATATTTTTACAACAAATTAGATCTATATAACATTAGATTTATATAGTTTAAGGTTGACATAGTATTGTCTTAGATTTACACGAATATCACACATTGAAATAAAACTACTTTTTAACGGATTTTATCGCGGTTTATTTTAGATTTTAGATCCCGACGTTTCAAAGTCTTTTCAGACTTCATGTTCACTGAGAGACACTGTGAGCTCAGTTTGCTTAAATCGGAACGCAACTTAAATATTAATGTTTGAAGGTAGTCAGTAATAATTGTGATTAATATTTTTGGACGTCAAATATCTCAGTCCACCCGTGAACATGAAGTCTGAAAAGACTTTGAAACGTCGGGATCTAAAATCTAAAATAAACCGCGATAAAATCCGTTAAAAAGTAGTTTTATTTCAATAGTTTAAGGTTAATCAAATGTAAAATATTTTTGTCGGATTATTTATAATATTATTTTATTATAAACATAAAAAAATAATCAAATTTAAGTGATTGGGTTTCTTATCATATTAGAATTGTATTTAAAAAAGTTATTATTTTTGTGTAATCATTATTATTCTTACGTTGTTATTATGTAGTGGTAACAAACCCGAAACACAGGTTCCACCTAGTTCGGGTAATAATGTAATTAGATTAGCATAATATAACTGTTTCCGATTTATATGTAAAATGACGACTTGATTTTAATAAGTTTTATTATTATATATTATTATATTTAAACAAATTCGTTACTTATTCATGTGGTACGACTTCAGTCGAGCGGTGTAATATTCGTTTCCCGGCCCGAACAATCTTTGTGTAAACGACATTTGTTTAGGTGTCTGGTTGGTTGAGGGACTTGCCTCCGTGCCTCAGAGAGCACGTTATCCATGAGTCCCCGGTCCACCGGTTGTCATTTCAAACATATATAACAAGATAACCGTTAAAGGTGTAAACCTATTTCTTTTCTTTATTTTAGCTGTGGTTACCTTTAACTAAACGAACGTAGCGGTTAAATCTTTGTACAAACTACTTATTGTGTGTTTTGGACGTCAAATACCTCAGTCCACCCGTAAACATAAAGTCTGAAAAGACTTTGAAACGTCGGGATCTAAAATCTAAAATAAACCGCGATAAAATCCGTTAAAAAGTAGTTTTATTTCAATGTGTGATATTCGCGTAAATCTAAGACAATACTACTTATTGTGTCTTAAATTATTAGTAAGGATCAAATATTCCAGTGTATTATTCACCTAAACTCCGCAGCACATAGATGGAGTGAATAATACCACCTCTTAAATATATCAGATTTTAATAGAAACATTTTTTAGAATTCCATACTTAAATTGTGCCACATTGAAATGTTTTGTTATAACTACGTAAAATAAAGTCATTCTATAAATCCCGGTATTAAAATTTATGATTTTATATTTTAGAGAGATTACGAATTCGTTTAAGACGCAGTATAATATGCAGTAGTAATATATCTGTATCTGGGTGTAATTTATCTTTCATATTTTATGTATAAACAAAAAAATATCTACTTGATATCTATTTGATTTATATAGCACAAACAAATATTTGCTTATTTGGGACTAGATGGCGCTGTGTGTGAAAATATTATTATTAGTATTGTCTTAGATTTACGCAAATATCACACATTGAAATTAAACTACTTTAAAAAGGATTTCATCGCGGTATCGCGGTTAACCGTGACTTCATTGTCACGGGTGACCATGAATTCTAAAAAGGCTGAAACGTCGGGATCTAAGATCTAAAATATACCGCGATAAAATCCGTTATAAAGGAAAAATCCGTTATCTTGGGAGCGTTACTCACAAGTTAAGCATGATCAAGGTACTAGGTCAATATCAGCAGGTAAATACATAGTGCACAGAGTAAGTAATTACTATGGAGATAGAAAGTTAGAAAAAAGAATACCTTATCTTCTTAACAGCCAGCCGACATTAGGGATATGGACGATAAAAATAAGTTTGTAAAATCACTCAAACAATTCTTACTTAGCCGTTTGAATACTGCATAAGTGTACACCTTTATCGACCTATGAATTGATATAGTTTGTTAAAATTCCACGCACTGTTATAAGTATTGTTAACCTGAATGTGTGCACCCACAGACAAACTGTTGAAACAGTTTTAGGGGCAATGAAATATTGTAATGTTGTAAAATTTGATATTAAAGATACATACATAAAGTAGTTATATTTCAATATTATGAGATTTCAATCCATGAGTAAAACTCACAGTCGAAAGTTTTCAACTCAGACGCTACAAGGCTCGTAGAGAAGAATAGAACGGCAACTTGGGTGGTAGCAAAAAGATCCTAGCGGGACATTTGCGTACGGAACCCTAAAAAGAATCCGCAGTAAACAGACAGGCGCTATCTAACAAAAATATTATCATTATAGGAAGTAAAATTGGTATCAGTAAAATCATACGAGTGTCTATTATTTTGATATCAAAAGATATAATACTAAACTTACTTACTTCCCCGTTCTTTCATCGGACAAGTAGAGGTACGGATAAGTTCCACCGATATATAGAGAAATTTGCACGGGTAGGTACGCACAAAGCGCTTTGCTTTCACTTTTATTGTACGAACTGCCATGTTGTGGAATTTGATGCCGGAATATGTTTCCCGATAGCTGTAATCTGCCTGTCTTTAAGTCACGAGCGAATCGGTTTTTAAGGGTAAGCAAGTTCCATCATAGTTTCATCATTGCTTCACATCAGGCAAGTTGTGGTCAAGCGCAAGTCTGAGAGCCAAAACACATCGCTTTGTGGCGCCGCACCGCAAGAATCGGCAGCGCAACGCTCGTATGTGTTTTGGCTCTTAAAGGACTAATATTATAAATGCGAAAGTTTGTATGGATGTTTGTTACTCACGCAAAAACGAATACACAGAATTGGGTGAGATTTTGCACAGAGATAGATATTCTAAAATGGTACATCTACTTTCTGTCCTAATATGCGAACTAAGCTGCTGGCGGAAGCTAGTTACAAAATCATTTACGAAATGAAATGAAAAACCGTTCAGTATATGAGATACAGCTAGGTGGAGTGACGATCTGCGAAAGATAGCCGGCAGTAGCTGGATGCGACAAGCCGAGGACAGGGTGAAATGGCGCTTATTAGGAGAGGCCTATGTCCAGCAGTGGACTGCTGATGATGATGATGATGATGATGATATGAGATTATCGTGTAATAAGAATTGTTTGCGCGACCCGGGAATCGAACCACTGGACCACCGAGGCAGTTGTAAAAATAACTAATAATTTACTGTTATTTGCCTGATTATAGCAAATAGGTAACTTGTGTAATAAATTTGAGATATGAATATTATTAAGTTTAATATCTATATTTTAAAAAACACGTGCGTATGATTTTGATAAAATATATACCTAATGATCTTAACGCACACGTGCATTACCTAATAATTAAATAACTGAATAACTCTATTGTAGATTTAAATAAAATATTCGCACGTATTTTGTTTAGGTACCTACGGGACCATTTCGTAATAACCACACTCAAACAAAAAATAATTTTGTAAATCCGTCCATAACTGACGAACATAAAAAAATTAATTATGCAAATATCCGAAGATGATCACCTCTTTTTTAAAGTCGGTTAAAAACCCGGTCGCTGTTTAGCTTAATAAGCTAGGGATCAACCGGGCTTTCCCTCGAAGCCTTCTCATATCCTACTAATATTATAAACACGAAAATTTGTAAGAATGTATGGATGTATGTTTGTTACTCTTTTCCGCAAAAACTACTGGACGGAATTGAATAAAATTTGACAAAGATATAGATTATGGTCTTTATGAACACATAGGCTACTTTTTATCCCAATAAGTACCACGCGGGCGATGACGTGGGCGGAAGCAAGTGGGTACACAACAGCAGTTTTATCTCTTCAGATAATTTGATTCACAAAACGGAATATGACACTGCGGTTGGTGGTTTTTAAATATCGCTGTAAAGATAAACTAGCTCTTCCGTGAACATCTAATAGTCCAAGATCCAGTACTTATGAATCGTGATTTAAATTGATAGGTACCAATGAACTAATAACCGCTGGTATATTATGTTATGTGAGTGTCTCTGTGTCTGTGTGTCTGTGTCCAGTGAATCTACTTATCAATCAATAATAATGATGTTTTCCTTCACCGATATTGAGCAGTGGTGATGAAACATTTCACCCAAGGATATGTGGGACGACTGGGAATCGGACCCGCGACCTTAGAATTTAAACGCGAGGCTGATACCGTTGCTCTCATATATGTATAGATAGGTCATCCGAAAAAGAAAGTGGAGACCACATTTCGGCAACAGTGGTCTAGGACGCCCCCAGATACGGAGTGATGGTTTGCAAAAGGCTGTCGTAAAGTCGTACTCGTAATTTGAAGCGCCAGGCGAAAACAGGCTTATATGTATTGATCTGTTAAAGTGCGATGATTATGATGACAGTAAATCTATTAATTCTTCATATCGGTCTTACTATTCATTAAAATCAACAAGTAGTTTTCTAAGCTCGGTATCCACTACAGAATGAAAACCTCGTAAATACATTTTTTCACAAATCTATTTTATTGCGTTTCTAGGAAGAAACAATAGACAATCAGGCAAGTCAAGCGCAGCCTATTTTAAGATTAAAAAAAAAAACAATCTTATTGCATCGAAAAATTCTGGCTATAAAGTGGCATATATTTCTATTCTATAATATAAAAGACGCCGTACAAAATTTTACTGCAGTCAGTTCTTCCTCCTAAAAAGTTACTTTTTGTATATTCATTCATTCATTCATTACGAAGTTTTTTACCCTACGGTGTAGGTATGATAAACATCAGTTCTAAATATAGGTGTATCTCAAAACAAGGCATTGACAACCATTTGCAACTGCCGTTATCCAGTTCACGCTATCTATCAGAATGTCATGCCATCTAGTCTGACAGTGTGCTAAGCTATTTGCTTGCTTGTTTGCCACTTAAGACCGTTTATCCTGTAAAAGTATTGCAAGTCTATTAAGAAGGTTCGCTAATCCAGTGGTCTTGCACAAACGTATATACTCCTAAATCTACAAACAATTAGTTTCCGTTTACGGCTTCGTCTGTGTGGTCCTTATTGAGTTAAAAAGTAGGTAATCTATGTGTTAATCCAGACTGTAATCTATCTCTGTGCCGAATTTTATAAAATTCTTTTCGTAATTTTTGGGTGAAAGATTAACAAACATACATCCATACATTCTTACAAACTCTCGTGTTTATTTTTATTAGTAGGATAACGCAAGTGGTGCCTTGGATCTTTGTCTATAAATACATGAAACCATAAAACTCCCGACATTGCATCATGGGGCGTGGCGTATTAAATAAATAATCATTAGTTAACAAACCCAAGATTCCTCAACAAATTAATTATTCATACTAACTGGCTTCGGTTATTTATATTTTGATATTATTTTATATCGATTAATTATGATAATTCTACGCGTTTGCATGGCAACACTTAAATTTGTAAATTTAGTATTTATTTCTACAAACATTATTTGTACCTGCACGATCCTGCTTCGCACGGATGCTTTTAAATTTCCCTTACAAAAACCTTGTTGTGACTATAACGAACAAATTAAAAACTGCACAATTCTTTGACGTAGTTCTCAGGTTTTGGAGTGACCAAATATGTTGTAAAGTAGCTTACCCAGCGGTAAGATAAAAATTAGATAGCCTTCCTCAATGAATGGGCTATCTAGCAAGAATTTTTCAAATCGGACCAGTAGTCCCTGAGATTAGCGCGTTCAACCAAAGAAACAAACTTTTCAGATTTATATTATTAGTAAATATATCAATTATAATTTTTTCAGTAGGAAATGCTCACCGAATAATCTAGACCTAAAAATAACTTGCAAAACGTTAGCCTGACAAAACCTTTAGTAAAAAAACAATGGGAACGAAAAGCCTGTGGTGCATGCATACATGGTGTACGCATGCGTCTTTTATAAAAAAAAAACCTTTAGCAAAATATGTGATTTTAATCATTGTGGTATATGAAATCAAAATAAAGAACGGGAACTTCTACTTTATTTTCTTAACAATACTAGATCAGTTTTAATACCCATTATTTACCAACATTTAGTAATTGCCCTGTGAAACGATGTCGTTTTGTTAACTATATGTTGATTGTTTTATTATAAAAAGTTTCAGCTGTTTCCAATTCGTTACGAGACTACCTACTTCGCTTCGGTGCGTGGGTATTCTCACAGAGTCTGTTGTATACTTCTAGCTTTATAAATAAATAAACTTACAGTTTCGGTCAGTGTGTCTGTGTGTCAACATTAAATTGTATTCAGAAGGTTTACAAACGAGTTTAACTTACCATCTTCAGTTTCATTTGTCTATTGACTTGTTTTGCTTTTAAGCAGTTGTTTATGCGATGTACAAAGTTTAAATCCTGGGTCAGACCAAAAAAAACTTGACTCAGAAAACATGGAAAACCGTCCAGGTAGGTACTTTAGATTTGAGATATGAGAGATATCATATCTCAAATCCAAAATTTAGTAATGATTCTTTGACGTCTTACTACAAACGATTCCATAACTTTATGCTTCATGGAGTGGACTTTCTGTATCATTAATTTGTTGTGTCTGTTCGCAAAATATCGGATAGCAACGCGGCCTGTCAAATTATCGTAGTAAAAGAGGCCTCGACCTAATCGCACACTGTGTCCTTTTAACCGTCGCGGTTTTCGTAATCGCGGTGAAAAAATCGCGTTCGTGAATTCATCCACGCACTATTTACAAATCATTTTTGCGAAATACTTACCGTCCAAAACAGGTAATAGGTACTAAGCCACCATGCTAGAGGTAATGATTATTGAGACAAAGTCACTGTAGAAAACTGCCATTCATAACTAGAGTACAAGAAAGAAGAAATCACCGTCGACGGGCACATGCTTTCTATTTATTTTCGCTATTGGTACCTACACGTTACTATTTCACGTATACAAATACAAAATATTTTATTAATCCATCAAAAAAGTAACATAAAATGGTGACTGGGACCTCTTTTTACCTATAACAATGCTTGTAGTAGGAGGCCCCGCTCCTTCGTTAACCGGCATGTAAAATATTAGAATTATTAAAATGTATCTAAGTACACACGGCTACACATCAAGCTATACATTTCCAGTATAAACTGACCTCTCATTATACGTAAATCATATACAATGAGAGATCAGCTTATACTGGATATGTATAGCTTCAAATAGCACATTTTAATGGAACCCCATTTACATAGCTTACAGGAGTGAATTGGCAGGAATCTTTGTCTTACGAAAAAGCGTTCTAGGGACTTATCATTCTCATTCTCTTCCTCTTCGTCTCTTTATTTGTTGTTGTTATTGTTGTATACCTTTATTCATGATAATAATCAGATTCGGATAGAAAATTTTGCGCTCGGGTAACAAAACGTTCGTTAAGTCTACTACTCAGGTTTTTTTGTTGTAATGCGCAATAAAAAGATAGGCGGTAATTAACCGCTGCGACTAAGAGCCGTAGTGTGCGCTTTACCTTAATATTATATTATCACCATACTGCCCCACTAGTTCAAGGGCGGATCATTTCATGGCCGTGTTACTGATAATTTAATGTACTCGTTGCGTAATAATTAAATCGCTCTGGGAATTTATAATTGGGGTTTTGGAGATAACAGAATTAGGTACTTACGCTTTTAATGGAACGATGTTGGCATTGGCATGGTATGCGTACAATTTGAACGTTAGTGGGGTCCGTTTCACGAATTTCGTGGTCAAAATGCTATAAAATTTAAGTTATGGAGCAAGGAGTTTAGTGTCAGATGGAAGACTTATTATTCAAGCTGTATTTATGTTCGTAACGTAATTATTTTTTTTATAACTAAAAGAACACAAATTATAACGAAATTAGCGTTTATTTTATAATAACTGTCATAAAATAAACTAGATAACCTAACCTTTTTTATAAAAACTTAGAAATTTATCTACATACATACATTTCATACTTCCCTTAACTTTTTTACTTTGACTTTGCAAAATCTTTACATTCAGTCAGTATAGAGTATACATTTTTAGTTAATTTTAAGACAGAAAATGTCTTAAATATTCAAGTACAGTCCATCAAATCTAAGAAGTACCGTTTGACAGTTCTAGACGTAGTACATTTAGAATTTTATTTGTTGTATGAAAATTGTTTATGTTATGTTAAAATAAAAATAGCTTCATAATTCAATTATTTTATAGGAAAGCTAATAAAAATATTGTGAATTACTCCTCTATAAAGCTAATTTAATAGAAAACAATGAAACGTCAAAAGGTACTTCTTAGATTTGATGGACTGTAGTTCTCGAAGACATTTGTTACGGTTTACCTACCTACATCCGTTTCATAATTATAGTTTTTTATAGATTTTTACCTCTGCTCGCCCCCTAATTTGGGACCTAAACATAGATAAACATGATATTCCGCCCTGCCTACACATTCAGGTAAAACAAGCGCGACGTCTATATATTTTACCTCTGCCTACATCTTCAGGCACACTTCAGACCTTCATAAAGTACGATGATGTGTCTTCTGAATACTAAATACAAGCTCATTGATGTGTTTTACCGAAACTACAACTGTTTAACTTATTCTGTACCGAAACATGGTTTTACGATTAGCCGGTAGTATCAACAGCCTTGTCCCTTCCTGTCCGTCATATGATCCATTCATAAAACGTATTTATTTGCATACCGACACTTTTGTTTAACTATTTGTTAGATAATTTAGCTTATTGCGGTGGGTTTGTCTGACTACTTAAAATAACTCGTTCTTTAAGAGTGTGAGTGCTTTAGGAGTGGCGTATGTCCAGCTGTAGACTAGAATAAATGTTTATTCAGACAATAAATAGTTAGATACTATGCCCTTCTTTTTCGTCGGGAGTTGAAACAGGGGCTAGTGCAAGTTATATATTCAATCTCCTTACCGTTCTATTATATTTGTTCTTACCTATACAAATAGCGGTAATCTCTGAATATATGAACAAGTTTCGTTAATATGTAATTACTATAATAATAATTAATTATTATTATTATAATAATTAATGGAAATAACTACTCTTTTAATATGTCAAATTTCCTAATAAATACTTAGTTGAAATAAAACTACTTTATAATGGATTTTATCGCGGTGTATTGTACATTTTAGATCCCGACGTTTCAAAATCTTTTCAGACTTGAAGGAGTTTTTCTTATTTTTCTCTGCGTAAGAACTATCCTTGTACTTCAAGGAATATTATAAAAAAAGTATTAGGAAATCGCTTCAGCCGATCTCGAGTTATGCGCTTACCTACATTGACTATTGTGAGTTTAGAAAATTATATATATTTCAAACCCTACTTTATTATTCTTTAAATACAATAAAAATTACTTGTAACGTTGTTTGTCCGCGATGGACTCCCTAAACTACTGAAGCGAATTCAAATTTCATGTGCATACCGAGTGCAATTTGATCCAATTTGAAAGATAGGATAGCTTACATCTCAATTTATAGTCGCAATATTATTTTATTGCAAATTATTTGTCTATTATTTGACAGTCAAAATTATCTGTTAGCTCCAAACGATTCTAACAGGTGGCGATATCTGTTGACTAGATTGAGTAAGTATTCAATAGTGTGTTAAAATCTATAGTTATTACAATTTTTGTCTAATACCGATATCTACCCGTTCGAATCCGGGGTGGGCCACTAGTTATATACTAATATGTTATTACTACAAAAATTCATTGATACTTTTATACTTATACATATGTAAAGTATGCAAAATCAAATTGGGCAACCAGACTTTGGGCATTAATAAAATTTAATATTCTACTGTGACTACCTAAAAGCGAAACTGAGGACGTTTCTTTGTAATCAAGGCTGTTACAGCATAGCAACAGACTCTATCTAATGTCTGACGCTTTATCGTTGCGTTGGCAACAGCGAAATAGTGCCCACATATTGAAATCCAGAGCTGCCAACATGGAACTGTAGGAGATTTTTAAGTGGTACTTAATCTAGTCACGTATCGTAGGCCGTAAATAGGGTATGTTAACAATAGGGATATTCCGCAAGTAAAAAACGTGGCTTATGCGTGTATGAATACTAAATTTTGGTCATTGAAATGTAGTATGCTGCTGAATAAATTGTTTGACCTATTTAGAATAGGTTTTATTATTATTAAAAACCTAAAAAACATTCTTGACCGACTGATGGTTTTAAATCGAGACTTCTTTCCATTTAACCCACGCTTCCTTTTCTCTTAGACATTATCCTAATATCCTATCCTATAGTAGTGCGGTCAGCCTTTATAATTTAATGTAATTGTGACATAAAACAGTACATAATTCTGTGAAATTAAGTAGGTACTATGCAAATAGTTTGTACTCTGGAGATGGATATAGACAACATAGTATTTTGAAATATTTACAAGAAAGTCACTCGGAAAAGTATTGTATGTATACAAGATGAAATGGACCGCCCTCCACAAACTGATAGGATGAAATCAGTAAGCACTTCATACTGAGATGATTGGTATACATGAAATTAGTTGAGGAACTTTGTGGGTATCCAATAGTCGTGCTTGGTTTTGTTAACTTATCTGGAATGTATGTATCGTATGTAGGGAAACCATAATAGGAACGGCCAACGTCTCCACTATGGGGTTAGTTCCAACCACCAAGCACACTCGCGCCGCGTTATTTCACGCATCGTTCCATAAACTTATGCATTGATGGATGTATTATTTTGCTTTGTTTCATTCAAATCGAGTGCTGCGTACAGATTAGTATTTGTGAATTGAGAATAAGCAAAAAAAAATATTAAAAAAATATATTTATGTATAAGTATTCGATAGATGCAACCTCACAATTTGTGTGAGGGCTGTTCCTTCTACCCTGTACTATACAAACAGGTACTTACGTATATTAAGTGTGTTGTGTGTAACTATTTTTACCAACAACGCAACGGTTAGGTCACGTTTTTAAGCTGGTTGTGAAAAGCTAGTAGGTGTATAAGGACCGTAATAGATTTTTATAAATACATTATCTTGATTTTATCATCGTAAAATTTTCCATAATACTCCTTCAATTAGATTAGATACAGTGTTGGCAAAGATTATGAAAAAACGCAATAAAATTTAACACGTAAAACTACATTTTTCTTTCCCATTAATATAATAAAGAGCTCACGAACCCTTGAAACAAATTAGAATCAACTAATAGCCCAAAGTTGTGAAGTCGCGTGATTTTAAATTCTATTTCTACAAGAATAAAGATTATATTGATAAATCATGGTGATAGGTACTTCTGTAGGCAATAATCCCGTTGTAACATTGTTATAAAAATTCTTGGCGTATAATATGAGACCGGGCGTATGCGTGCCGGACGGAAAGGGTTTGGGTTCCGCAGAATTTTTCTGCGGAACCCAAACCCTTTCCGTAAGTAGTAGTAATTTAAGTTAAATGTAAGGAATCGGATGGAGCCTTTCTATAAACTGGTATGTTCTTTTAGAGATTTAATTGGTGTTATAGATATTTTTAGACATGACAATGTTCTTCAACTTTTTTCTTGCAATAGGAATGACGACTTGATATCGATATCATAACTCCATAACTTTAATGCGTTGTATCTTAATATTGTTTCATTTCAATGATAAAGCAAGAAATAGATAAATAAATAAATAAATATTCTGGGACATTAACACATACGGTCATCTGATCCCAAGCTAAGCAGAGCTTGTGTTATGGAAACCAGATAACTGGTATATGTATACTATACATATAATATTTTTCTTTTGTAAATATATACTTACACCCAGACTCGACACAAACATAAATGTTTATCACTAATGTTTGTCTCGGGTGGGAATCGAACCCACGACCGGCGGCGTGAAAAGCAAGTATCTTACACACGCCACCGGCCCGTGATGTCTAACATTATTTTTTAATATTACTGACGACTTAAACACGATTTTTCATACCTTGTAGTCATTCCTGTCTGTAAAGCAGTGCGGGGTAGGTGGTGAGTGCGAGACCCGTTCTAGCGTTCCACTACTTATGTTGATGTTATTTGTAAACATTTTCTATCAGTGTACGAGCACACAAACATCTAAAAATTTCTAACATTTGATAATGTTAGATTTGAATATGAGAGACAATATAATAAGGTGTGTCAAAAATTATGAATCGTTATTAGCTTTCGGCCGCGACTCTATCTGCGTCATATTATTATCTACCGAAAAAAAAACACGTAGATTTTGCTTTTGTAAAAATACTTAGATAAATCTCATTATCTAAGTTTTTTCTTGATTCCGTAAAAAACATCTCCTACATTTTTTCTATTATACCTAATTTCATCTTTAATTACAATTTAAATTTTTAGTCAGGTTTGTAAACAGACTGAATAAGTAAACTCGCAGGAGTGTTGTATGGTGAAAAATACGAATTTTGATTTTTAATAATGTAATAGATGAACGTAAATTTAGGTTTTACTAACAATTTATTAACCTTATTTAGTGGTATAACTTTTTTGTCATTTAGTTTTGTTGTTAATAAATTCATTTGTTCTCTGTAGTGTAGTAAGTGGATAATATAATATTTCACAATTTAAATATTAAGGTCAGTATTTATAGTTATTCAAAGAACCGTTTATGATTGTATAGTCTGACGGTCTACCAACCAGTATTGAAAAACATTTATTTGACAGACACAGGACACACAGAATCAAATAAAAATAAGGAAAAAACAAATGAAAAGAGAGAAAATAACAAATAAAAATAGTTAAAAAGAAAAAAAAACAAAGAGTAAGTGTGACCCATCAGCGTCAAACATGGACATAGCTCAATTAACGCTGTGAGTTCCTACTGGAGGCGACCCATAGCACTGATTTTCAGCAATATCCATACGGTACGGTACTATCCATTTCAATACGGTACTCTAAAATGTACTGCCGAGTGTCAAATATTTTTAGTTAATAAATACCAATAAATTCAGAGTTTTGCGTAGAATCGTATGTCTGTTCAACTTCCTAGTGGTGAAGGTTAGGTATAATTTATTTATGGAATGAAACTGGGCGGCCCCTATTTCTGTTAATATGTAGGCTCGTCTAAACATTCTCAACAGGTGGATGTGACGTACTCGAATATCGATTAGGTTTTTTATAGGACTAGTTTGACAAGCCTCCTTTTAGATAGGTCATTGCGCAATATTGATGTCTAGCTTCTGCCCGTGACTCCGCGTGATGGAGGAAGTAAAGGAAGATGACGAGATGAATCACAAAGAATATAATAATATAATCGGCGTGGTCGGTAAGATACTTGCTTTTCACGCCGCAGGTCGTGGGTTTGATTCCCACCCGAGAGAAACATTTTGTTTAAATATTATGTCTGTTTGTCTTGTGTCTGGGTGTAATAATCTAAATTTAAGTATATATTTACAAAAGAAAAGTATTATATGTAGTATATTACCAGTTATCCGGTTTCTATAGTACAAGCTCTGCTTAGTTTGGGATCAGACGACCGACCGACATTAACACGTAAAAAAAAATCAGGATAAAAAGTAACCTATATATGTTAACCTATGCAATAAATTACATTTTATGCAAAATTCCCGTGTTTCAAATTTTCTTAATATTTTTCCGTGAGAGTAACAAATGCCCGTTATCCATACATCCTCACATACTTTTGCATTTATAATATAACAGTAGGGTTGCACCAAAGGTACTACTTGTAGGTGTAATATAAAGAAAAATATATCTTCAATGTGCCAACAAATACAATATCAGAGAGAGGAGCCCTAAGCACGAGGAATTGACCATTCCCTAAAGGGAAGCCGATTCCCATTGGCTTCCCTTTAGGGAATGGTCAATATCACACGTACTTAATTATTATATAACGCCTAAAAGTTTTAAATAGCAACAAAAATAAGTATACCATCAAGTGTAAGAACGATCGGTGACCGTAGTGAAGACATTATTTTTCAGAAGCAAGAACTTTTTTGCTCCGGCTTCCCCTTTTCAGACTTCCACCCTTCACTACTGCTAGGACACTGTGTCGTGGGGCCTAGTTTCTTACAATCTAGTTAATTAATGAAGACATATTAATAAATGCTTTCGAATATAGAACAGATTTTTCTAGAATAAACTTAATTAATTAGCGCTAATTGCCACTTCTATTGTGCGAATTCGTTGCCGGCATCTCTGTTTCCCGATAGCTGTAATCTACCTGTCTTCAAGTCACGAGTGAATCGATATTTATTAGGTAAGCGCGTTCCATCGTAGACTTCAACATTGCTTCACATCAGGCAAGTCGTGGTCAAGCGCAAACCTATTAAAGGATAAAAAAACAACTTGTTTATCCTTACATTCCTAACGCATTTTGCTTCTTCTAAATAGCCAGACTACTTTCACTTCATTAAAAATTCTCGAATTATACGCGATCAATTTTATCCTTCAAAGTATCTACTTACCTCATTTTAGATGCCGATACGGATGAGATTGAATGTGGAATATTTTACCATACTTCATTAGTGAAACAGTCATCAAGGTCACTAAAGACAATCTTTGACCCACCTCAAGCCAGACGTGACCTTTACAATTTAGCCAGACACGCGTCACAACGCATTTTCGCGGACACACGAAAAAAATTTATACACCATCGACCATAATAAAATGTCACTTGACAATCACGGAATTAAAATTTGGTATTTTATTATGTTATAATTCTAGTTAATCTTTAGTAATGTATGTAAATGTGACTACATATATGCGAAAGATAGTCTTCCACGAGACCACGTCTAAGTCTAAACTGCTTTGGATTTGGTTTTAGAACTAGTCTGGCAGTACCAAATTGAATACTGCGCCAGATCAAAAAGGGTGTTGAGACTTTCCAATTATTCCTAAGGATATTCCTTTATTTCATGTAATTATACTTTATTTCTCATTGTATTTTTTATCATATTTATAATTTTTTGAGTCAGCGAATATCAGCGAAGGAAAACATTGTGAGGAAACCGGAATGTCTTAGAAATAATCATTTGAGGACATGTGACATCCACCAACCCTTACTTGGCCAGCGTGTGTGGATTAAGGTCGTACGATAGTTGAGAGAAAACCCGTCCTCAGCGATGAGGCCTAAATAGGTTTGTAGTGAGGACATTCTATAAAAAATTAAATAAAAATCAATTTTAATTTACAAAAAACCACAGTCTTGATATATAAAGGACGGTGATGGGATGGAAACCGTTTCGTCTCACAGTTGTACAATATTGTCTGTCACCATTGAACGCCTCCGGACGTCTGTGTAATTGAGGAAGAGTGCGAAATTTATCGGCAATTTGATGAAACAGCTGTACAGAATTAGCTACATTATTTAAATATAGGAAGAGAACCAAGGCTATATGCTGATGTAATAGAAGTTAAGACGCAGTCACTACATAGTATAAAACAAAGTCGCTTTCTTCTGTCTGTCCCTATGTATGCTTAAATCTGTAAAACTACGCAACCGATTTTCATGCTGTTTTTTTTATCAGATAGAGTGATTCAAGAGGAAGGTTCATGTGTATAATACATGCATAATATAGTAAAGAAACACTGATATTTTAGAGGTGTATGTTTGTTACTCTTTCGCGCAAAAACTACTGGATGGAATTAAATGAAATTTGGCACAGAGATAGATTATGCTCTGGATTAACACTTAGGCTACTTACAATAAGTACCACGCGGGCGGGCCGGGGGCGGAAGCTAGTTTACTATAATATTACTGTTAGTGGAGTAGGTCCTAGATACTTACTTCTAAGTAGTCTTCTGATTATCTGACTTAGAAATACAAGGCCGCGAGTTCGAATCCCAGTCGTGCCCACACATCTTTGTGTGAATTGTTTCATCTCCGCTACTCAATATCGGTAAAGGAAAACATCGGGAGGAAACCGGCATGTCTAAGACCTATTCATTCGAGAACATGTGACATCTACCAACCCACACTTGGCCAGCTTGTGTGTCACTTGTCTCTCTCACTCGTAAGATAGTTGAGAGAAGACCCGTGCCCAGCAGTGGGACACTAAAAAGGGTTGAAGTGGAAGGTTTTATTAAGCTTTGAAATTCGCTGGGCCATACCCACTAAACTCCACCGACTCCAGCAACCACGCTCGGCGGGGACACGGGATCCATAAAGACACAACCGCGACCCCGCCAGTGGGAACCCACCGAGTCAGGCTCCTACGTGTTATTACGTCCCGGGAATTTTCGGGACTCTTCGACGGCGTACCGGTGCAATGCAGAGAGCAGAATTACACTGCGTCAACACTGCTTACATATTTAATTTTCAGTTATTCAATCTTCAAATTAAGCGGGCAATTCTCGCCAACCATTTTTCTTAACACAAAGACGGTTTAATGAGCCACATCTCATAAATTGACTAGAATTAAACATCGTAGACACGAAATGGGAACCATGACCCATTTTTTTGGAACATTATCATTACACACATGTAAATTGTGTACGTGTGGGTTGAATTACTAATAATTTTACTTTGGAACACTGTAGTCAACGTTTGTTGCTATGGCAGTGGGGGCCACTGAACAGAGATAATTATTCTTTATCATTGTTTGCCTTACCTTTCCCATTTCTATTGGGGTCGATCAAGTCTAACATCATGCGGCTAGCTACCAGAATTATACGAGCGACTGTCATTAGAACTCGGAGCTCATAGGGAACCAGTAGCCGAGATGATTTTTTTGTCCTATATTAGGCTTGCGCTTGACCACAACTTGCCTATTGTTAAGCAATAATGCAGTCTACGATGAAACGCGCTTGCTCAGTAAATACCGATTCACTCGTTACTTGTAGAGTCGCGAGGTGGATTCCCTTTCCGGATAATCTTTGTGGTTGGTTGAGAGACTACCTTTTGTGCCTGGGAGAGGACGTTAAGCCGTCGATCCCGGTTGTCATTAATACATCTATGGCAATTTTTACATGTAGTCAGAAGACAATAGACTATAGAGATAATCTCTGGCATTAGTAATGGATGTAATGGATCTGATTATAGAAATCAGAATATTATTTAAGAAAATCAAAATTATTAAAATTTAAACCTAATAATAAAAAATGTATCAATCACACAACATTTTGTTAGAATTGGAGTTGTTCATGAATTGTGAAAATATTGGTATTTTGTGTATTACTAAGCACTGGATTAAGCGCCATCAATTCATTTACTGCTTCAATAATCACCAGATTGCAAACTCGTTCATTAGGGATAAGTTTGTTCATGGTGGCTCTCTTTAATAATAACAAAGCTTAACGTAATCTGACACCTGGTCTAACCACCTCGGTGACTTGTTCCCTACGAGTTTCCAGGTCTGATGGCAGTTGCTCGTATAATTCTCGTAGCTAGCCGCATCAGGTTAGACTGGGAGCCGACCCCAATAGAAAAGGCAAGAGAAATGATAATGCTGTTATATTATATTTTATAACCTGACAGTTCAACGTGTTGCAATTTAAATGGAGTGCATTTAAATCCCGACACGTTCAACTGTCAGGTGCAAAGTGAGGGCCACGAGACAGGAAGAGTGAAACTGGAGATGCTCATTTATATCATGTCTCACTATCAGACGAGAAATTCCGCTTTGAAAACTTTGCTCCGCCGAGATCATCTCCACTTTGGTGAAGTCTCGGCCTAATGCGTAAAAGAACTGCTCTAAAAATATAAATTAAAAATAGCTTTATTTCTGTCTATTGCATAATCATTATTTAAATTAATAAAACAGTGTATCTTCTCGTTTCCTATAAAATAAAATAATCTTGACTTTTATAGAGACACCTTCATTCATATTCATCTTTATGCGTCTGCCTCATTATTTCGCACATAATCACTGTCAAATAGATTAGTTTTATACGCCCAGACATTTTAATATGCGTTTAAATTAGGTTACAAAGATTTTTATAGACTTTTTAACTTGATTATGCAATATTTTAACTCGACCCTGGTAACATGATCATATGTTTCGCAATTCCTGCACGCTCCTTGCTATTATTCAGTTTTTTTTGCGGATGAGTAAACTAATGGGCCAGAAGGACCTTTATTGATTCACCGGACTTTTTCGGTGAGCCTTCCGATCATGGTCGAACCGACTTGCTATTTGCTGGTATTTAAATCGAGTTCTTCAATGTGTATTTTTTGTGAATATAAATGTACTTTATACTAGTACTTTTTAAGTATTTCCCTTATAGATGGTCAGGGGTAAAGTCATGAAAGTCATGAAGTCTGAAAAGAGTTCGAAACGTCGGGATTTAAAATATTAAATAAACCGCGATAAAATCCGTTATAAAATAGTTTTATTTCAATGTGTGATATTTGCGTAAATCTAAAAAAATTCTAAGAATTAAGATTTTTTCTGGAAGGTTTATAATAATAAGTATAATCTTATCGGGATGCTGGTATCAATACGTATGTTAATTATTTTGATTTGATGATCAGTTGATTGAACAGATCGAATAATCTATCTAGATTTAATTTTCGCAGGCGTTCCACAAAACGAGAAACTATGCGAACATAGGTACCTACCTATTTTAGGTACCTAATTAAAAAACTGAACAAATAGCTGCCGTTTCATACATTTTATAAAGCTCTGATATTATGAACATTGAACACACTTTTCCGTACGTATTTTTCAAAAAATCATCTTTTATTCCCGTTCTTGTGATTGAGCGTCCACAGTAGGTATCTAGGTCGTAATGTTGAAGAAATTCGAGATTTATTGGTTTTATGTACGATTTATTCATCCGTTGTTATTAAAGTAAATATAATTTATTATGGAATCTCCCTAGTGTTGACGTAGGTTGTCTAGATGAATAAAAAATTACTGTTGCGAAAAAAATTGTGGTCCTATCGAACAAAAATATCCTTGAACAACCATCTGAGAATATTTTGAGCCATTGACGTATTCTACCAATAGACAAGAACTTTATGGTTTCATAGCAGCGGTGGTAGGTACAGCGGTAACGGCTTTGAAATAAAAGGTCGCAGGTTCATTTCCCGGTCGTGTCCTCACATCTTTGTGTGAATTATTTCATCACCCCCGCTGAAGATCGGTGAATGAAAACATTGTGAGGACACCGGTATATCTACCCAACGTGTGTAGATTAAGGTCTAAACTCTCTCGCCCAGCTGTGGGACCCTAAAGGGTTGTTACTTTACTTTTCTTATGGTTTCATCGTAGTCAACCATATAGGAACACATTCCACTTCAAACTTCGCATTGAAGTTCACTCGTTATCGCGAGTAAATCAAAAAACGAATCAGAAAACAAAAAAGTTTTAAATTTGAACTTTGAACGTCCATTTTTTTTTTAAATGCGCTCTTAAATTATTATTTTTTATTTTTAAATCGTTCGATAAAAACAAAATAAAATGCTTGAAATACAATAAAATGAACCAGTAATAGAATAGGTAATATAATTTGTATTTTTTTTGCAATTTAAATTTTTATGTTTAAAACTTTTTATGATTAAACTTTTTATGACTTTTAAAAAATTAAAATGCAGAGAGGCATGTGTTTATCAAAACAATAAAAAGACTCCCAAATAAAAAAATGGCGTCTTAGAACGTCGCAGTTTTTTTTTTTACTATGTACTAATCTTTTTAAAGCTTGTGTAAGTACTTATTTAATGATAGTTTTAATGTAATGACCGTACAAGACCGTTGAAGTTTTATTAGTTTTTTACTACTAAGGCTGTATACTTATTTAAACTTGACATTGGCAAAATTTCGGAATAATTTCTGCAGAGGCCATAATTAAAAGAAGTAGAAGAAGAATAAAAATGCAGCGCTACATCGCTTCCTAGGACCAAAACGCCATAAGCGCGTTTATTGTGATAGTTTCATGGCGTGTAATACGCGTTTCAGCAGTCATTTTTATCTGTTTTGATATTACTACAAAAAAAAAGTGCATACGAACTCGCAGTAGTCACCGCATAGGCACCGTAGTTTATGGACACTTGTAACACCAGAGGCATCAGTGCGCAATTCCGACCCTTTATATTGCGTGTTATTCTGTAAGATGTAGATACCTTTTTAAACTGCTAGAAGGAAGAAATTGACTGTACTTCTATTTTAAGGTACCTTAATGTAATTTAGTAACATTGGCAATCTGTGACTTAGGGTCTTAACGTTTCATCTGTCACACACCGTGACATTGACATAAATGTTATTTTCGCTTGGCTCGTGGAAAAGCTTATGATGTGGGCGTGTGTGGGCAAAGATAAAGCCCGATTATAGACTTGAGGAAGTATTTAACATCATTAGCTTATTACTATTCTATATATTACGCAGTTACGAAGAATCATTATGATTATCTATACTAATATAATATTATAAATGCGAATGTAAGTTTGTTTGTTACGCTCTCACGCAAAAACTACTGAACCGATTTGGATGAAATTGGGTATGGAGGTAGTTTGAGACCCGAGAAAGGACATAGGATAGTTTTTATCCGACTGCGCAAAAAGAAGGTAATGTTTTGGCGCGATAACCGACATACACGCGGGCGAAGCCGCGGGCGGAAAGCTAGTTATTTCATAATGAGGTGTTATTAGAAATAACATTTCCTTATGACAATAATTTCATCTGTAATCCAAGAAAATCAAATGTAATGTAAATGTTTGATTTTCTTGTAGCACCAAAATGTTTGTTAATACCAAGAAAATGAGCCCAAACTCGATGGGTTTCTATTTTTTAGTTTAGGACTGCTTTGGTTGTTACTGTTGTGTCACTATTGTGGTTCCCGTGACACCCTGGCCAAGATGCGCGAAGGAACACCCGGGGGGTTTTAGTTCGGGTAACCAGTATAGAGCCCCATATACCTATATGGGCGCAGGGTGGGGGGAACCATAAAGTTTTTCCCCCCGGTAAGCAGAGCAGGTAGAGCAGCGGTGGCGCAGCGGTACGGGCTTCGCCTTAGAAAATATGGTCGCGGCTCCGCATCCCGGTCGTGCCCACACATCTTTGTGTGAATTGTTTCATCGCCGCTGCTCAATATCGGTGAAGGAAAACATCGTGAATAAACAGGCATGTCTAAGAACTAATCATTCGAGGACATGTGACATCTACTTGGTCAGCGTGTGTGGATTAAGGCCTAAACTCTCTTAACTCATAAGATAGTTGCGAGAAGACCCGTGCCCAGCAGTGGGACATTAAAAAGGGTTGAAGTGAACACAAAAAAAAAGAAGGACTGCCTCGATAATCCCTAGCGCGGGTTCTCCTTTATGGTTACTAACCATATGTAGTCTCATTCTACTGCCACCTTCTGACCGAAAATCATTCGTAATCACGAGTTAAAATATATATTGAGCTGATAATATTGAGCTGGCGCCATCTTGGACTACATCATTGCTGTACCTAAACGGGGCATACTGTTACAGAGAAGCTCAGCCTTAATAGTTAATAAATAATTGTACTGGAATCATTTGATAATGTTTTTTTTTGTAAATGTAATATCTTCAGCTGTATAATACAGACAATAATACCCGTGTTTCGCAAATAAAAATCTGATTCTGATTCTAATTCCTTATGCTATGCCATGCTGGTGCTTATAATACGCTATAGTTAGCGTAAACGATTATTTCCTTTAAATTCCAATCGCTCGTAACTATAGTCCCTACCTATAGCACAAAGTTCGTTTCGCACACGCACCGGACCCTTAATCCGCGTACCGTGAAGATATTTTCGCGACGTTCTTGTTCGGCCATAAAAATAGCGATCTGAAAGGTCACTTCCGTACATCGCGGCTGGTAGCCGTGATTGCGTTCGGCTGATGTGTACAGGTGGTTAGAGTATGAAAATGTATGGCACTGTTTCCGAAATATATGACAGAATGTGTGCGAAACCGCGGCGGTGAGCTGTGATGTAGCAGCGGCATGACAGAGGCAGACTGAAGTCAACCTGACGTTTGTCTATTACCCCTTGTTCGTACCGAAAAAAAATGTTCCAGAAAACATGTAGCTGACACAATGACACAGTCTATCTCTATTAGGTACTTAGGGTTGAGTATAAAGAGCAGCGGTGACGCAGTGGCATTTACCTAACGTTTAAAATATAAGGTTGTGAGTTCTATCCCCGGTCGTGCCCACACATCTTTGTCATCATAACGGAAACCATCGTGAGGAAACCGGCATGTCCAAGAACTAATCATTCAAGGATATGTGACATTCACCAACTCGCACAGCGGTGTGGTTATAGGCCGACCGTTTATCGTATCGCCATCTAAGGTACAAAGTCATAAAACATTAATTAAATTTCATAAAGAACTATTTAACCACAGATAAAAGTAATGTAAGTCTATTCGTCACTAATATCCATATCGCTTGAATCATCATCACTGTCTGAGCAGCTGGAGGAGTCAGAATCTTGGCGATAGGCGATACGCGAGTTAAACAGTCTATCTATAAAACCTAAACTCTCTCAACTCGTAAGATAGTTGAAAAGACCCGTGCCAGCAGTGGTACACTAAAAAGAGTTGAAGTGAGTATAAAGAGACAGACAGTGCTTCCAATATAGTGTTCGCACTGCGGTACAATCGCACAGTTATTAAGCGAAAAAAATGTCTGCTAGTTTCGCACGTAATTTTAGGAGCCCTACCGGTACAAGGAATCGATTGGGCTATAAATCGGTGGGCCACGCGAACATGACGCGAATATTATTAAAATACGTACATATTTATTGCGTAGGTACAGACCACCGTCGAATGCCGGAATATGTCACATATTTTACTGCTTAATTTATAATATTAAATGGGGGAGGGATTATGAGTAACCTCCTTTTCCACGAAACCTATTTTTGTGATTTGCATTTTTATCAACGAGGGTGTTTTTAAACGACTTCTAAAATTAACTTGTCTTTCTTTGAGTTCCATTTACGTTCGGTGCAGGTAAACGGTCTCGGGCACACATCTTTGTGTGAATTGGTGAAGGAAAACATCGTGAGAAAACCGGCGTGTCTAAGATCTAATCATTCGAGGATGACCCTCACTTGGCTAGCGTGTGTGGATTAAGGTCTAAACTCACTTAACTCGAAATAAAGGCGAGCCAAGAGGCTTATGGGCAACGAACCCCTCGTCAAGGCTAAATTGAAAACCCTCTATCATCGCCGCATAGTTATTAGTCTTACGGTCTTCTATCGGATACGTTTCGGACAGTGTGCGGTTCCATTTTGCTCGATCTAGAAAAGCTTCTTTCACCTCCTTAAACGACATGACACTAATATTTTCCTTTGGCTCATGTAGCTTATTCTTGGCTTTCCTCTTCCACGCTTTCCTTCTAACTTTCCCCCTAAGATATTTTTATAAAGGTGTCATGTCGTTATAAGATGGACCATCATCCTTCCTCTCCAGTTTTGAATGGTTTCTATTAGCCTTCTTTTTTTCTTTCTTCAAAGGAACTTACGGGACTCGATCCGTCCGAACTTACGCGAACACCTTCGCGGTCCGTCCGTCTGCCTGTCAACGGACTGTATCTTATAAACTGTAATAGGCAGTCGAAATTGTTACAGAATGTATATTTCTGTAGCGAATATAACAATTTATGAGATACACAATGACATAACATAGCATCACGCTTCTATTACTCAAAGGTATAAGCAGAGATGAATGTCACCCACTTTTCGCCGGCTAGTTTAGGTCTGTGGAGGTGACTGGAGAATCGGGTGGTAGTGACCCTCCAGTGAAAAGGGAAGATCTTCCAGCCGGGCGAGGTGTGATGCCCGGCGACCGCGGTACTCCCTCCGGCAGTTCTTGTCGGGAAGTTGTATATATGCTAATCGTCGGTGAAACTTTGCTTGTGCAATTCAGGATTGCTATGACGTCATGTCTCTTAAGTGGCGTTAGGTATGAGACGCCACAGGTCCCTTACGCATTAGGCGAGCCTCGAGCCTTATTCAACGAGCACAATTTACTTTGAGTTGCTAATAAGATTCTCTATGTATATTAGAAAAGTCTGCTCGACCCGGGAATCGAACCCGGATCCTTGCTGTTACCAAGCGAGTTTACCACCTTTCATATTATTAAAACTGCATAGACCCATTAGAACCAATTGCAAAACTCGTATTTGACCGGCATTCGGAAAAAAGTATAAATTAAATAATAATTAAGTTCTTAACTCTCTCAACTCTTATGGGTAGTTATCTAGAGAAGACCCATGCCCAAACATGGAACTCTAGAGCTACTTTGTTTTTGTCACTTATGCACGACCCACACTAAAACCTAATATCATTTTATGTTAGTAATTAATTTCGACTTGATGTAGGTGTAGCTTACTAGTTACTAACGATAACCCGGTCGACTGTCTTTACAGTAGGCGTAAAGTTAACACCTTGACTGCGGTAAGTAAAATCATGAATCTTCATCTGGTGCGGCGGTGCGGCAGGTCGAAATGCGCCCCCAACGATATCCCGCCAATGCGTGGCGGGTCTTTCTCGACCCACCATCACTAGGATAGATTAAAATTATTATTTAAGTACCTTTCAAACCTAACTTATAATTTTACAGAAGAACTTTTATTAGTTTGTAAATAACAATTAGATGTTAAAATAATCAAATTATTTATGAATATTAATAACATTGATAATTTAATATTTAAACTACTTTCTGTTTACATTTGTATAAGCACTTTTAGCCTGAGGCACAGGGTTCGCCCTAGTTCAGGCAAACTCATATTGTTTTTAGTTTAAATTTAGTTCTAATATTGTTATGTACCTTTTAAACAGCTAATAGACAATTTTATTTTTTTTCATGCGAAAATTTTAATGTGCACAATTTATTTTTGGTCATTCCACAGTTCCACAATAAAAAGAAAAAATACATCTCCCATTTGTGCTTGAATAAAGAAAAACAGCACCTCATTTCCCCCGCTTTTCTAAACAAATGAGCGTGTTTTTTTTTTAATAAAAAAAGCAAGAGAACATCAAATAATTTCGCCACCACATAGGTACATAGGTCCACAGACGGTCACTGAACTACCTGTAGCGAATGCTCTCAGAGATATGATACCACAGCTCTTTGTTGTCTCGCCAACCTCAGATGGCCTGGTACCGAGAACTCGCGAACGAATCGAAATTCTACTTCGATTGAGCGATTGTAAACAAAGGAATCGTTTCACATCGATTTGTATCGATTATCTTGATGGGTGGTCTTTATTTTGTGGTGCTGATAGCTTGCGATTTGTAATGCTTATTAAGAGTACTAATTGCTGTTCACAAAGCTAGAACGGTGTGTGGTTTGGGCTACAGTACATCTAGGCTGAGAGACTTGCGAATAGCTAAAGTAAAAGTCATAATTTAGAAATTTGGTTTTCAAATGTTTTCTCTTGGTAAGCGCAAAACTCGAGACCGGCCGAGCCGATTACGCTAATTCTTTTTTTTAAATATTCTTTGAAGTACGAGGATTACGCAGAGAAAAATTAAAAACAACTTCGAAATGGCTTGACCGATTTTTATGAAATCTATATTCTGTAGGTCTGAGAATCGGTCGTAATCTATTTTCGGGGATCGAACCCACGACCTACGGCAAGCATAAGCAAGTATCTTACCGACCACGCCTTCGAATAAATAAAAATATGAAGGATATACACGACACCTTTGACTACCTGTTGCGTCTGTTGTTGATGTTGCGATGACGCAGCGATGTCAAACTCGGCTCTGGGATATAGGACGCCGGCGCCGGTACGATCCTGGGCCCCGATTGTCGGGCCTTAGACAATTATCTCTTAAAGACAAATATCGAAAAAAATTCAGAAAACCAATGAAAATCCTCATTTTATCTTCGACATAAATATCTATCTATATAATAAAAATAATAATCACTAAATGTATTGCACCAATTTCGCTATTTTTTCTTTTAAATATTCCTTTAAGTACGAGAGTGGTTCTTACGCAGACAAATTTTTTTTAAATATTTTATTTTTATCTGTTAAAAAGTAGTTTTATATCAATTTTTTTAAAAAATTTCTTTAACAACACTTCAATACTACCATACAAACGATTCGTAATAATACTTAAAAGTCAATTTGAACTTTAATAGGTTGCAGTGGCGAAGGTGGGAATTTGAAAAAGGGAAGACGGAGCAATTTAAGTGTACCAAGTAATTCTTGATTACCTACGCCGACTTTCAAATTTACTAAGAAGTATGTACTACATTTTTAATGCTATTTAAAAAATTTAAGCGTTAGGTACATAATAATTAATTAGTACGATATATTAACCAATTCCATAGGGGAAACCAGTGACAATCGTGTTATATAAACTCTTCGCCATTGATAGAACAACCTAAACACCCAACAGGGCGGTACGAAGTTCCTAGGGTCAGCTAGTTAGAAATAAATGTGTAAAGTGCATAAATGGTGTCCCTGCGCCGTTGTTCAAGTGTTCGACATAAATGTTTATATTTATTATGAAGGGCTATTAACGCGTTCACCTTTAATTTGGCTTTACGTTTCGACATGGGTACTTAGTTGTTCATTCGGTTGTTTTTTCGTTTCGTCATCAACGGAGCTCTTTCGCTGGATCAGTCTGCTTGCGACCACGACCGGTGCAACCCGTGTCGAAACGTAAAGCCAAAAATGGTAAAATTAAAAAAAATGCAACGCGAAAGTTTAAAAGTATATATAACATTTGTCTTGTGCCAAGCTGTGTGGATTAAGACCAAAATTCTCTCAACTCTTAATATAAGACCCGAATTATAAGTTCTTTTTTTGATTCGGTTTAAAGATCTTTATTCTCATATAGACATTATAAGTTACTTACATGAGATTGTACTTAAATAACGAAGTAAAAAAAAAAATTTGGAATTCTAAACAGGGACCAATCACAATGCCAATGAGAATTTTATATGATTTATTTCGTAAAACGATGAATTTGTCTCGTACATCTATTGTTGTCAGACAAAAACGATTCTAAGAAATAAGATCAGCTTTTTATAAAGCATATATTATATTACATGCTAGATAAATATGAATATATTAGAAATAGTGACAAATTACATTGACATTGTCAACTTCTTCGTAGAAAAAAGATGAACGATTTCATATAAATATAGTAATATAAGTTATAATTATCTATCTAAATATATAAAAGAAGGAACTGACTGAACGACATATCAACGCAGAGCCCAAACCGCTGGGTCTGGAGACTCCAAATTTGGCACATAGGTTCCTTATGGGGTTCCAAAGTTTGTATGGAGAAACAAGATTAGTGAGATCAATTTCGCGGGCGAAGCCGCGGGCGGAAGCTAGTACGTTATAAATATTTATGGAATAGGTATGCCAAAATTGGCGATCTTATCATAAAGGAATATGAAAATCCTTTTTTCATATTACCATTAATAGTTCTTTAGCTGTTCTAAAACAAAAGAAAACGGCTTAAAAATTCTTAACATTATAAAAATCTTTACTTAAAATTATTACAGGTCTCTTTCTCAATAGTATTAATTTCAAGATGACAGACAAAGACAAACGTAAAATAAGATATTATATAAGTATATTATAGTACTAGTTATATATTAACTAAATATATAACTAGATACTATAATTATTAGATAGCAAACGCTTAATATTACCTATAAGCTTTTAAGACTTTTACAAATAACACATACTTACTAAGCCTCATATAATATGGAGATATCCAACTATTCTGAAATAGTAACTTCTTATTATAAAGCTACGTAAAGATACCTAATCGCAATAACTTATTTTAACGCGTAAACTAAATAATAGTGGTCAATTGTGAGTCCAACACGCAAGCCAAGGGTTCCTTAGCTCTAATTTACCACAACAGTCGTAAAAGCTCAGTGTCTCACAGCGTTTGTAGCGGATTAAGCAGGATATATTTGTGGAGCACTTCTTCACGTGTCGCTTAAGCACATCTTATATCAGAAAAGTATTTGACATTAATATCACCTTAACCCTGGTCACGCAGACTGACGGATGACGAAGTGAGTATGTTTTTTCCTTTTCCTTTCGTCACGGCGGCGCGCGGCGCGGCGGTTTGTCACCGATAAAAAGATGACGGCTCGGCGCCTATTTAGCAATACATACATCTACTATGGCAGTTTGTCCACCACAATCACCCAAGCGCCGTCATCCGCCGAAATTTCGCTTAATTCGACGCTATCGTTAATACAATACTCAGCCCGAGATTGTGGCGGGCCGATGTGGCGGAAATACACACCGGCACGCCTCCGTGATGCCGTCATCGCACTGCAATAACTTTTGATTATTTATATCAAAATCGTGGCGGAGGACGAACTACCGCCGTCACGTCAAGTTGAAATTGTCGTCCAAGAATAATCTAGCTCTCGGTGACGACGGCCCGGTGACAATGGCGGTGGACAATCATTCTGAGAGTTACGGAATCCTAAAAGCTATAGAATAAATGTGGACTCCCTCCTCCCCTCTTTATATCAACTCAATAAGAGAAATGGCAAGCCCATATAAAACTTACTAGTTTAACGGATCAAATCTTGCGGTATTGTTATAGTTTGTTTGGAAACTTATTTACGATTTGGCAACTTTTATATGGTTCGTTATTTATTGCATGCCTATTTCATCCCTACTTTCTTTTTCTTTAGAATCTTGGGAAAAACATAAGTATTTTTTTAACTATCCGATCCTTTTGTATAAGTACAACTATTTAATAACGAAGTTCATGGCGGTATTCTTTATGTCGAATACCTTAGTCCCCGCAACTATGGAAGCTGAATATTTCAGAGGTTGAGAATTCCGGATACAAAAAAAAAGACGGGATAAAATCCAAAATAGCAGCAATTATGTGGCGGTATCAGATTCGACTTTGAAATCAGTCGCGGGCACTCGCGGGTTTGATCCTAAGTCTTGCCCACACATGTTTGTGTAAATTTTTCCATTGTCACTGCTTCATATCGGTGAAGGATAACGTCACTAAACGCATGTCTTAACACTAAACATTCGAGGTCATAATATGTCATTCCATCCAACAACAGTGTATTTGGATTAACGTCCAATTCTCTTAACTTTCAACATAGTTTCCGCATCGACACTGGCAGAATAGTCGATATCGACTCAGTTGGAGATAAATAAAACTTAAACAAATCTTAAATGATACTAACTTAAAAAATATGTAAAACTTTTAATTCCCGACAAGTTTCCCTAAGTACGCAGTTCGACATTTGATTAGAATAGTAAACGGCGGCGAGGGGCAGACGCCTCCCTGTCTGCGCCCTAGCCGAACGGCCCTGACGCCCTTTGCCCTTGGCAAAGAGCAACACAGATGTTGGAAACAGAACATACACTTCGTTTCGTCATTTTAACCTATCCCAGATACGTGATGCACGCGCTCAGTTGCTTTAGGAGTGTTTTTTTTTTCTACTAAGGATGCTATGCTACGTTTTTATAGATGCGTTCAATAAACTGAAATCCTATTCATTCGTTCAAATAGCCTTGGAGGAAATAGGTTCAACTAAGCTATAAGTTTTATATATGGGGCAATTGTGCTATGGATTCGTGCTATGCCTGGTGCGCACCTGCCTCGCAAATCTACCTCGCAGTAACGTCTGTTCATGACACATACCACCCACACCATGCCAGCATGGTCAGCCATCACTGGACACTGCTTACATAGTTTTGAAGCTTAGCTCCCACACACTCGTAACATAGCTGCATAGAATATCTGATGCTAAAACGCGGTAAATAATTCCAAAACAAAAATAATTAAATTAAATTTTGATAACCAAATTTTATTAATTAAATTTTGGACGCAGAAACCAAAGTATTGAAAATAGGCTGTACAACCTCCTGCAATGAATGTAACATTTTACCGGACACCTTGATCCACTTCCCTATCAACTGGAGAACAATGAATGCTTAATACTTACCAATGTGTATTTCTAGCTACTTACTCTATGAGCCCCGTCTAGCCGCGATAAGTACGCGAGTACTGAGCGATCCCGGCGCCCTTTCCCTGTCCTTACCAGGATACGCAATTTGTACTGACGCCTTGAGCGAAACCAATCGTTTATTCCTTTAATTCCAAATACTATTTTTCAGCAACCGTACATAGAACTTTTAAGTATTGTTTACTAGAAAACCAGTCTCGGATTCGCACGAGTGCGGTACAATAAGATGTTTGTATCTTTCTACATAAAGTAAAAGCGTCCGCTTCTGACCCTTTGTAAGTACGTTTAGATCTTTGAAAGTGCATAACGGATTTTCTTTTGTGCATCTCCATCTAGAAATCTTTTCAAATTCATATGCACAAGTTTGTGCTTAAAAAGCGAACCTAAATTTGTGCGTTTTTATATTGAAACGGAAATAATAGAGATAATAGAGAAAATCTGCTCAGCTATTTGAAAATTATGACCTTATTTCATTGATTAAATTCTACATAGATACGAAAAAAATTATCAAGACTAAATAATGTTTCTTTTTTTCCTTTTATGTGTTTTTTAATGTTTTTTTGAGTGTCGTGGTTGGTTAAATTTTTCTTTTTTTTTATTTATTGTTACACCTAAATAGTGAGTTTTGTGCGTGACGTGATATCGGGCGGGCGGTGGCGCGCGGCGTCACCCCGGTCTAGTGCGGCAGCACCGAGCTCCCGGGCGCCCTTGCCTGCCCTACAGCCAGGATACGCTACGTATTTTTATACAACTCCAAGGAATTGTTGTTTCTCTCGCGGATCTTGTATGTACTCGTATGTTCGTAAAGGAGACGTTCAAAAAATGTATAGAGCCTGGGATTAAAATAATTGTAAATTTGAACAGCAATCTGAGTAACATAGGTTAATAGAGCATAATTAATTAAATTTTTTGGTGTATTTAAAATAATTTTACACCCCCCCCCGTTTTTTTAAAAATTGAAATTGAAAATAAGAATCCTTAATGCAATATTATGATTATTGCAATTGGCAACCCCATGGTCAAATGTCAATTGAGCAACCAAAAAAATCAAAATTATTTCGACGCTGTCAATCAAACTGATCAATGACAATGACATCATGACGTTTCCCGTAATTATATTTTTTTCCACGCGTTTTGTTATTACACTAATAAGATAACAAATATTTTTCGTCATAATTACATTAAGCTGCAGCTAGAATAATATTACAAGAGAAAAGTACTGTAACAGAATGCAATTGTTGACGTGATTGCAATATTTATACTGCTTAGGAAACGGATAATTAAAGGTAATGTGCGTTTTGTTTTTCTATTACATTTTTTTGATTTTTACAAAAATGGTTGCTCCTAAAATTCGTGTTTAGTTAAATTCTAACAGCTTATTAAATAAGCTTTCCAATGAGGTATATCACATTGGTGTTCAAAATTCTAGCCCACTTTTGACCTCTCCTTTCTTTATCTCCCAAACAGATACAAGCTGAATAGATTGCAACAAAGCTATCGTTAGATTCGTCACATTATCCCAAGCATCCTTATAAAGGTTTGGTTTAAAAAAAAACCATATTGCGTATTTTTCTTATAAAAAAAAAGTAGTTAGCATTTTTTTAAACCAATTATATCGAGTTGGGTATCAAAATGAAAGGTATTAAAAGAAGATTAACATAAATATTTTTAATTCATGTGTTTATTACGTGCATTAATTGCAGTCGGGTTTTCTTGATTTCGAAATTCTTCACTTGTATTAAAATCCGTAGTTCTAAACTTAAGTCTATTAGTTAAGGCTCTGTTATTTTTATTATCATTATCATCATTTATGTATTTATCTATATGGATACAACTTTTGAAATAGTAGGAACTCTATAGTATTTTGTTATACGCTTTTAATAGAATTTTAAACTTAACAACTTTGAAATAAAACAACTTTATAACGGTTTTTATCGCGGTATATTTTAGATCCCGACGTTTCAAAGTCTTTTCAGACTTCATGGTCACGGGTGGACTGAGGTATTTGACGTCCAAAAAATAGTAATCACAATTATTACTGACCACCTACAAACATTATTATTTAAGATCCGTTCCCAACTGAGCTCACAGTGTCTTGAATTCTGAGTCGATTTTGCTTGGGTTTTGGTACAAGTAAATTAAGCACTGGGGGGTATATGAAACCCGTAGTAAAGTGGTTTAATTTCAATGTGTGATATTCGCGTAAATCTAAGACATTACTTAACAACTTTTTGTGTTGTACTACTGGATACGATTCTTGTTAGATGATACTAGTATTACGGTGTTTTCCTTCACCTTATGAGCAGCGGCGAGGTAGCGATGAAAAAGTACACAGATATGTGTGGTCGCGACCACACATCTTCGCGAGTTTGCTGTGATAATACATTAGCTCCCGTATTCATAAACGTCTTTTAAGCTCATTATAGCTACAATAGTTTTATAATTCGTTTGTGTTTGTCTGTTATCTTGACATTTATTCTAGTATTAGTAGTTTTATTAGTATGTAGGTGTATTTATGTATTTAATATTATTTATTTATTTTAAATTATTCACAGTCACCTTTATAATAATGTCATAAGAACCATAATTGCACTCGCATGTTATTTGCTAAATCCTGCACGCGTTGAGTTTACAATTCGTGAATATTTATTTATATATTTATTTGTTGTGCACTTCTACCCATTCCACAATGTTTCTTTACCTAGGGTTTGTTGGTAGAAAATTCACATTTGAATTAAGCTCGCCTATGTACCTACATATACTGTTTCCTATTTATTCATTGTTTATGTAAGTGTTTAGTGTACATTAAAGAATAAGAAAGAGACAAAGTCCATTTTTACTAAAGAGTCTTATGTGATTTTTATGAATAGGACCGTAGGAATTCTATCTAAAACTAGCTGATCCAACAGACTTCGTACTGCCTCAATCGATAAATGAAAGATCTATACTTTTGTATATATTTTTTTATTTCGCACCTTTCAAACCTTCCCTAGACCTCCACGAACATTTCAAGATAAAGATAAGATAAATCCGTTCAGTTGTTCTCGAGTTTTAGCGAGACTAACGAACAGCAATTGATTTTTATATATAGATAGATAGATAGATGACTACAAAAAGACATATGACAGTCGTGTCACGGTAACGTCCGCATCTATTTATGAGAGAAAACCGGGGGGCGCAGTTAGTCCTCTATATATAGTACATAGTCTCCGCAGTGTGGTATTCAGGTCAAAAAAATTCAGTCCCATAAATATTGAAGACTTCGAATACAATTTTAGATGCGCTTTTAAGGTTTTTTTTTTTGGTTGGTTATGTATCTCGTTGGCTTACCGCTCCGATTATCGCTCGGTCTGCCCACACAGCAGTCTACATACACAACCCAAGTATCTGGCTGAGTAGATAATTTTAATGTACGGTATGAAAATCCCCAATCTCTTCACGGCGTCGCTGCCGATCCTGGCTTGCAATAGTTGCGGGATGGATTGGTTGGACTAATGTTGAAATCAATCAATCAATCATTTACTATCAAATACATTTTTTTTATTTAATTCTGAAATAGGCTTGCGCTTGACTACATCTTGCCTGATGTTATGCAATGATGTAGTCTACGATGGAACGCGCCAGCCTAATATACCGGTTCACTCGTGACTACGAATGATTTTCGGTAAGAAGGTGGCAGTGGAATGAGCCTCCTTAAGGTTAGATACCATAAAGAAGCACCAATTCCAACCCACACTCTCTGCATGGTGTCACCAGACATCGCACCGGAACACGGCAAGGTCACATGGCGGTGCGGCTTTGTCTGTTGATAGGGTCAGATCTTATGTCCCTAAAAGTCATTGTACTCTTCATTACAATGGAGAGTCGTATCTCCATGCTATGGTGTTCAGGATTTATATATTGATTTATTTATTTATTTATAATATCTAACTCTAGCGGCTCACCCCAGCTTCGCCCGGGTAGCTTCAGCCCAGTCAACAATTAACAAAAAAATGTGATAAATAAAGAACCGCTCAACCGATTTTGTGCAAACTTGACATAAACTATCTACTAAATAGCCCGAACAATGCCTAAACATTTGGTTAGAATAGGTAAGCCCGTTTTTGAGTTATAAAATTACAACGAAAAGTGTCATTGATTTTTATATATTACTAGCGGACCCCGCAGACGTCGCCCGGTAAAGCAGTGCCACCTGCCGAGTCCGAAAACAGAATACGACCTATAAGACTTCATTAAAATGGGTCAAGCTGTTTTTTTTAATTTTTTCTGCGTAAAAACCATCCTCGTACTTCAAGGAACATTCTAAGAAAAAAAATAAGCGAAATCGGTTCAGCCGTTCTCGAGTTATGCGCTTACCAAAACATTTTGCGATTCATTTTTATATTATAGATTACAGGTTACCCCAATCCGTGATCATATGAACAATACTTATTACGCTATCCAAGCATAGCTCATGCAACTTTTCCAGAGAACATATAAATAACTTGACCCTTTCCTTATTAACTTAATAGATTTTCCTCAGTTTTACTTGGTACAAATTATTTTCTGACTCAAACGTACGACCTCCTGCTATGCTATGGCGTTAGTTAAACATTCGTTGACCAAACAGATGTATAAAAATATCACCCCCAAAATTCCTCGTCATGCAGCTAATTAATTACTGCCTCGCTAGCAAAATGAATCACACGAAATTCCCGAGCTTAACTGTGACTCACTGTAAAAATAGCTGAAACCGTGTTCTATGTTTGGTAAAATTTGGGAAATGTACATTTGGTATTGTAACTCTGCTAAACACCTATCCTATTCACTTTTGATGTCCCACTGCTGGACACGGGTCTTTTCTCAACAATCATACCAGTTGTCAAATTTAGGTCTTAATCCACATACGCTGGCCAAGTGCGGGTTGGTGGATGTCACATGTCCTGGAATGATTAGTTCTTAGATATGCCGGTTTCCTCACGATGTTTTCCTTCAAAGATTTACATAAAGATGTATTGGTACGACCGGGAATCGAACCCGCTACATTATATTTCTAAGGCGAAGCCCGTACCTTTAACGTACGTTTAACCTATCCTATTCCCTTTTAGTGTCCCACTGCTGGGCACTAATCTTTTCTCAACTATCTTACTTAGTTTGTAACTATGTGGTAATTGACAAATGATGAAACTATGCGTATTTAATATTTATATGCATAGTTTCATCATTTGTCAATATAATTTGTTAATATATAATAATATGCATAAATTTTATTATTATTATTATATTTATACCCAATCACTTGACAAACACCGCAAGTCTTTCCTTAACGCAAAAGGTAACTGATACTAGGTATAATAAGTAGTAAAAAAAAGTTATTAATCCAGAACTGTGTGAAATTGTATCCCCTTTGTCGGCGTCCGCTACAATCATACACAAGATTGTCTATAGTGACAATAGATGTGAGAACCAAAGTATCAGGTAGCCATTGGTGCGTATTCTGCTCCGATAATCTAAAATGATACTATTTACAAGGTACACCGCTTTCTTACACGTTCAAAATTTAGTAATTTAAATTAGTTGGTCTTGAGTAATTTAATTTTAACCACTTATTTGTAGCGGCCATTTTTTGGAACTATGCGCTATGTTTTTGCCGCGGTTGATAAAAATAATGATATCTATCGATTTTTGTAGGCAAACTATATATAAAAGTTATGTCGTTAGAATCGTAACAAAAAATAAGCTAGCAGTTAAGAATAAATTACACGAGTTATGCTTTGAAATGTTTTATTAATCCTAATTTGAAATTAATAAAAACGAATTTACAGATGAGAGTTTATAGGCATACTAGCTTTCCGGCCGCGACTCTGCAGCAGTAGTATAAAAAGTAGCCTATAACCTTCCTCAATAAATGGGCTATCAAACAGTGCAAGAATTTTTTAAATTGGACCAGTAGTCCCTGAGATTCTTGCGTTTAACAAGACAAAGTTTTCAGCTTTATAATCTAATATATAAAATTTCCATGTCACAATGTTAGTTACCGTACCTACTCCTCCGAAACGGCTTTACCGATTTTTGCCAAATTTTATATGCGTATTCAGTAGGTCTGAGAATCGGCTACTATCTATTTTTCATACCCCTAAGTGATAAGGGGTTGTTCACCCTTAATTTTTTTTTAATTTTTGGACGTATTACATTACTAATACGCGGTACGAAGCTCGCTGGGGCAGCTAGTATTAGTTTAGATTTTCTAGGTATGAAAATCAAAATTCTATCTACTCGTCTTCTAGAAATCTGTTGTTTTTTTATCATTCAATACGCTTACGTTTGACTACAACTTAACCTGTTGTGGTCTACGTTGGAACGTGTGTACCCAGTACGTGTCTGTATTTTCGCATGTTTTTTTTAAAGCTCCATAGAACCGGGACCTTTACCTGGCAGTGGAGAAGTACATACGTAGCGTAGTAAAAAAACGGTTTAAAGGAGAAGCATTTACAGTTACACGACTAATTATGCGCTTAAATTATTGGAATTGTAATGTTAATTGCATAGGGGTTCCCTTATGATTAGCATGCATGTTTTACGTAGCGAAAATTATCGCGAAACGGAGGGAAATCCTCTAAATTAATATGGTATTTTAAAAACAAGAGCAGTAATGATACCTAGTTCAGCCATTTTAAAAGCATTTTTCTGTGGTCTGGAATAATTTTTGAAAACAGATAGATATGTTGTTGGAACATGTTATTTTTATACTTGTATAGTTTTTTGTCTGTAAACTTCGAAACTCTTTAATAACTAATAGGAATGATCTGCGATTTCTGCGAACTTATGTCTGTTATTGCACTGTTTTCACAATTGCATAACATAACATCACGACAGAGTTTAATAAAGCTCTAAAAATAAAAAAAACATTTAGGTATTACAAAAAGTTAACATTATAGGTAGTTATAGTGATATTATCTAACATTAAAAAACACTGCCTTTACAACATGAACTCAAAAGTTTTAGACTTTCGTTAAAATGGACTGTGTCTCTTTTCTACTAGTATAAATATCAAGATGTTAGATAAAGACAAACGAATTATAAACCTATTTTATGAATACGGGGGTTAAATATTATATTTTATTCTCTTCACTGCACACGTTTACGTCTATATATTAGTGTAATTTTGAAATCGTAAATTTACAATACATGTAAAAGTGTTAAAAGATTTTTTTCTTTGAAAAAATAATCAAATAATCTTAAACCTATAGAAATTTCTTATATACTTACCATGGTAATTATTTACTATGGTAATCGTAATTACCATCGTTAGAAAATAGTCATATAAACGGCAGTTACTTCTTACAAAAACTGTAACTAGTCAACTCATAAGTGTACTTGAAGAAAATGAAAGGATAAAATCGTTGTTGTTAGTGCTCATACGCACTATTCAAATAACCGGGCTGTTTTTATTCTGCACGCGGCCAATCGGATTCACAGTCAACGCTCAGCCGTAATCCTGCTATCCTACTGTAACCGGCGAGAAAATGCAATGCAAGTCAATTTGAAAAGCAATGTGAGAGGTCAAATGGGGAGGATTGAATAACAAGAAGCAATTGAGTGATTTGAAGGCAGATATCTCAGGGCAGAATGTTGCAACGGTCTTGATCTTGATATTTTTGTCTGAATTAGGTTTGCGCTTGACTACAACTTGCCTGATGTTAAGCGATGATGTAGTGCGTGCGGGCTGTATTATTATAAATACGAAAGTGAGCGTCGAAGTACAAATGTTTGTTACTTTTTCAGGATAAAACAGCTAAATGGATTTGGATGACATTTTAGTTGTGGGCGGATGGTAGATGAGAAAAGTGAACCGTGTGGATGAAAGATCATAGTTGAGAAAGAGAAAACCAAGCCGTGTAGCGGCCGCTTAGTGCGATTGGCCTCCTAGCTGGCTGCATTTAAACGTACAAACGCGTGCTACCATCCGGACAGTGCGTACACTTGATAGTTAGTGCACTTATATTACGGTCGTATAAACGAGTGATCACTTGCCACCTACCCCTTTTCTAATCAAATCAACAGGTTACAGAAGTGATGAATTGTCAGTCATTATTTTAGTTAAACTTAACCACGAGCATGACGAGTGGTCATATAATTTAACTGCGCTATAAACCAATAGGTTTTATTAATTTACTGCTGATAACATAAGTTTATTTGTTTTTTTAAGACCTTCTAACGGAAGCTCTCTACAACGGTAGACACCGGTTAGACAGGCACCTTTTTAACGGACTTGGATAAAAGTTCTCATTTATTATAAGAAGTGATCAGATTTTCATCGGGTTTTCGTTATTTAAATGCTTATGTTTCAAGTAAGATTTAATATAGATTACGGAATTCTTCAATAAATAATAAATTAAGTACCTCTATGCATAATAATGTAATAATAGTAACAGTTTTCTTTGAGGTTCATCTTATAAATACATCTATGAATAGTATGAAACAAAGTCAATTTTCCTGTCTGTCCATAACTTCTAAACCACGCAACGGACTTTAAAGTGCTTTTCGCCATTATGTATTAAACCTATTGTACATACCATGGATGAAGGTTTTTAGTAGAATTATTTTCAGAACAGTATACCTATCTAATTGCGCTCATACGAAGCAGGGACAGGTCACTAGTAACAGAGGTACCAAGATGTGGTGCAGCTTTTTTCTAGTAGATGGTCACTAACCTAACCACGGCCGAAGACTACCATCAGTACTATGATTTGCAGCGCCCGTTGACCATATGTAGGAATTTGTAGGAATATGTAGGAATTTAGAATGTAGGTGCGCTCCCACGGAAGATGGTGACTCAGCCCAGCCTTGGCGTAATTTAAATCATATCCTGGAGAGAAAGCTGTCATCCGCATCGAAAGATTTTAGTAACTCACTATCCGTTTTTGGTGTTCCTTAGTAAATTAGAAACCCCAGTTTCGTCATGTCCGTCCGGGTTAACTTTTAAGCGCTTGGTATTACATACAGAGCTGTAATTTGGAATTGGTAGTTAATATCAACAACGCCCATAAATTAAAATAAAATCTAGACAAAAGCAGTGATTTTTTTCGGCAGTCCTGTCTCGTCGTGGTATGTTACAGTACAGAATACTTTCCGAATTAATGTTCCAATGCGAAATATTAAGCTTTAAAACTGTAATATTAGTTAGAGTTAAGTGTGTAAACTGTTTAGAATGTAGTAACAACACTAATTTATTGAAACGTAGTTTGCGGGTAACTTACAAATAAATTGAAATTGTAATAATACCCACACCAGGTAAATATATTTTCTTACTGTGTTATTTAAGTACAATCTCATGTAAGTGACGTGTTATGTCTTAATGAGAATAAAGATCTTTAAACCGAAACTGAAACCGAAACTGTTGCGTTTAGATTGCTAAAAATACGAAATAATATGAATTTAAAAAGAAAACTATCTCGGCTAAGTTGGCTTTAGAGGTTAACTAGTACTAAACAGTCTGCCAAGTTATTGCGCAATTGTTCTCTGGTTTTACTTGTATTTTTTAATATTGCTGCTGCCTGTCTGCTTAATTCATAAAAACCTTTATAATTGACATTAAATTAGAATATTATTATTATGAATGCATGTCTTAGAATAAGTACGTAGAAATTCAAACACAATATAAATTTTTCATGAATAATAATAATAATAATATAGTGGGAAATTAACACACACGGCCATCTGATTCCAAACTAAGCAGAGCTTGTACTATGGAAACCAGATAACTAGTAATATGCTACATATAATACTTTTCTTTTGTAAATATATACTTATTTAAATAAATTTGATTTGATTTGATTAATAAAATGTAATAATTGTACGGAGCCCTTTATATCCAACTCGCACTTGACTGTGTTTTTATATATCATACGTTTTATTAAATCAGTTAATTATCACTTCCCTACGCACTACTTTTTACTATTATAGCCCCATAAGTACTTCCTAGCATATTAATTAAGCCTTTTATTTCTTATACGTCATTAAATTCTTTCTTACAATAAAGTTTGGAGTTTTACGGTTTATAAATGTTGGAATTCGAGATTTATGTTGTTTGGGTAAGTGAATAAATGTTTGTTTCATTTTATGACGTAGTTATAAATATAAATGAGTTGTTGAGTTTCACGAAAATTGGTAGCAATAAGTATTTATGTAGTTCCGTGTAATGGTAAAATTTTTATAATTATGTAATTTTATATAATAAATATGTTTATTATTATCTTAAGGTGGCGTTCTTATTAGTGTTGATTGTGAAATTGTAATAATTTTAATTAGTCGTCGTTATGGGGGGCCGGGATGAAGCAATAATGTGTAAATAAATGCACATATTTTTATTATTTTATAAAAAGGTTTTATTGCTATCATTTATAAATGTTATCTTTTAGGTGCTTAAGAGGCATTTTTTACATTTTATAACTTTGCCGAGTATTACTTAACAACCTGTAAAGCCAACTTTGCCGGGATAGATTTCCTTTTAAATTCATCGTGATATTTTTACGAATCTACACACAATGGTTTAGATAGTAATGGGCAGTTGACACTAACTAAAATTACAATTTTAATGCTTAATTAACTTTTTATCTTTTTACTTACATATTTATAGGGAACTGCCTCGTTAGTCCAGTGGTGTGTTCACTTAGTGACCGCGAAGTCCTGGGGTTGCATCCCGGGTTGAGCTTAAAAACAAAAAGGTCACGGGTTCGATTCCCGGTCGTGCCCGTGCCCACACATCTTTGTGTGATTTGTTTGATCGCCGAATATTGGTGAAGGAAACTGGTTTGTCTAAGAACTAACCGTTCGAACATGGGACATCCACGAATACGCACTTGGTCAGCTCAACTCTTAAGACAGTTGATAGAAGAGCCGTGCCCAGCAGTGGGACACTAAAATGGGTAGAAGTAAAATAGTAATCAACTATTATCTTTATTAATAATCAACTTTCTCTCTGTATCAACTTCTATGTTTATAAATAAGTACTAAGAAGTTTTATTATTTTAGGTAATGTACAAATAAATTTTTGTGTAATTAAATTATTTTTTGTAACGGGCATAATTTTAATTACACTATAACTTAGTTGAAATAATCGGTAGTTATAATAAAATAATATTTTTATGATTGTTTTATTATTTTGATAAGAAAATTAACTAGCCATTAAATAGATGATTTTTAACCGACTTCAAATAAGTTTCTGGAAATGTGGTCTTCTTGAAAACTTCGGATCAGAATTGAATGGAGTTATCGTTGTTTTAATGATTATTTTACAAGAAAGTAATTTGATCCAGATGTAAGCGTGTTCGTTTAATAACCGCGAGGTTCCGGGTTCGATTCCTGGGACGAGCAAAAAGTTCGAAATTGTGCCCGATGAACGGTAATAGGCTCCGTATTACGTTTACATAGCCGGCGAAAAGTGGGTAATTATTTACTAACGACGAATAAAATGTATGAAAAAATATGGTTACATTTAAATAAAATTATTTATTTATTTATTTATTTCGGTTCTCCAACAAGGAATACACATTACATTACAAGAAATATAAGAATCAAGATCTTGTGCTCCCTCAATTATAGGAGAACATAGCATGCAGAAAGTACAAAGCAATTACTTAATTATATTTTAAATTAATCAAATTAAATGTAAATAAGGAAAAACAAAGAAATAATAAAATTAAAATTAAATTAAATTAATTGACAAAAAGTATAGATTTAGAAGCGAAATTGAACTAAATAACATTGTGATATATCATAATAATAAAATCCATCTGAGTTACAAAGTCATAAAACATTAATTAAATCTCATAAAGAACTATTTAACCACAGATAAAAGTAATGTAAGACTATTCGTCACTAATATCCATATCGCTCGAATCATCATCACTGTCTGTGCAGCTTGAGGAGTCAGAATCTTGGATCGATAGACGATATGCGAGTTAAACGGTCGGCATATAATACAATAGGTGTTGAGAAGCTAACACATTAGTATATACTTAAAGACTAGCTTCCGCCAGCGGCTTCACCCGCAAAATTGGTCTCACTAATCTTGTTACTTCATACAAACTTTGGAACCCCGTTTCATGCCCTCTAAGGGTGAGTTTTGAAAAATCCTTTCTTAGTGCACCCCTAGACCCCATAAGGAACCTATGTGCCAAATTTAGAGTCTCCAGACCCAGCGGTTCGGGCTCTGCGTTGATATGTCAGTCAGTCTGTTTCTTCTTTTATATATTTAGATATGCTTTAATCAAATAAACTTAATACACTCTATGATTTTTTTTGTTGTATTGTTTAGTACCGGACGTACCCTAAACACTTTCGAACCTCAAATAATATATTATCTAATTAATTTTAATGGTTCTGCTAACGTCATTATAATTAACTAGCTCAGCCTACGGCTTCAGTCGCAGCTATTTTATTAACAATCATGCTCATAACACAAAAATTTGTCCTGGATGGGAATAGAACTCACTGCCGCGGCAGCGGTGGCGCAGCGGTACGGGCCTCGCCTTAGAAATATAAGGTCGCAGGTTCCCACACATCTTCGTGTGAATTGTTTCATTGCCGGAGAAGGAAATCATCGCGAGGAAACCGGCATGTCTAGAACTAATCATTCGAGGACGTGTGCGTGTTGCCCAGCTATGGGACACTTAAAGGGCTGTCGCGACGTGTGTATGGACTATCTATTCGTAACAATATCTTAAAAGCGCAGCGTAAAATTAGCGGTCTGTGACCCTAGCAAGTGAGCGAGCTTTATTTAATAGCTAAAGTTGTTCACAGCCAAAAAAAATAAAAACCACTGGACAGACGAACTCGCAGACAAATTTTCACGTTATATATTATTGTATGACTAGTTAGGTAACGATCCAGTAACTCGGAAAGATAAAGATGGCAACCATAATTCTTATACCCCATGGTCATTAATAAAGTATTTTTATGTTAATCTGAAAGCAATTGAGCATCGCCGCATAGTTGCTAGTCTTTCGGTCTTTTACCAGATACACTTCGGAGAGTGTGCGTTGGAATTACACAATCTTATTCCCCCATCCCTGTTCTTCCATCGGACAAGTAGAGGTACGGCAATGCGCCACCGTTATAGGTATGGTGGAAATTCCACGAGCACGCATAAAGCGCTTTGTTACCACTTATTGTGCGAACTGCAAAGTTGTGGAATTAGTTGCCGGCATCTCTGTTTCTCATCTCTGTTGTTTGCAACAACTTCACATTTTTCAGGATGGTGGGCAAAAATGTTTGTTTGTATAAAAAACAATAAAAATAAAAATAATAATAATAATCACAATCATATGAATAAAAATTAAAATGCGTATACCTTATTAAATTTCCAATTGATTTGAAATTGGAAATTTGGAGTCGAATATTTAGGTACCTACGAATATATTTTATTAACTTCGGACGAAAAAAGCGGTGTTTTATGTTAAAACGTGTGTTTATATCCGTGTTTATGTATTTGTGCATAAGTTTGCCGCATCATAGCGCGTAAATTGACTTAGGTAGGTAGCTGAATGTAGCTATATACCTAAGTAATTTTTTCTACTTAAATCACTTTTCCATACATTTTAAAATAATATTACTATCTGTGGATTGATGTTTTGAGTGACGCTACTTTATAAACAACTTTTTAAGACGGGCCGGTGGCGTGGTCGGAAAGATAGTTGCTTTTCACGCCGCAGGTCGTGGGTTCGACTCCCACCCGAGACAAACATTAGTGATGAACATTTGTGTTTGTGTCGAGTCTGGGTGTAAATATCTATTATAAGTATATATTTACAAAAGAAAAGTATTATATGTATAGTATATACCAGTTATCTGGTTTCCATAACACAAGCTCTGCTTAGCTTGGGACCAGATGACCGTGTGTATTAATGTCCCAGAATATTTATTTATATTTATTTATTTTATTTATTTATTTACAAAAGAAAAGTGTTATATGTATAGTATATACCAGTTATCTGGTTTCCATAACACAAGCTTTGCTTAGCTTGGGACCAGATGACCGTGTGTGTTAATGTCCCCGAATATTTATTTAAGTGTTTATTTTACTTTTATAAAAACACTAACCTATACCAACCTATACCTGTCAGGTGATGCGCTATACGAAAATAAACATAATTTAAACAAGCTATTGCGGTTGTAGCCATCTGTCATATTACGACATATGGTCTTTTTACGACCATACGATTTGTTTATATTGCATCTCTTTTACACTCTTTTCAAATCTATATCTGGCTCTTTCTACTCAGTTTTCCTTTGAGGCAAGGGGTAATTGAAACTCAACACTGCATGCGGGTAAGTGAAAGGACTTGTATTTGCAAAGATTAAAATTGCTAAAAATATAGATAAGAAAATGTATGTATCTTCTGATTTGTACCTTTCTGCTTCGCTTTTTATAACTCCCGATGAAAAAAGGGTTTTATAGTGATTCTATTGTGTCCAATATTCAATAAACTACTGGAATCTTACTTAAGCGATAGGTTACAGTATACTGAGTTATCCAGAATTTGTCCTATTAGTAAATTAGAAATTAAATACGTGTCAAAACCTAGACAAACTCGATATGGTGTGCCTCAAGGAAGCGTACTGGGGCCCCTTCTGTTCCTCATTTATATTAATGATCTACCAAATAGTATAAATCACAGTATGGTTCTCTTTGCAGATGACAACACCTGTGTAGTCAAATGTAATAATCATAATGAATATCAAAGCGACATTAATAATTCTCTTATTGACATTATAAATTGGTTGAATAAAAATAATCTAATAATTAATTTGACAAAAACAAAAGTAATGCACTTTCACCAACGATGTGAATTGCCAAATTTTGACGTATCCTACAACGGTATTGAAGTAGAAAAGGTAGACAGGATAAAGTTTTTGGGCATTGTAATAGACAATAAATTAAACTGGAAGCCACAGGTAGAACACTTATGTTCACGCTTAAGTAAAGCAGCTTATGCTCTCTTTCAGCTTTCAAAAAAGGTTAACATTAATGCACTGAAAATGGCATACCACGGAATGGTAGGCTCAGTTTTGAGATTTGGCGTTATTTACTGGGGTCAATCAACAGACCGTGAACTTGCTTTTAGACTGCAAAAAAGATGTGTTAGAGCAATGTGTGGTTTAAAATCAACTGAGAGTTGTGCACCGTACTTCAAATCTTTAAAAATTCTGACATTACCCTCACTATATATATTAGAGACTGCTTGGTTTGTTAAAACTAATTCACATCTGTTTACTAAGATATCTGAAGTTCGTAGAGCACCTTTAAGAGCACAATATAGGAATAAACTCATTGATTTAAAATGTAATACTGCACTTTTACAAAAGAGTTTTTTTAGCACTGCACCTAAGATTTTTAATAAATTACCTGACACTCTAAAAGCTTTACCTAATATGCGTTTTAAGAAATATTTAAATAAAATACTCATAGACAAATGTTATTATTCACTGCAAGATTTTTTTAATGATGATTTTATTTAATATTATAATTTTAATTTTAATGTTGACATCTTTAATGTTTGAATTTATTTAGCGTTCATTTATTTTCATTATACTTATTAATATTTATTTGTACGTCTAAATGACAAAACATAGTGTTTCTAGTTTTATTATTTTTATGACCACAATATGTTATGTACCTATGTTCAACAAATAAAGAGATTCTATTCTATTCTATTTTATTCTATTCTATTCTATTCTATTCTATTCTATTCTATTCTATTCTATTCTATTCTATTCTATTCTATTCTATTCTATTCTATTCTATTCTATTCTATTCTATTCTATTCTATTCTAATATTATTCCTGGTAGTGCCTATAGCCTAAACGGATTTACTGGTTTTAGTGTGATTTTAATTCGAAAGCTGTAGTACCTAATCGAGATGGGTTTTAGCTAAGTCGGGCCTTTTATTAAATATTTAAATTATAATCATAAACATCTTATAAGCCTGGATAAAAAAGGACTTTATCTCTTTCTAACTTGTATAAATGTCAAGATGACAAAGACAAACGAATTATAAACCTATTTTATAGCTATTATAAGCTTAAAACACGATTATAATTAAGGGGGTACATTTTAAGTTATTTAATTCGTAAGTAGGCTATTTTTTATTCTAAAATAGGCTTTCGCTTGACTATCACTTGCATGTCTACGACGTAGACAGTAGATCTAGTCTACGATGGGACTCGCCTGCACAATATACCGATTCACTCGTGATATTCGTAATCACGAGCGAATCACAAGACTACATCTACCGTCTACGACGTAAACAGGTATTTTTTTCTACTTAAATCACTTTTCCATACATTTTAAAATAATATTACTGTCTGTGGATTGATATTTTGTGTGACGCTACGTTTGCATGGTTTTTAGTATGAAGTTAGGCGCGAGTCCAGTCCTATTTTTATTTGAAACGCATAGTGAACAACTTTTTAAGACGACTACGAATGATTAGATTATTTTAGCCTTGCACTTGACTAGACCTTGCTTTCTACAAATAAAACCTGGCTAGAAATATTTATCGTCCACAAAACTTCTCAGGTTTTAACATGAAAAAGTCATATACCTTCTTACGTTTTAAATTATGAGATGTTTAGTTTACTAACATTATGACAAAATAATTATTTAAAAAACACATTAATTACGAAATTGTGACACATTACTTTGTATCATTTATACTATCAACCCAAAACATTGTGGAAAAAGCAAATAAAGTATTGAGTATTGAGTATTGAGTATTGAAATATCTTTATATATATAATTCTTCTGTGTGTATGTCACTGAACTTCTCTCAAACGACTGGACCGATTTTGATGAAATGTTTTGTGTGTGTTCAAGGGGATCTGGGAATGGTTTAGATTCACAATTTTGCGCGGTACGAAGTTCGCTGGGGCAGCTAGTATTAAATAAAAGACAAATCTTACTAACATGCTAAAATCTGTCAAGCCGCTAGAGAACGTGACATTGACAGGTACATTAAAAAACAAAACTCTCCTGGCCCTGTCAAATAAAAATAAATTATAATATTATTTATATGGTAACATTGAACTTAAAACGTTGAAAATCCTCTAAAGGGTTTTTTTTTACAAACATCTATAAAACTCGTTCAAACTAAAATTGTTTTTATAAAATAAAACTAAAAAATATTCATGTAAAGTAATAATTTTTTTATTTTTGCTTTTTTAATTACCTACTTATGAGGTGTTAAAATTAGTAATATGGCTGTAAAACGTATAATTTCAAGCCTTATTTATTTAATTATTTATGCTAAATCCACACAACTATAAAAACACGAGTTTTTTGTTTCTTTGTAAACGCGTGAATATCCAAAATTATCTTTTTAATATATTTTTGTTGAATTTCAAAAATTATCACGTACTTTTTTTCTTTTAAACGTAGGTACTTGATCTTAATAATAATAACGAACAAGATAATAACTAATTATCCTTTTGGAAACAGTTGTTGATGTAAAAATTCAATCATAATAAAACAAATCGGACAATACATAGTATAGTTAAATAAAACATAGTCGCATTTCGCATCTGAGTGTACAGGCTCCTTTATCCTATATCCTTTCATCATCATCATCATCATCATCAGCCTATCCTAGTCCACTGCTGGACATAGGCCTCGCCTTAAGCACGCCACTGAGCACGATCCGCGGCTACTCTCATCCAGGTAAAGAATCCAGGCAAAGATCGTCACTCCACCTAGTCTGAGGGCGTCCTACGCTACGTTTGCCAATATCCTTTAGCTTATCCAAATATACGTAACGTATTTTGAAACGTTCTCACCTTCATAATAGTTATTCTTACAGGAAGGTTTCTGTTGTTTCTACTCTTGCACCCTGCGAAGCCGGGGCAAGTTGTAAGATATAAATTAGACATTTTGTCCATTTGAAAAATTATTTCATTTCGTTGCAAGGTATAGTAAACATCGCAAGTTTGCCCACCTGTTAAATACATAAATATTTGCCTGATTTCAAAATTATTATCGATATTTCAGATCTTACTTAATAAAGCTTATTTTCTAATATCAGGTAATCATTTAACATTTTTTTTTAAATAAACACTGGTTTGTTATATCCCGATTGTTATAATCACGAGTGAATCGGTTTTTACTGGGTAAGCGCGTTCCGTCGTAGACCACATATTTGCTTAACAACAGGCGAGTTGTGTCCAAACTCAAGCCTATTATCTATAATATTATCTATAATGTAAAACAATTAGATTAGATACAAAACTAAATCCAATGCACAACAAACCAGCAATTTTAAAAGCTTAAAAACATCTCAAATCATCTTAAATATCAATAACTAGACCTGTAACTCATTCCTATAGGTCGGAAGCACGCGACTGTTCACTAACGAAGTTTAGTAACCTTTAAATGGACGTTGTATGAAATAAAAAAGTTAAACAAACAATGGACAAAGCTATTAACAAAAAAATCTCAAAATCCGGGCAAAGTTAAAGCGTTTTAACTAATAAAATTTATAATTTCCTATGGAATAATTTATTTCACATATCTTTTTAGTTTTTAATTGAGTAATTAATTTTCGTCTATGAGTTTTTATTAGGTAAACACTTAATAATATTATACAGTGATTATTACTAACAGCAATTTTTTAATTAACTAATTAATGTAGGGCAATATTACTTAATATTAATGTGTGTTCACTGTTGCTATAATTTTCATTGAGACTATTATCACACTTTAAAAAAAAACTTTATGCTAGCAGCTAGAATATTGCGATTAGGTTACATCCTATTTAAAAAAAATCGTCTATTAAACCGACTAGAAAAAAGGAACATGTGGTTGATTAAATTTTTTTAGTCAACAATTTTCCTAATTGTTTTTTTTATGATTTGCGCTTGACTGCAATTTGGCTGAGGTTAAGCAATTATTATTATTATTATTATTATCTTTGAGCTTTCCAGAAGTACGAGCAATTAATGACCTCTCGCCTCATGTTAAGCAATGATGTGGTGTATGATAAAACCCTAATACGTTTTGTGCTAATGTCAAGTACCTAGTTAGTTTAAGTTTGGAGTGGGCTATTTTCCGCAACTCGACGACGTCTCGTATGTGCGCCTATTTTGCATGATATCAAGTAGATAATAAAAACATCTCTTTCTTGACCCACGTCGAAAAAGAGGGGCGTTATAGACAGTTTGACGTCACTGGGTACCTTTAAGCTATTTTGAAGAGGCATTTTTACCTCTCTGTTCTGTCTGTCTCTTATTTTTCGTTGTCCGAAGTGGACTATCTAACTTATATTTTAATAATAATAATAATATAGTGGGACATTAACACACACACAGTCATCTGATCCCAAACTAAGCAGAGCTTGTACTATGGAAACCAGATAACTGGTAATATGCTACATATAATACTTTTCTTTTGTAAATATATACTTAAATATAGATAATTACACCCAGACACAAGACAAACAGACATATTTAAACAAATGTTTGTCTCGGGTGGGAATCGAACCCACGACCTGCGGCGTGAAAAGCAAGTATCTTACCGACCACGCCACCGGCCCGTCGAAGAGGGTATTAATTTTTCACATTTTGTCCATTCCATTCCCAGGTGAGGCACGTGTATTACTGAAAACATGATTCCTTTTAGCAAAATACATATATAATATGTCTCATGGATTTGAAGTGATATTCCTCCAGGGCCCATTAAAACTTTCCAACCTATATAGTTCTCTGACGGAAACCACCCAATGATAATAAAGATAAAAAAAATATTTTCACACATACCTACACACAGCGACATCTGTTCCCCAAATTAAGCAGTTATTTTGCTTGTGTTATAGGAACCTACTAGGAACTGCGTGATACTAGTTAAACTTACTAACTTACTTTTTTTAAACGTAATTTTAATCTTTTATGTAATAATTACTGTTAGGTACATATCCAGTTTTTATAGTCAAAAACTAGTTTTACGCTCCTAGTCTGTGACGTCACGAGGTTGTATCGATTAACTATCAATAAAAATCGATTCCGTGACTATACTCGTAACAGTTTAACGTGAATCGATTTTATCCGATACTTCAAATCTTGTGCCATGATTTTCTATATTACTTAATATATAAAATGTTGTCTGTCTGTATCTCTTTTTTAGGGTTTTAACATTTTCCTTGTGTAAAGTATTTTAATTTTATCTTAATAATGGCTTCTGCGTGAATAATTTTGAAATAATAATTTATTATCAGGCCATTTTGCAACTTTGCCACTTTTAAATATTTAGTACACTAGATTTTGTGAATTTTACAAAATACTCCCATCCTATACGCTTATTTTACTTCTATGAAAATATTTAAACTAGAGGTTGTAGAAATTGAAACAAATGCCAAAACAAAACATCACAGACAAATCCGGACACGCTTTAGTGCTGCAATAAAACTTTTATATCCGATTGTACATCGATTTCACGTGTTTCCGATCATGTCATCGATAATAAGCGTGCTCTTTATTGTCTATGCTTTATCTATGGTCTCTGGTATAAACGTTGTTCACTTTGAACTGACCGACGCGACAGGTGTGTTAAAAGTTATCAATCTGTCAACTAGAATACTATTTTCTTACGCAAATATCACAAATTGAAATAAATCTATTTTGCGGGTTATTTTAGATTTTAAATCCCGACGTTTCAATGTCTTGACCGAGTTATAACTGTTTTATGGAAGAATCTATCATGGCCTCGAATTAGTTCTTAGACATTCTAATTACTGACGACCGTTTCACGATGTTTCCCTTACCAAAATCGACCTCTGCCGGCATCCACTAACTGCCTAAAATTAGAACAGTACCTACAAGAGCATGTATAAGCATGTTTTTGCCACATTCCTGTTAAAATTAAATTAGTTAATTCTTTTTGCTACGAATACTTTTTTGCATAGTAACAGCCGAAACCAATTACAGAGATATAAGGTTAAATTAAAACACATTAAATTAAATTAGGTAATTTATCTTCAATTAAGGGAACTTGAAAAAACGATTTACTTAAACAAAAATTTCCAATTTAATTAATTGGCTTATCTACTAAGGTCTGTTTATGTTTTAAAGGCTTACGGTCTTATTCATAAACATCTTATAAGACTCTTTAGTTAAAAGGGATTTTGTCTCTTTCTTACTAATATAAATGTCAAGATGAAAAACAAAGACAAACGCATTATAAACCTATTTTAACTATAATGAGCTTAAAATAAATAACTTAAGATTAGTAAATAACTTTAGATAGCTTTCACGCCTGTATAACTCAAATGTATAGAGAGAGGTGGTTATCAACTAATTTTTGGTTATGTTTTCGGTCCTTTAGCCATTTGTCGTTATTCGAGCACAGTACCTTCAAGCTGATTATATGATTTTTCTAAGTAAGAATACTAAAAGTTCTTTGGTCGACTGAATTCCAAAATCCACTCCAATTCAATTCCATTCTATTCCTATGCATTCAATTCAATTTAGATATAGATAGGCAGAGAGTTTCTTTCGCATTTATAACATTAGTATTAATCTTTTACAGACTTTATTACTTACATTTTTAGAGGGAAATTATAATATTACTAATAAGTCTCTAGTTATTTTGTTTACCAGTGTGCAATTAAGCGCGTTGTTTTTTGTTAACTTAATCCTCAGACATTACTTATGTCAATATTAAGTGCATTTTTATGCAAAGCTCTTTGATAAGAACGAACTTAAATTGACCGCGGCGGCGTGTGTGTTAATGTTGTGAACTTTTACGAAGTAAGCTTATTACAACTTTGTTGTTTACTTTGCCTTGGCTGGTAGATTGCTTCGCAAAAAGTCGAAGGATCGAATTACGTTTGGAAGGCTGTTACTATGTCAGAAAATAACTTTAAAAGAAAATTAAGTACCTGGGGCATTGGGTAACAGCAGATCTCAAGGACGACATGGACATGGACATGGACATGGAGAGGGAACGTAGGGCGCTGGCAGTTAGAAGTAATATGTTGAAAGTGTGGAGGATGACTGGAGGATAGGGTGGCAGTGACCCTCCAGTGAAAAGGGAAGATCTTCCAGCCGGGCGAGGTGTAATGCCCGGCGACCGCGGTACTCCCTCCGACAGTTCTTGTCGGGAAGTTGTATATGCTAAACGTCGGTGAAACTTTGCTTGTGCGATTTAGGATTGCTATGACGTCATGTCTCTTGAGTGGCGTTAGGTATGTGACGCCACAATAATTGTCGTAGGTTTGTAAAGTGTACAAAGGATGTGAAGGTCACGTTGTTTAAGGCTACTGCCAATCATTTTACACTAGCAGGCTGTGTATCGACTATACTCGTACTAAGAAGACTTACAGCGTCCTACGTGTCCAATATATTAATGCCCATCAGGCTCTGATGGGTGTGCCATGTTACTGCAGTGCGTCAGGGATGTTCGCCGAAGAACTTGTGGATGATTTTTATGCCATAATGCTGAAACGCGTAGCATCCCTGTGGTGACGCGTGCGTGGCAGGACCAACAGCGTCCTGGCTAGTGCCTTTTCTCAGGCACTGGACAGCGATGCATGTAAGTTAAAGAGTGCCTGAGAAAGGCAGTATACTTTTATATATTATTATGTACCTACTAACACTAGCTTGGAAGAAAAATGTTAGGTACCTACTAACAAGTTCATGAAAGAAATTGCGAAATAAACGAATTATTTTTATTAAAACCCCGACAATATGGGTTTTATGATTTGGGTTTCTGTGTACAAGTTTGTTGCGATCTAGCACCTAAATGGATGATCCCATGTTGAGATGGTTTTTAGCTATATATGCGTCGGGTGTTGTTTAATTTTTAATTTAGAATTATAAATTTAATGCCCTATGCCGTCACTTTTATAAACCGCGTACGAGGTAAAATATTTTTTTTATTTTATTAATATATTTTTTTTATTACAACTCAAGCTTTGTTTTCATCGAATTAATTTATTATACAGCTTGCATTCTAACAGTTATATTTTAACATCCTTACATCCTGCGTTAACGTAATTGTGTTAGGCTAAACTGTGATCAGTTTTTGGAACTAGATTCTATGAATGAATGGATATTTTGAATACTGAAGACCCACTGAATGATAGGCAATTATAGAATAAGTGGGGCCGCCACCTGCGGTATTGTCACATGCTGGGACAACATGTGCTTGCTTCCGCCAGTGTGAGCGAGCCCGTTGTTTGATACGGCACGACATTTGTCTCGAACTAAACCTATACCATCTTGCATTATAAACAACTCATATTTTCTCAAAATATCTTTCATTATCTCAAATTTGTAACATTTTCGAATTTTTATTAACCCTGAAGATATCAAAATCAAAAATCAAATCAATTATTTAATTATTATTATTATTATTATTTTTAATTATTATTTATCTAACGTCATTTATGTACATTATTTTATTTATTCACTTGTTTCAAACAACAAGGCTCTAAATTGTTACATTAATTTTGTACCTATACTTCTGTTACCTAGGCGTAGCGTCTAGTTCTAGGTACCTATAGTCCATTTTAGGTACCGAGTTGTAATTCAGCATTCTAACATTTAAAATATAAAGAAAATCGATTAATAATAATATATCTCTAATTGTTAAAAAAGTATTACAATAATAAATTTGATTTTGTAAAAAATCAAAAAGTATTAGTAGGAGTAGGTATACTTTGTTTCATGTGAGTTAAATAATTCGTAATAGTATTATTATTTGAGTACTATTAGCTGTAAAAGAGAGCTTTATCTGCCCACACACCGCTATGCAGTTTTTCAGAAGTAAAATAAGTGAGATTTAAAGACAGTTCCTATAATAAACTTCATTTTTTATTATTAAAAAATGTACAGAAATGTAAACAAATCTTTTTCATAATATTATTATTAATGTATCTACTTGTAATATGTACACGTATGTATAATTACAGTGCATATACCTAAACACCGTAGACTTAGTGCATACTTTAGCTGCTCCATACACGGTAGAATATCTAACGGATAATAACGCTTGGAATTAAGTCGCTCTAATACAACACATTAAACAAAATGTAATAGATATAAGTACTTCATTAAAAAAAAGCCTACTGAGTTTTTTGGCAGTGTTTCTCAACAGTTGCCAGTCATTCGTCACTGCACGGTAGGAAAAGAAATTGGACTATATTTATGTAATCTCGCGTCTCAAAAATTATAAAGCGTATTTTCATTTCACTAGCGGCACGATGCACGTCGCTGAATATCGTGCTAGTAACAATGGACACGTGCGGAGATTCTTTGACAAATCTTTTATTAAATTACAAATGCCACACGGCTAGCTCTAATGTTAATTAATGAACACTAATTACCTAGAATACTAATTATAAGTACTAATTATTAGTAAGTTACATGCGTAACTTTTGTTAATACATATCTGTAAATACTTCACACAGGCTGGGATCATGGCAACTTTAGGAAAACTCTGAATTAAGATGTTGATAAGCTTTTTATACAATTGATTTTTTTCTATTTTATTAAGTCTGCCAACAAACAGACTTTTTTTAAGTTTATTGCAAAAATGTAAAATAAATACAAAAAAAATACTAAGTATGTAAATAATACATTTATAAACATTATTTATTTACAACATAAAGATACAAAAGTAAAATAATAAGTTGAAATTTATTGATAAAATTGTTATTTTTTACTTTACAGTAAATAATTAACTTAGAAAACTTTTTTGCCATGCAATTTTTTTTCCTTCTTTTTGTTAAGCTATCTCCCTCCCCTCATTTTGGGAAAGGCACGCGCTCGTCCTTGCTGCTGCCAATGCGGCGGGTTGCCCGACCCGCCTGCACGCCGCCCCTACGAAGGCTGCAGGTCGTCTGGAGGCGCCCTTCGATGCCTGGTGCACTTGGAGCGGCAAGGGATGTTGTGGTCGCCTCCCTTTCCCGCTCCGCCGCTCTTCGCTCCGGGTCATTACAATGATCACGGACTCGAGTGAGAAGGGGACTACTAGACAATCCCTCAGCCTACCAGTCTGTTGCTACCTCACAATCTATTACATTACTTTTCCATTGAAACTAACGGTACATACTTGAACCTCGTCGAAACCAGTTCAAGATGTCTGCGTCATGGCCTAAAATATTTTTTAATACAGACACTTCCAGTCTATCATTGTTTGATATTCTTTGTTCATTTTTATTCTAACATGTCATTATCAATGAAAAACCCATTCCTTTAGCTGACGCTTAAATATTTTATAGCTAGGATTTCTCTCACGACTACGTCTGCATTCATTTTTTTTAAAACAATTTTAAATTGAAACAGGCATATTTCGGATTAAACCTTCATTTCAACCTTTTTAGTGTCCCACAGCTGGGCACGGGCCTTCTCTCAACTACCTTACGAGTTGATAGAGTTTGAGCCTTATCATAAAACACCGGCCAAATGCGGGCTGTTTTCCTTCACCGGTATTAGGTAGGCAGTCGCGATGAAACAATTCACACAAAGAACACACGGGGCAGACAAACAAATTTACTACCAGCTAATTTATTATATTGAAGTACTAGCTTCCGACTACGGCTTCGCCCGCGTGGTACTGGGTACTGGGTAAAAAGTGGCCTATGTGTTAATCCAGACAATAATCTATCTCTGTGCCAAATTTCATTCGTCCGTTCTGTCTAATAGTTTTTGGTTGAAAGAGTAACATACATACATTCATACAAACTTTCGCGTTTATAACATTTGTAGGATTTATATAGGTAGTTGCTGGTAGAGATCTAGATTGATGTTTTGATATAAATGTAGAGAAAAAACGTTGTACGTTGTACCAGCCGACTAGCTAGGTCATAGTAACATACACTAGATTGAATGCCGTTATTAGAAGAAGTTAGAAGATTTCCTTACGCCCAAGTCCACCGAAATCTAATCGAACGATTAATTAATAAACAATTACTAAACAATCTGATTTAAATCTTGATGAAATTAAGTAACACTAATTAAGTTATAGGTACACTTTCCTCGTATTATAGTTAAAATAGGTTTATAATTTTGTTTGTCTTTGTCTGTCATCTTCACATTTATACTAGTAAGAAAGAGACAAAATCCATTTCAACTAAAGAGTCTTATAAGATTGTTATGAATAAAACCGATTGGGTTTTAGTTATTTTCAACATACAAATTTTCATACATATTTTCTTGAAAAAAGAGAAATTTCTATATCCGGTAATCTGTAAGTCTGAAAAGACTTTGAAACGTCGGGATCTAAAATCTAAAAATATACCGCAATAAAATCCGTTATAAAGTAGTTTTATTACAATGAGTGATATTAATATACGCGTAAATCTAAGAAAATACTAAATATGTAATTAGATACTTAAATTGTCTTTGGACCTAAATACAAATTGATTTACAGCAGAATACCGTTTAGAAAATGTTATTGTCAAAATAAAAAATAATAGCAAAATTTGAATTTGGAATTAAAAAACAAGTTCGATTAAACTGTTATTGTTCCAAAAAATCGTAGATATGTCAAAAGGTCATTCACCTTAAACGTGTCTTCAGAAAAACTTCTGATTTATTACCGAACACTTTGACAAGTTACGTTTCTATCAACGCAACTCAACCGTCAGGGGTTGACAGGATACTAATCAATTATCCCCCACCACGAGTTGACAGTCCACGTGTGACATGTGACATTTCAAACCTATCATCAAAACATTCGCAACTCTATTCCTATGTAATAAGAGCTATATTATAATTCTTTTTTTATATCCCTGTCGATGACCCGATTTTTTGTCATAGATTTCTAAGCTAGGCATTGTTATATAATTACTGTAATTGTTTATTATTACTTACTAGCGACCCGCCCCAGCTTCGCCCGGGAGCTTCATCCTACTCAACAATTTACAAAAATGTGATAAATAATGAACCGCCCAACCAATTTTGTGCAAACTTCACATAAACCATCTACTGCTAAATAGTCCGAACAATTCCTAAACATTTGGTTTGATTAAGTAAGCCCGTTTTTGAGTTATAAAATTACAACGAAAAGTGGCATTGATTTTTATATATATAGATATGGTTCACTCCAACCGTTTTTGGTGCCCCACTGCTGGGCACGGATCTTCTCTCTACTATCTTACGATATTGATAGAGTTTAGGTTAGGTAAGGACTTATATGGTAAAATTGCGTTAAATTAAATAATTAATTATAAATAATCTTTCCACATGCCAATTTGACTTACTGAACTTTAACCCCCGTATTAGTAAACATCTTATAAGCTCATTATAGCTAAAATAGACTTATAATTAAATATAGGGTGACTGGTAATTAGTGTAAAATACGTTACCTCGTAATAAGTGCTCATGCCTACAAAAAACTTGCTCAAATAAACTTTTTTGGAGCTTCTTTTATTAATAAATTTGCTATTTTAAATTGAGGCGCTCAGTAGAAACAACGATCATTACCAAGGTGGCCAGAGACGCGCCAGCCGACTGTAGAGTAGTCTATGGTGCATCGTGATCTCTACCTACACGTCTCAATATAAAATTTCGAATTAAATAAAAATAATTGATCCAAAAAGAAACTTGGGAAAGTTGTTTTCATCATTAGCACCACGTCAAGGTAATATTGACACTAATTACCAGGCACCCGATCGTCCACTTAACATATCACTGTTAAACACAGGTTCGACTAAGCTACATATTTTTATTATAGAAAGATGCGCATGCGCCTTCCCTATTATCAATCCTATATATCGCTTATATGCAAAAATAATATAGATCCCAAAAAGAAATAAATATCTTACAACAGGACTTTATGTAGCGTTGACGCCTGTATTATCCGAAGGTGTAGGCAGAGGTTAATATTACCCACTTTTCGCCGGCTATGTTTACGTCTATTAGGGGGCAAGCCTATTGGGCATCTGGCATAAGTATATTAGAAATGTCTTTTGCTCGACCCCGGGAATTGAACCTTGGACCTCTTGGTTACTGCGAACACGCTTACCACTGGACCGTGGCAGGCAGTAGTCAGTTTTATGTTTAAAAACTTATAGAGGACGCGTGAAGTCGCGGGCAGTCACTATGTTTAATATAGGCGTGAGATTATTTGTTTTAGTGTTGTTTTTCCTCTAGACCTAATTCATAGGACCTTCAACCCGGATCTGCTGACACGCGTCAAGTGAGCGTGCATTCCACATGCGTTCGGTATAGTGCCCGCCATTCAAGTGTCCTTTCACTTTACTCTCTTATTAACATTACATTGACAACGGCTATGCCTAGTTCACACATGCCTAGTAGCCGAGACAGCGCACTTGATCAAAAAGACTTAGGCAATCCAATGGGCCAAGATAACCGGTGGCGTAGCATAATTAGCCTTGCTTTTGAAGTATAAGGTCGCGGATTCGATCCCTAGTCGAGCTGACACATCTTTGTGTAAATTGTTACATCGCCGCTTCTCAATATCGGTGAATGAAAACATCTTAAGGGTATCCACCAACCTGCTCTTGGCCTGCGCGTGTGTATTAAAGACTAAACTCTCTAAACTCGTAAGATAGTTGAGAGAAGACCCGTGCCCAGCTGTAGCACACTAAAACGGGTTGAAGTAAAGTGGGGAATATTCCAGTAGATTCCAGTGTAGGACGGAACTATCTAGTAATAATTTTCTCTATTTAAACGATGGAAATAAGAATGGACTTCAATTTAATTTGGTCTACTAGTGGAAATATTTCATTGAGATGATCCCTCAAATAGAGTGCCTATTCAAATGTTATGTGAGAAACCAAGATTTGAATTTAAAATTATATTACAACTTGCTACATCTATGGCTCTAACATACGAGCATTCTACACACGAATATGTAAAGCAACAATTCATGACACGTGTTCTTCTACAATGTTACAAATTGTAATGTTGTTTTGGTTCTACAATCTATACACTCACTAAAGAATGCTAATATGAGGAAAGCATCTTAATGGACAGTAAGACAGGACAACGGAGAATGACATGTCGTTTAAACGTATGCGATTGGGACACTACAAATGAAACAGTTTGCAGTGAACGCCGTCGGATTCACACGCTCTTATAGAAATTAATAGGCGCAAAACAGTTGTCACAGTAAGACAGTGTCCTGTCTCGGCTATTGTCCTCGTGTAAATGGCCCATAAAAGTATCACCGCACAATCAGTCATCTGCTGATCGTCAGAACGGGCAACATTCGAACACCCAACTCGGCCTAGTAACATTTTGCTTTCTCGCCCACTTGCTTTATACGTGTAATCCAAGCGTAAATACGAATTAAATTTTATTCGTGATTATTGGAATTATGACCTCATAGTTCAGATCAGTGTTTACTCTCACTTCGAAAGAAAGTTGAAAATCTAAAGTTTGGCATCTTCATCGTAAAGGTCCTCTTTCACCTAAGATTAAACTAATTACAAAGCGAAGCGTTAACAAAAGATTGAAAAAAAAATGTATGGGTTTCACATAAGATTGTCACGTGACATTTCGAATGCTAATGTCAATCCAATACATTACATTCTTCAGTGTTCTTTTCAATCTTTCGTTATCGCTTGCTGTCATTTGTTTATTAACAATGTCGGAACTACAGAAACGCTGACAACTAGCAATTTTGTAGTTCCGTTATAGGTACGGCTTAATAAAGTTTTATGCTTAATGAAACGCTCTTAGAACTTTGGACTTTATTACTCTAAAAAAATTACGATAGCTATTTTTGGAAATTTGAAATTTTCGAGTTTAAACGTTACGTACAATAGAACAAAAATCGCAAAAATATAGTTCCAACCTTGTTTACAACTGCGGTCGTATTATGCAGTTATGCTATATATTGCATAATCAGCTGATGATGGGCCGCTGTTGCTGAGAAGTTTATTTGTCTGTACTTGTAATTCAAATTTATACTTAAAACTATAATTTCTATTACAACCTTCATCAATTAATACCAATCTGACAGTTTAATTAAGGAATCTATAAAATAAAAGGTGGATTTCGACGATAAAGCTGCAAGACGTCGTAAGTGTTCAAATGATAAATCTGGGAAAATGGGTTATATTTATTGTGTCATAAAGCTTATTTTACCTGTTCACTTATTCACATTCGGGTCTTATCTGGTAATTTTATTAAGATATCACACTATTTCCTATTCTAATAACGTAATCCGTTAATCACAGTTTAACATTTAACACATCGTTAAAACAAATCATTGCGACGTATCTACATATAATGTTTGACAAAAAAGGACTCTACTCTCATACCTTTTTCTTTCGTTCGGACTATAAACTAATACGTACAATAAATCACTTCAGCCCTTTTTTACTGTCCCACTGCTAAGCACGGGTCTTCTCTCAACTATCTTACTAGTAAAGAGAGATTAGGCCTATTAGGATTAATCCACACACGCTGGGAAAGTGCGGGTTGGTGGATGTCACATGTCCTCGAATAATTCGTTCTTAGACATGGTGTTTTTCTTCACCATGAAGAAAGTCAATGAAACAATTCACACAAATATGTGGGCACGGCCGGGTATCGAAACCGCGACATTATACATACATATGTATTTCTAAAACGAGGATGATACCGCTGCGCCACCGCTGCTCGTGTCGTAAATAAATAAAAAAGTCGGAATACTACCTTTTTTTTTACAACCTATTCAACAGTTTGAAATAGGTACTGTAGAAATAACATAATAAATAAAATCAAACATACACACAATATGAATGCAAAAAACATAACTTCGCAGGATAATATATCGAATAATATCGATTTATTTTTTAATGTAACAGTGTTATTTTTTAAGTACCTAATACCAACCAACAAACTTTGGTTACTAAGGTTTATTATCGAACTTATGCTGACTTTTAAGTTTGAAATCCTTGTCCAACTGTTGTACGGAAACAGAAACAAAAGTTAGTTTAGTTTAGTAATTTTGTCGAAGTCCGAACGAACGACACACGATATAGAGTAGGGCGCTGCGCACGCGCATTCCTATGCGTATGCAGCTATGGGAGCCGCGGGGTTAAGCTTTGTACTTACCTAAGCCTGGTACTGTTACTGTAACGTGAATGATATACAAGTTATACAACTGACTTTATGACTAAATAATAATTCCACAGAGGTAGGGCACAGCGATTTTCTTCGCTCCACGGGCAGCCCGACTGCGCAAGTACAGAATACATACAGAGCAATAGCCGGAACAAAATTCACGCAATATAATCAATTGTGGTTGCCCTTCTGAGTGTTGTGAGTAAGGTAGCCAGACGCGTTGAAATCTAAAAGATCAGCAACGCGCGACTGATACCTCTGGTGTTGCAAGCGTCCATAATGTAATAAACGCCATTTAAAGTTAAGAATTTAATATAATAAATAAGCAGATGTGTAAACAAAAAAAATGCAGAAATGTTCTATAGGCGTAGGTTCACACGTCTTAACAATAAAAAAGAATATATTCATACTAGCTTTCCGACAGCGGCTTCGCCCGCGTGTATGTCGTTTATCGCGCCAAAACATTACCTTGTTTTTGCGCAGTCGGATAAAAACTATCCTATGTCCTTTCTCGGGTCTCAAACTATCTCATAACCAATTTCATCTAAATCGGTTTAGTAGTTTAGGCGTGAAAGCAACACAGACAAACAGAGTTACTTTCGCATTTATAATATTAGTATTATAATATTAAAATGTCCCGTTGATAGAAAATGCATTCTAAAATATTGGCGCATAAAAAGACGAGACTACTGTCCAGATAACATGACTAAATTTAAAGAATGCCTAAAACAATTGACTTTTTCAGATATATATAAAACAGATGACTGTAATGACGCTTATGACATTTTTCTTGACATTTTTAAACTTTTTTATGACCTATGTTTCCCTTTTAAATTTACAACAATAAATTTAATTAAAAAACCAAAGTGGATTTCACGTGGTATAAAACGATGCAGTAAAAAGAAAAGAAAGCTTCTATGGTTCTATAGAATGAGCCCTAATTTAACTAATAAAATCAACTACCTAAACTATTCAAGAAGACTGAAAAAAATTATGAAATTAACACGACGGGCACAAAATAACTACTCAATCAAAACTTCTAGTAACGCCTCAAAAACCACTTGGAACATAATAAACAATTCAAAACCTGCCTTGCCAAGAGAAGGTATAAGTTCATTAAACTTAAACCAGGAAATAATAGTAAATCCACTTAAAATAGCCAACTCTTTCAACAATTATTTTGTGGACAAAATCCAACCAATTCAAATAACAGAAAACAGAATCTCTGCTACTTGTCTCATTTCAAGTCAAAAAGATTCAATCTTTGTTAGACCAAGCATACCGTCAGACATACAAAAAATTATAAAATCATTAAAAAAGACAAATAGTGTAGGCTACGATGGTATCTCCACAAGAGTTATTCAAAATGTAGCCGACCTAGTAAGTGGCCATCTGAGTTATATTATTAACTTATGTATAAGCTCAGGGGAATACCCAGCGGCATTAAAGACATCTATTGTGAAACCACTACATAAAAAAAATAATAAAGACCAAATAGCAAACTATCGACCAATATCACTCATTCCCATAATATCAAAAATTTTTGAAAAGTATATCTACAGAGAATTATATTCCTATGTAGAGAAACAACATATTTTAAATAATGAGCAAAAAGGCTTTAGAGAAAACAGGACTATTAATATGGCTATTTTTGACTTCCTGCATATAGTCATGATGAACATTGACAAAAGAACCCCAGTATGCTCTATTTTTTGTGATATGACACAAGCTTTTGACTACGTTAATCACAATATATTACTACAGAAACTTGAGGCCTACGGTATTAGAGGAAATATATTAAAACTCATTGAATCATACCTAGTTAATAGGAAACAATACACACAAATAGCAAAAGTTAATCTAAGTTCAAAAAAAGAAGAGATCTACATATCAGAAGAACGTTCTCCAAAATACGGTGTTCCACAAGGAAGTGTGCTCGGACCTTTACTGTTTATATTATATATAAATGACTTGCCAAAAACTACTAATAATCCAATGACTCTTTTTGCCGACGATAGTACAGTGACGATTTCTTGTAAGGATATAAATTATTATGAACATGACATTAATAAAACATTGACTTCAATAATAACATGGTTGGAAAGTAATCATTTAAAAATTAATATAGATAAAACTGTAATTATGCATTTTGGACAAAGGACACAGAATAATAACATTAAGATCAAATATAGCGACGCAGTTATTAACGAAGTTGACTCCACGAAGTTTCTTGGTCTTATGATAGACAAGAAACTAAACTGGAAGACACACATAGAGCAACTCTGCAAAAAGATAAGCTCGTCTGCGTATGCCTTATATAAACTAGCATCAGAACTCGACGTAGATGCACTAATAACAGCATACCATGGACTAGTGGTATCGCTACTGCGTTATGGAATCATATTCTGGGGCAACTCTACTGAAAAAGAAACTGCTTTTAAGGCACAAAAGCGATGTCTCCGCGTTATGTTTCATTTAAAACCAACTGACAGTTGTAAACCCTTCTTTAAGAAACATAAACTATTGACTTTACCATCGCTATACATTCTCGAAACAATCATGTTCGTAAAATCAAATCCTGGCTTGTTCCCTCGACTCGCCGACACGGTAGTCCGCAATAGACGTGACAATACTAAACTGCACCATCACACTGCTAAGACCGCATTGATGAGGAAGAGCATATTTTGTATGGCACCAATAATATTTAACAAAATACCAAAACATTATAAAGACTTAAATATAAATATTCTAAAAAGAAAAATGCAAAATCTGTTATCTGACAAGTGTTATTATAATATAAACGAATTTTTAAATGATACATTGTAACGATACGCTTTAGATAGGGACACGACTTGTCATTCATTAGCATTTGTTATTTGACATTAATATTAATTGTATTTCTTTTTTAATATAATTTTTCCATTGATTTTAGTTGACATCCATTATTTATTATTATTTAGTATTTTAAATATAATATTGTAATGGCTTATAACAATGACGTATTATTTTGACATTATTTTATTACAATATTATTACTTGACTTTTTTTAAGTGGATTATTTGTTTCAATATTCATTAATGACTATATTGGACTATATTTTAATTACCTATTTAATTTTACAACAAATTTTGAATTGTTATTTGTAATTGTCATATTATAATTCGTAATTTATTAATAATTCATTGTTATCTTACTTTTTGAATTTGTACGCCTTAGCGGGCAAAACATGACGACCAATTCGAAGTGTACACCTTGCATGCCTGACCAGTATGTATACGCATGTTTAATGACAAATAAATTATCTTTATCTTTATCTTTATCTTTAAGGATAAATGAATAATAATAAATTTATTATTGGCTATTTACTATTTTGGCGGGAATTACTGCACCGCCTTACCTACCTACTACTGCACTTTAGTGTCTGGTGGGCAGAATACAAGTTCATTGTCTTTAGTTTGACATTAATTAATCAGCCCTTTTGCCCGTAGCTTCTATCGTATGACTTCATACCACTGATTAGAACAGGAAACAATTCGTTATACTGAAGACTGGTGCAGCTGAACATTTTGTTTTCATTAAGATTGTCGCACGCAAAAACACAAGACCATGACTAACCAGTGAGATATACATACATAATCCATCTATACTTACTTACTCTGTTGGCTCAACGACCCACAATTAAAAAACATCCTAATTTTAACAGAGAAAATGGTTGGAATATACCACCAGCTTAGGACCCAGTTTTATTTAGGTACTTGTACCAAAACCGAAGCAAAATCAACTCAGAATTCAAGACACTGTGAGCTCAATCTGCTTAAATCGGAACGCAACTTAAATATTAATGTTTGGAGGTAGTCGGTAATAATTGTGATTAATATTTTTGGACGTCAAATACCTCAGTCCACCCGTGAACATAAAGTCTAAAAAGACTTTGAAACGTCGGGATCTAAAATCTAAAATAAACCGCGATAAGATCCGTTAAAAAGTAGTTTTATTTCAATGTGTGATATTCGCGTAAATCTCAGACAATATTAAGTGACCCAAAGTGTCTTAGCCTCCGATAAGAGTCTACCCCACTTCGCGATCCGTAATACGACGGGCGACGGGCCGGTGGCTTGGTCGGTAAGATATTTGCATTTTACGCCGCAGGTTCCATTCCCACCGAAGTGATGAACACGTCTGTTTGTCTTGAGTCTGAGTGTAATTATCTATATTTAAGTATATATTTACACTAGAAAAGTATTATATGTAGTATATTACCAGTTATCTGGTTTCCATAGTAGAACCTCTGTTTAGTTTGGGTTCAGATAGCCCTATGTAGTAATGTCCCACTATATCCTATTGCTCCTTTAGATCCGCCTTCACTACATCGCTCCATCCGTACTAATATGTATTTTGTAAAAGAAGTGCCTCCTTTCCGATACTTATTAATGCTAAGGGTCTTAAGAAGGTAAGAGTGGAATGAGGCTGCAAGTAGTTAACCACGATGGCACCTTATGGCAACTATTCCGACCTACCCTCCAAGTTGCTTTCCGATTCTGTGGCGTCACCAGATAACGCACATGCTAAGCGCAGCTACGGACAGAGGGTACCACTAGTTTATTGTCACCTTCTCATGTCCATCATGCGAAGACCAGAGAGGGGGTACGATTCAAAGTGGACCCTCACTGACTAAAGTTGAGTCACCTTGGTCCTTGGTAAACTTTGAATCTGTCTGTGTATCCCTAAACTGGTAACTTCAAATCGTGTTCTGACACTCGTGTACGTTTAAGTGCACATTGAGCCGGAGATTCTGCGCCCGATCTTCCACTGGTCGTGTGGGTTTAACTGTACTACCAAACTTCGAATCAGGATAGAGAGTGCAGTGTTTTCCGATTTTAATCATTCTTTTTTAGTCTGCCTCAATTCAGGGATGGTTCTAAATGAAACTACCTTCTAAAACAAAAATATTATACATTACCCAAGCAAAACTGGTGCACACTGCCAGTTTAGAATACTTGAATGTTATCAAACTGCGTTTTAGATACATATTCAATTAACTGACTTGTCATATGTTTGCTACGATGAAACTCTGTCATCATCGTTTAAATATAGGCAGGTATATCACGTTCACAATTTATTTCTCACGATGTTCACCCATTTTGCAATCATACGTCTAGAAGACAAACCACCACGATTCGTGCCCGCGCTTTCACTTGCTTATTATTTTCTGCTCACTCTGAATAGCAGAAAACACGTAAATAATATAGCTCCCAGTCAATCAAGATGACACGCCCGAACCAAACTTATAAACAAACAACTCTTCTTACAGTATTGCAGACGATTTTTTATCGCATTATTGCGTCTAAAAACTCAATGAGCACCCAAAAAACTGTTAGTTCAAACTCAACGACCGAATCTTACTTAACACTAGAATTTTTGCCGTCTTTTTTTCCCGCCATGATGTAAGCGAGGTCGACGCCCCAACACCTGTTGCTTTTTTTTTAATCTTGCGTCTCTGGACACTCATCTAATAAGCCCATAGTTTTTGTTTCTATCTCAGGCGTGTGATAGATAGTCGGCCACCGACAGACAGGACCAACAATTAATTGCTTATCTACAGGCAGCCTGACAACTGTAGTCTATGATCTGAACTTGATATTGAAAATAGAACAATGTTAGAACACAATTGAAAGGACAGGTCTTCATATATTATTATATACCGCGTTTTTGCAGCAGCTACTATGTTTTATTTTTGATATCAACTTAGGCTAGATACACACAGTTCACTATTTCGATCGATTTCGGACGAATATTTTCATTTTATTTTATTTCATTTCTTATATTACCTGAAGTTGTTAGCAAAGGTGAATATTCATTATGGTTCCTCCAGTCATAGCATAAACGAGCATTTGACCGAGGTAGCGAGGCTTATCAAGGGTTTTCTTCCAACCATCTTACGGGTTGAAAGAGCTTAGGTTATTCATACACACTGGGCAAGTGCAAGTTTTGAAACATATCGGTTTCTTCACGATATTACGACCTCAGTAGTCGAGCGGTGTAAGCCGTCCTATATTATATTGGGCTAGATTGTGCTCGTGAGGTCGCGGGTTCGATTCCCGCCCGCCCCGGACAATATTTGTGTTACAACAAAGATTTACTTCGGTGCCGCGGTGTCTAGTTCGTTGAGGGATTACCCTGCATGAAACCGGCATGTCTAAGAACTAATCATTAGAGGACATGTGACATCCACCAACCCGCACTTGGCCAGCGTGTGTGGATTAAGGCCTAAACTCTCTCAACTAGTAAGATAGCAGAAAGAAGACCGGTGCCCAGCTGTGGGACGCTAAAAAGTTGGCTAACCTGAAAGCTGTGTATGACAACATAGCTTCAATGTTGTTGGCGAATATAACTTATAAACGGAAATAACTAAACAGATTGCACCTCCGAGCTCCGACTCATCATTCCCCTTGCCTTTTTCCCATTTCTATTGAGGTCGGGCTCCCAGTCTAACCTGATGCGGCTAGCTACCAGAATTATACGAGCGACTGCCATCAGACCTCGAAACCCGTAGGGAACCAGTAGCAGAGATGGTTAGACCAGGTGTCAGATTATATTGGCTTCTGACTACATTTAACGATTGTCGTAGATGTGTTAAATGACAACCGGGACCGACGGCTTAACGTGCTCTCCGAGGCACGGAGGGTAGTCCCTCAACCAACCAGACACCGAAACAAATTTTTGTTGTTACACAACCTTCCGGGCACAGTATAGCCCAATCGGACGGCTTACACCGCTCGACTACCGAGGTCGTCTCCGAGCTTCGACTAAGATTTCTTTTATTAGATTTACCCATTACCACGTTTTATTGTGGTTTTACTTACGGCAGGATTAGTATATTCACCCTAGGCCTTGAGCTTTGTAGCCATGTTATACAAAACATTCTGCTACTGGACCAACGAGCAGCTGAAAGACAGGCTCTAGTTTTATTGCACCACAAAACATTGCGATAAGTATAAGGCTATAAACAGTGCAACAATGCAGTGTCGGCTAGAGGTGAGGGCGTGTTTATAGTCGTTGTTAAATCTAACTGTTATTATAAAGTCACAGTCAGTCACAGTGACAGTTAATTGAACCCATGTTTCGCATTGGCGAAACATGCACAAGAAAACATGTTAAACTCTGCCTAAATCTATCAGTAAGGGATGAGTAGAAAGTGACACTGTGCTCACAGTAGTATAACAGTTTTAACAAGCAGTTATTACAATAACGCAAATATTACTGTTGTGTAAACAGGTACTCCTCGTAAAAATGATTGATTTTTGTATTGTGTAGGTAGGTATAATGTGTTAGCACTTTTTTTTTATTCTGTAATAGGTTTGCGCTTGACCACAACTTGCCTGATGTGAAGCAATGTTGCAGTCTACGATTGAACGCGCTTACCTAATAAATACCGATTCACTCGTTACTTGAAGACAGGTAGATTATAGCTATCGGGAAACAGAGATGCCGGCAACGAATTCCACAACTTGGCAGTTCGCACAATAAAAGTGGATGCAAAGCGCTTTGTGCGTGCCCGTGGAATTTCCAACATATAACTTTAATTTTAAGTAATAAAATGAGTTTTTAAAAGTATTTTATTATAGGTTAAGTGTAACAGTATCGGCGGCGATTGTTTTAGATAAGTAGTGACTGTCAACAGTTACTGCGCCAAATTACTACATAATATTTTGTCGCTGTTATATCGGAACTGTTGGTGTAGGTCACTGTCACTGTTGTAACAGGTATATATTATGTTAGTTTTATATTTTGTGTTAAGGCTCATTTTATATTTTATAAGTGTTTTTTAATAATTGTGTTATTTGTGTTTTTTATTAATTGTGTTACTTTGTGTTTTTTTAAGTGTGGTAGATTTATTAAATATGTATTTATTTGACGTACCTAGGTTTACTAACCACTATTGTATTATGATCTCATCGTGTAAAGATAGTGTGTGTAACTTTAAATAAATAAATAAATATTTTTACTTTATCTCATCCCTAGTGTCGCCACTCAGCTACTCGTAGTTCTAAAGTAATCTCACATGATCTCTTAAGATTCGGGGGAAGTTGGTCTTCACTTTTATGAGTTTTTAAGTGGCCATTATGAGGACTAAGGTCGAATTTAATGCCGTTATGTAGAGAGAAATCGTGCATAGTTTTAGTAACCAGTTTTTTTGTGTCTGCAGTAACGTTGATTACCTATTACGGAGTACTGGCTACTAAAAACGTTTCTAATATACTTAATATCATCATAGTAGTAGCTAAAATGTGTTCGTCGATGCTCATCAATAAACTTGCTCCGTATCACGTTGTATAGAGATCTAAATGTAGCTGATAAAATGTAGCTGATATTCCTACACCTTCACCTTCGAGTGATACAGGCGAACGCTACAAATTAGAAGTTACCATCCGCAACTTCGTCCCAGTTTCGAATAGTGTACCTTCTATAAGCTTCAGGATTGGGCCAAAATATAACCATACGTGAAGGTGAAATCATGCGTGCACCATCAGATAGAAATTGAAACCCCTAAGCGAAGCGCTGTTTGACCTAGACCGACGCGAATCGATCTTTGTGGTAACGGGTAGCGGCAATATGTTTCAGGAATAACTAACCTAGATTTTTAGACTTAACCCGCCAATCTTTTAAGTCCAGCGGAACGATGAGGCTCTAAATTAACCATCCTAATTAGCGACTACGTTTCCCTGATCAACACCTTAACCATATCATTACAAATCATTAAAAAAATATTTACAAAAATCACAGGAAACTTAACAAGGAAGTATTTAATCGATGCCCGTTCCCCTATTTATCACTAAGAAAAAGGAGCTGCCTTATCCCTCCCAGTTTTGTGTTTATTGATTTCAATTAGCCGACAATGACTAATCGGTTTCTGGTGTTTACTCCGAGGAAATCGGTAAACCGGTAAACCAGTACAATGGCTGCAGGCTATTAAGTTAGTAGATCCTCTTTATGTTTACATGACTAGCTAATTTTTCATATAAAAAGGGCGAATTACCTCCCCTTTACCGTTAATGGTAATTTTCGACACTTTTCAAGTTACAAAAGACGATGCTAATTTATACTGGATAAAGATACCGAGGGTGCAAATATCTTACTATATAAAATTCTAAAGAATTCAATAAAGAACCTCCTTTATAACGATGTTAAAAAGGTTGTATGTAAAATAAAGGTTTATACAGAAAGAAATAGAGGGCGGCAACCAGTGAGATGGTCAGATGACATAAAACTCACTGCAAAACATAATTGGAGAAAGGTAGCACGGGACAGAACGCAAAATGGATAGTGCTAAAGGAGACCTTTAGCAAGAGGCACACTGAATTACTAGATATAATTTAGAAAATTAATAAAATCTATTTGACATAACCTGTAATAATTATTCAGATACGTTTATACGGAATTATAGACAAATAATACTTATGGAAGTGGAGCGGACGTGACAGATTGCAAAAGTTTAAACTATGATATGCTAATTCTTATTATAAGATAAAGTACTCTTACCAAGCTCTCACTATCCACCTTAAAGAGATAGTCAGTTTACCTACTCGGACTCTGGAGACGTCCTACGCTACGTTTTCCGGTTGACGGTTCTTTGGCACCAGCTTGCTAATACGGTGGGCTACCTCGATTGCTCTAGCCAAATGATTGATCGTATACGATCCTGCAGACAGACTCCGAGCACAGCCCATACCATGACTCCGAGAGAGACTATAATTAAATTTACCAGTCCTACCGGGAATGTCTAAAGCTAAACATTTTTATTGCTATGAATAAATCTTGATAAAATCTGACAGCTCGTGTCCTGATAACACCAAATTATTAAGTAACTTCACACTTATGTTGAGATAACTGAATTTCCACATTAATATAACTGTCGTGGGAATCAGTTTTGACACTAAGGATAAGTATAATGTCTCGAAAATTTGTTCGCGTTTTGCCAAATTACCACGGTTTCTACTGGCCCCTTTCCCACAATTTAAATTTTATTATAAACCATTTTGTAGACATTTACAAAAAATAATGCAAAAATGATGAGATTTTAACATTAATTTTAAGTAGATTTCTACGTTTCACAATAGATTGCTTAAGCATATCATTCTACTTTTGTCTCTTTAGATCATGTATAGAGGTAATTTAGTAAGGACTGCCATCAAACCTTACGAAGTGTTGGCAGTGGCGGACTAAAGGGGGCAGAAGGGGCAGCCCGCACCGACTTTCTAACGCCTCGATATTTTACAGTAATCAAATCTATCAAAGATTAAAATTAATAAGTTTTGAGTAAGGAGGTCCCATACAAATATCACCCTGTAAACGTTTTAAATTAAAAAATGAAACCTTTTTGAAACTATCTTCTTTTGCTTTTAAAACATAACTACTGGTAGGTAAGCTTAAAATACATTGATAGGAGTCCATTAGAAATTATGAAAAATAAATAAAAAATAAAATTACGTGGCATCCTGTCTAAAAACTTTTCGCTTACCAGCCAACAATGTTTAAGATTGAATTAAAACCTTTTTGAAACCTTGTGCAGGTAATTTTGAAAAAAATTACTTGACCATTAACTCATTTAAAAATATATATTCTGTCAAAAAATTTACACCTAGCCAGCCAGAAGTTTCTAGCAATGAAATTAAACCTTTTTGCTCTTGTCAGCATGAGATCCTTATGAGGTCACACCAAGTTAAACACAATTTAGAAAGAGGACGTCTGTCAAGCTGAGGCTGAGCGAAAGAAGTTGAACTTCAAGTACTTTAATTTGGTCTCAATTTTTATCAATAATATAATGTTTTTTGTAACAAGTTATTTACAATTTATTTTTTTACAGATCTATAGAAGTTTTATTGAAGAACGGCCGTCGACACAGTGAGATTCTAGCGGAACAGAAGTTAAGCGAAGGTCAACTTCGAAGACCAGGAGCTACAATCATCTTATGGCTAAAATGTGAACAGGTACGTTGTCTTCTAATTAAAATACTCAAAAATCATTCAAACAGTGACATACCTAGTTATTTAGCGTCCTTTTACTTGTCAGGTCTTCTCTCAACTATCTTAAGAGTTGAAAGTCTCGTATCCTCGAATGTGTAGTTCTAAGACAAGCCAGTAGTCTTACAATGTTTTCGTTCACCATAGACCAGTAGCGATGGAACCCCGACGTGGCGTGGGATCGAAGACGTAACTTATATTTCAAAGACAATTTCGAAACCAATGCGCGGATGTATGACACATACTTTCGTGACTATGGGTACTTAGGAAAGGAAGGCCTTAATACTTATTTCCCCTTAACTTGATAGCTATTACTTCAAGTTCAAATACCTACCAAACTATTTAATTTTTTAATAAAGGAACAACAAACAGCTACAATTTGTTATTTATATTTTACTTTGCACTTTAGTGATTATTAAAACATTGTTTGCCTTTTGAGCCTGAAACACAGGGCAATCTAGTTTAGGCGAATGTATTATACACTACCTATTATGAAAATACCTCTACTCTAAGATATTAATTGTAACTACTTACTATATGAATAAACTTTACTTTAATAGATTCGACTAAAATATAAACAAATTAAGCACATCTTAAGTATAAATATGAGCACGGTGGCGCAGCGGTACGGGCCTCGCCTTAAAAAAATACGGTCGCGGGTTCGAATCCTGGTCGAACCCATACACCTTTGTGTGAATTGTTTCATCTCCGCTGCTCAATATCGGTGAAGGAAAACATAGTGAGGAAACCGGCATGTCTAAGAACTAATCGTTCGAGGACATGTGACATCCGCCAACCCGCACTTGGCCAGCGTGTGTGGATTAAGGCCTATATTATCTCAACTCATAAGATAGTTGAGAGAAGACCTATGCCCAGCAGTGGGACACTAAAAAGGGTTGAAGTGAAGTATAAATATTCATGACTTTTTAATTAACAAGACCTCCTACATAGTTTGTTTAGCAGTTGCAACGTAATTAAAAATAGTGTTTAATCTCAATCACATCCAGGTGTTCTGCAATTATCTTTAATGCTAATTCTTTGGCGACAGCTGCATAAAGGTAATGTATATAGCTATTATAGCACTTAAAACTGTTAACATTCCTCTAAAGCTCTTGTGTCGTGCGCTTATATAGCTCTTTCCTCTTTAAAAGGTTAAGTTTCCTGTAAAACAGAATTTAATTAATAAAATAACCTTATTATTATAATAAGCCTATTCTAGTCCACTGTTAGACATAGACTTCCTAAAGCATGCCACAGAGCGCGGTCCGCGGCTATTCTCATCTAGTTCTTGTCGGCCGCCCTACTGAGATCGTCACTCCACCTAATCTGAGGGCGTCCTACGCTACGTTAATAATAAGTTAATATACGCCTATGCCTATCCTATGAAATCCTAATGCAATAAAATTATTAATTACATAAATTATATTATAAACCCAATCAATCCACGACACAATCAAAATGAGCCGATCGCTAGTTCTGCATAGTCTTCTTAAATTTAAGGATCAATGTCAATGACGGGTTAGTGGCGTGTTCGGTAACCTACTTGCTTTTGTCGCCGCAGGTCGTGGGTTCGATTCCCACCCGAGACAGCCATTAGTATGCATGAACATGCCTGTTTGAGTCTGGGTGTATGTATTTAGAATAGAAAAGTAGTATGTGGATGGTGTAACAGTTATCTGGTTTACACTTTTAAACTTTCGCGTTTCATTATTAAACATATGTATTTAAATTATTATTATTATTATTATTTTAAAGGTGAGTGCGTTATTTGCCCGTTATGATAAATATATAGTTATCTGGTTTCCATAACACAAGCTCTGCTTAGTATGGGATCAGATGATCGGTGTGTTGATTGTGTATATGTGTCCTACAATAATATTATTATTATTACGTCAGCTTTCACAAAGAAAAATCTACATTTTCAGTAATTAGAACAATTATTTTATGTCTCATTGCTAGGCACAGATGTTTTTCAATATCGTAAAATGACAGAGTAGGCCTTAATACACACGTTGGTTAAGTGCGAAGTTTCGGATGAGATTAATGTTTAATTCGATGACGTTCTTTACCCATTTTAAAATTTTACACAAAAGTAGGACTAACCTAAATTTCGAGGCTGCATCATACCACTGCCATCTTTGTTCTTGTTTAATTTTAAACCCCGACTCAAAATCGACGAGGTAAGTTTAAGTTGTCTTAGGATGCCTATGTGTGTCTGTCTGTGACATCGTACGGTCTCCGATTTAGATTTTTTTTATTGAAACTTGCTATTATTAATATCTAATAATTTATAAGTACTTATCAGACAACGTACAAAATTAAAAAAAAACATAAGGTATCTAATTTTTAATTGTATAAAAGCCGTAATAACACTTTAATCGTTATATAAATTATAATTAATATTAAGATATAGCTCCTTCACTTTGTGTGAAGGATGTTTGCATGTTATGTAAATCTTTTATATATAAAAATGAAACCCGTTTTCCGTTGTCACGACATAACGCGTGAACGGCTGGACCGATTTCGGTAATTCTTTTTTTTAAATATTCCTTTAAGTACGAGGATGGTTATTACGCAGAGAAAAATAAAAAAAAGAAAATATAGAAAGCGAAGAAGTGCCGAAAAAAGGGTTAGATACCTATTATTTATTATTGGTTATATTCGGTAGGTCTGAGGCCCGGTAGATGGCACTGCTTTACCGGGCAGAACGACGTCTGCCGGGTCCGCTAGTTATAACTAAATATGCTGAACTCCAAAGTAAGACCAGCAAATAAAAAGATTTATTGTGATTTGATTTGATTTGAATTAGTCGGATCGGAAGTGATTTTTGCCTAAAAAAATAAAAAGTCGGGGCTTATTAAACTTTTTATTTAGGTAGTAATTAATTAGATACATATTAAATATTCCAGCTTTATCCAACTATTTGATAGCAATACGAGAGGTATTATGTAACAACTGTTATATTGAAAATTAAAGAAAAATTAAGCAGTTGTTTTAGTAGTTGTATTTATTAATTTCAATTTGTTAGCACATTAAACTTAAAATAAATGAAGGCAATATGTTGCTACTTGCTACTGAAGTTCATTACTACTAAGTATTATACATTAGAATTCCTTTAATAACTTTTGTTTTTATTCTATAATAGGTTTGCGCTTGACCACAACTTGCCTGATGTGAAGCAATGTTGCAGTCTACGGTGGAACGCGCCTGCCTAATAAATACCGATTCACTCGTGACTTGAAGACAGGTAGATTATAGCTATCGGGAAACAGAGATGTCGGCAACGAATTCCACAACTTGGCAGTTCGCACAATAAAAGTGGAAGCAAAGCGCTTTGTGCGTGCGCTTGGAATTTCCACTATATAACGGTGGTGCATAGCCGTACCTCTACTTGAACGATGGAAGAACGGGGATGGGGGATTAGGATTGTGTAATTCCAACGCACGCTCTCCGAAGTGTATCCGATAAAAGACCAAAAGACTAGCAAGTATAACTCCAACTCCACAATAACTGTTATAAAAACAATTTCCATAAGTATGAGCACAATAAGATAAGTTTCACTTGTCATACCATACAATAACATGTTATTTATAGTTGAACATAGACATGTTTTTGAAGCGACATGTGCAAGGGATGTTCCTTTCTCCATAGGGTTGACAAATCAGAGTTAAATAAAAATACGCAATTCAAAATTGATACCGATTCAGTGCATGATAGTGAAAGTGTGTGTATAAAAATTTGTGTATTTAAAAGGACAATAAGCTAAATTGGGTTAGGTAAGTAAAGTGGGTTTACCACGGGGGGAAGTTTTATGACCCAGCGAGATGTAGCGAGATTTAGCTCACGCACTGAGCGTTGATACCCAGCCGATGGGACGAATTTAGTCAATAAGGATTTTTTTTAACTAGCTGTCCACCCTAAAACTGGGTTTAATGATAGTTATGCAAGATATTTAGACGTCGTTGTCGGAAGTGTATTTGAAATTTTAATTGAGTTTGTTTGGTGGACTGCTCTAATCTCAAGGAATACTGGTCTGATTTGAAAACTTTGGCATTGTTAGATAGCCCATTTATCGAGGAATCATCTTTTTATCAACAACTGGGCATTATAAAAATGTAGTTCACAAGGTTAATCCGCGGGTGGAAAGCTAGTTTTAAAAAAAAATCCTTATAGACTAAATTCGTGCAATCGGCTGGATGTCACCGCCTAGTGCGTGGACCTAATCTCGCTACATCTCGCTGGTTCAGAAAACTTCCCCCGTAGTTAACCCACTTTACATAACATACCCAATTTAGTTTATTGTCCTTTTAGATACTCAAATTTTTATACACACTCTTTCACTATCATACACTGAATCATAGATAGCCAATTTATCGAGGAAGGCTATAGACTTCTTTTTATCAACAACTGAGAATTATAAAAATGTAGTTCACACGGTTGAAACCGCGGGTGGAAAGCTAGTTTTAGAAAAAATCCTTATCGACTAAAGTCGTGCAATCGGCTGGGTGTCAACGCCCAGTGCGTGGACCTAATCTCGCTACATCTCGCTGGGTCAGAAAACTTCCCCCGTGGTTAACCCACTTTACTCAACTTACCTAGTTTGGCTTGTTGCCCTATTAGTTTTATTTCTCGAGCAGCAACCCTACCGCCGCCGCGGCGCCGGCCCCGCTCGCTCCCGACAGATGCTCCCGCGCATTGCACCTGCCAATCTCGGCGCGCGCAGGTGAAACGTTGTTTACGTTTTTTTCAACCCTTACACCGACCTCCACGAAATGACGATTAATTACATTACTTTGTTGCTGTCTTGTTCATTTTAATTATACGTTTAAGGGTTGATTAGGACTATTTCCTCTAAATAGACAACACTTAATATTTATATTTATCATAACGGTCAATTAACGCGCTCACCTTCATTTTGGCTTTACGTTTCGACACAGGTTGCACCGGACGTGGTCGTGATAATGACAAAACTGGTGAATAAGTTATCCAACACTTATCAGCAACTAGTGAAACTGACGCTTAGAGATGTTATTTTAAAACATGTTGCATAATATTTAATGTTAATGCAGTTGTATAGTATAATGCACCGGTTAAAGATAATTATTATCTTAATATGACGATAAATTAAATTAAATTAAACAGAATTATGTAAATAAATCGTGGGTACTTACGATTACACTGAAAGTATGAATGTAGTTAATTACCGTAATCGAATTTGTTTACTTTGATTATTTACGTTACCCTCATTGCCTCGTTGGCGTAGTGGTTAGTAAAACAGGTCCCGGGTTCAATTCCCCAGGGCAGACTGAAAAGAGTGTTGTTCTCTTAGCACTAGTTCGTAGATAGGTAGTTATTGGTAGCGATGTGCCGAGTACGGTTTGACTAGCCTATTACGTATACGGACTAACATACCCGGTGGAAAGTGGGTGATAAACACCTCTGCTTACACCTTAACGTTCATAACCTTAACCTAACCTAACTAGCCTGAATTCCTAAATTGGTTCGGCTTCTGGGCCCATACCCATGGTTACCTTTTTATTCGTTTCGCAAAGGCACGTAACTCGATCCTAAAGTCAACTCAACCCAAACGACTTCAAAGACAGTAGCTATTCATTAAATCAATACCACCTTTTTACTTTATACTATATATTATCTGTGCTTTGAACCAACCAAAAATGTCAAATTAACAAATATAATTATACCCTTCCCAAACTCAACACTTATATAAAAAATCATGGCGTTATAACAGCCAAAAATAACTATTCATTTGATTTATATGACCCATTATAATTATCGTAAATGATTGCACCTATGCACCCAGATGCATGATTGCACCTGATGCGCGCGCGCCGCAGCACCTGCTAGCGTGCGGTATAGAAAAAAGAAAACACAAATTTTGACCATTTATTGACTTAATTAAGAAAGTATGGCCATTGCCCAAGGGTTTATCAAACTCAAGAAATACATCGGAATCAAAAAGTTTAAACTACTACATATTTACTTTAGAGTCACCTTCATCCGTGGGAGTGCATCTGTATTTTGGTCCTTGGGTGGTGCAAAACAGGTGATAATAAACTGATAGACCTCAGCCGTGGTTAGTGACCAGTGACCACCCACCATACAAAGCAGCGCCATCAAGCGACTTTGCCTTGTCCCGGTGCGATGTTTGGTGACATCATTTGACATTCACATTGACATTTGGTCATTCCGACCCACTTTGTGGTAGCCATCCAGATGGAACCTCATTTCTCCTTAACCTTCTATCACTAATCACAAAACGGTATACAGGGTAAGCGCATTCTATCGTGCATAGGTCTATAATTCGATGGTCTTTCTATCATCTTGACATTTATACTAGTAAGAAAGAGACAAAATCCATTTTAACTCCTAAGGCCTATAATTTTTTTGTGAATAAGACGTTAATTCTATTAGTGTAATTACAATTATTGTCTAACATGTTACTTAAGCAATTAGAAGTTGACGTGATAATATAGCTGTAAGGTGTGACTAGAATTACTATTTATAATTCTAATATAACATTAAAAGCAATTGCGAACAGGTGAACACGCAAATGAAAAATGTAGAATGCAATAGGTTCTTAAACCTTTTTATTTTATTTATACAATGTAACATAAAGGGTACCTACGTTTATGTTATAACTGTTTTTTTTTATAAAAATATATATAAGGCTGTTTGAATGTTCATAATTTATTAATAATTTTATTACATTGTAAAACTTGATACGGTTTTACAAAGAGAGTGCAGCATGAGGTTCAAAAAAGAAATTATAAGGTTTCTAAAGCGCCGGCAAACCAAGTTGCTTCTGCTGTAGCAAGCATTATTATTATCATGGGTGTGTAGAATGTTACGTGTCTAATTGTATATTTCATTTTGAGACTTATTATAAAAACAGAACCTACTTGAATGACTGTAACAAACACAAACCGTTTGACCGCTTTCAATAAAATTTTATTTTCACCACTTGAAAGTGCCTATGCCCGTTGAAGAAAAAAGCAAAATGTTTCAGGCGTTTCAAGTAGATATTTAGTGAAAAAACATGAAAAACATTCCTTCTAATTGAAAACCTCCTGAAGTCGGTTAAAAGAGCAATTGTTGTATAGGTTATTTAATATTGCTTGAAACATTCAAGATACGCGCGGGAAAACAACCTTATTGGCACATACGCTTCTCAATACATCAACTGTCATTATTTATTGACATCGCGACCGCCATTCAAGTCTGCTGTCACTCAAAAATGTCAGCATGAACGAACGAATGAACGAATGCCGAGCACGGACGGGTGAAGCGGCCATCTTAGAAAAGTTGATCACTTTGTGATTACCGTTGCGTCGTCGGGAAGTGCGCATGCAACCACTTGCTCAGTGGACCTTACGCTTTAATCGGACTTAATCTTTGCGATCTGTAACTATCTAGTAGAATGAATGATTGTACTATTGAGAGATATGGGTGAAGTGATTGTTGCCGTTGTTATTTTATTGGAATACTGTCTTCTTACCTGATAATCCACGCCTACCTGAAGTCTGCTAATCCTGATATTTTAGTCGAAAGCCTTCAACCTTTTCTAGGCAGTCAATAATAAATATTATAAAGCTGAAGAGTTTGGTTGAACGCGCTAATCTCAGGTTCTACTGGTATGATTTGAAAAATTCTTGCACTGTTAAATAGCCCATTTATCGAGGAGGGCTGTAGACTACGTTTTATCCCACTGCTGGGCACGATTAAGAATGTGTTCACGCAGGTGGAGCCGAGGCGGAATGTTAGTAGAATATAAGAATGAAACATAAAAATAATAACATTTATTTTTACCGTACATATTTTCCAATGTTAATTGAAAAAGGCATGTAATAGGTAAGTTGAAGAATTTATGACTCTGTCAGGCTAAGTAATAACGCATTCCCATTTTCTATAACTTAAACAGCTATAAATGTTGACATTACTGATAAGGTTAAAAGAAAAACTAAAAAATATATTCATATTTCAAACCACCTGTTGCATGCGCAAACGCATAATATGCATCTGCTTAAATCGAATACCTTAAAACCTTTACAGACTGAGTACTCTGGGCCTCTAGACAAATTATTATTGTATTGAATAAAGAAAACATTAATTATAATATTAATTATTATTGTATTTTTGTTTATATTATTGTATTTCAAATGTCGTCTGAATAAAATAAGTAAATAGCGAAGCTATAACGAAAGATCAGAAATAAAACTTTACTAGACCCCACAGTTTTCGCGACACAAAGATTGACAAACACTGGTCTAACTGAACAAATTGAGAATAACCTCACTCGCTCAAAGCGCATGTTTAATCTTAGATAACAATATTTGCATTACTAAATACGCTCTGGACTTTAAATGCAAAGGTGTAATATAGAAAAACTTGCATCGTATACGTAATGTTGGTACCACTGCATTTGTTAAGCACCTTGCGGATTCGAATTACCACCGTAAGTTCTAAAGTCTTTCGGTCTTATTCATAAAAATCTTAAAAGACTCTTTAGTTAAAATGGACTTTGTCTCTTTCTTACTAGTATAAATGTCAAGATGACAGACAAAGACAATCTAATTATAAACCTATTTTAGCTATAATGAGCTTATAAGACGATTATGAATACAGGGGATTAAACTCGTATATACACTAGCTGCCCCAGCGAACTTCGTACCGCGCAAAATTGTGAATCTAAACCATTCCCAGATCTGAACACACACAAAAAATTTCATCAAAATCGGTCCAGTCGTTTGAAAGAAGTTCAGTGACATACACACTAACAGAAGAATTATATATATAAAGATAGGTAGGTTTAGTGGTTTTTGACGTGCGGTAAGGCGCCTTGCGTGATAGGGTAATCTATGGGCAAACAAGTACAAGAACTACTTTAATTAAGACAGGTGGCGCTGTAGCGTTCATTTCCAGTAACTGTTTTGTTTTATAAAATAATTATTATAATTATTTATGTGTAATGACTTAAACCAATATTTAATTGATGGTATATAGGTTTCAAAAACAATTTTATTGCGAATCAGACGGGCTTTAAGGCCCGGATTATAGGAGTAGGTACACTTCCGGAATCCCCGGACCCGAATAACAGAAGCAGAACAGAAGTTGAAATAAAACTACTTTATAACGGATTTTATCGCGGTTTAGATTTTAGATCCCGACGTTAAAAAGTGTTTTCAGACTTCATGTTCACGGGTGGACTGAGGTATTTGACGTTCAAAATTATTAATCACAATTATTACTGACTACCTACAAACATTATTATTTAAGTTGCGTTCCGATTTTAGCAAACTGAGCTCACAGTATCTTGAATTCTTTTAAGAAGTTTTTTATAATTTAAATAGCTGAAATTCTATTCTTTTCCTAGTATGATTCGGGATCAGGTGGCCCTTGACCCTTTAATTAAATGATTCTTTAAGAGACTGATTGTATCTGGGCTCGTCCGAGGCCTTTCTTTTTCGGGTCCGGGCGTTCCGGATGCTATCCAGGCCTAAGGCTGACGTTTTTCATACAATATTCTTGCTACTTGGAATTCTTTAGAAGGAACTTAAGTTTTCTAAACTCATTATAGCTAAACAAGGGCTTGATTAGACTGGCCCGTGCCCGGGGAGCGGATTTGTAAGGCTAACCTAACCTATACTGTATACATTTTGTTTAAATCAGTGCATAATCCGTTTCTCGTCCAGGTGCAGCTGAAAGGGATTGTGATTCTGTTGAAAGAAAGGGATTCGGTTACTCGCATTGTATAATTACATCCCTTTCTTTCAACGGAATCACAATGACTTTCCCTTCATTTCAACCCTTTTTAGTGTCCCACTACTGGGCACGAGTCTTATCTCAACTATCTTACGAATTCAGAGAGTTTAGGCCTTAATCCACACACGCTGGCCAAGTGCGGGTTGGTGGATGCCAAATGTCCTCGAATGTTCTTAGACATGTAAGTTATTTGAGTGAAGACCGGTACGAGTACTCAACAGTGGGATACTAAAAAGGGTTGAAGTGGTTCGATAACCTACCTTCTATTAATCAAGTCTCTTTTAATGTAGATTTGCTTTCCATCGGATTTCAACGATGATTTCTTTTTCATCGTAAAGGTCCTAATAATTGGGGATGCATTACTTTCGATTTGGTTCGCCAACCAAGTAAAATAGTTTCAATATTTTTTTTTTATATTAGGTATCTAAAAATAATTTGACGGGTGCACTGCCAACGCCCAAATACATTGCCCTACAGGTACCTACCTACTTAATTATTGTTTTAGTTATAAAATTATAAGATAGGTTCATCGTCTGTTAATAAATCGGGAACGTTGGTCGGTTGGCACGCGAGCGTGTTACACCTGTTGCGTCTGCGCACCCTTCACTTATATACAGGTTGTTTACAGTTTTGTTACAATATTTTATTACTTAATATCCTGGTGATATAGAAACGTAGATGGCAGATATTCGACTACATATTCACAACAATTTATCCGTATTTAATAATGTGATCATTTTGCACGCAACGCTGTCCTACTTCCTGGTCCCGTAATCCAGATAGCAGTAACATTAAATAACGGGCCGGTGGCGTGGTCGGTAAGATACTTGCTTTTCACGCCGCAGGTCGTGGATTCGATTCCCACCCGAGACAAACATTTGTTTAAATATGTTTGTTTGTCTTGAGCCTGGGTGTTATTTTGTCACGAGAAAGCTTTAACTTTAACCAGTTTTCGATGAAATTTTTCAGTAGTACTTGGATTAACATAGGTACTTACTTTTTAATCCGATAATACTATGCGTATTAAGTTTCAAATAAGAATAGGACTGGAAATCCGCCATCTTGGACCGGAATGCGCAACAACTTCACATTTTTCATTACGGTTGGCAAAAATGTTTGTTTGATATAATGATCACATCAAGATGAAAAAAAACGTTAAAATACGTATATCTTATTGCCGTTCCATTGAGATTGAATATAGAGTCAATTATTTATGTACGAACGTATTTTATTAACTTCGGACGAAAAACAGCGGTGTTTTATGTTAAAACATGTGTTTATATCCGTGTTTATTTATTTGTGCAAAAGTTTGTGGCATCCTAGCGCCTAAATTTAGTTAGGTAGGTAGCTGTATGTAACTAAATACCTAAGTAAATTTTTCTACAAAATACACTTTTCCATACATTTTAAAATAATATTTTATTATTGTCTGTGGTTTGATATTTTATGCTGGCGCTACTTTTGCTAGGTTTTTGGTAAGAAGTTAGCCGCGAGTCCAGTCCTATTGTTATTTGAAACGCATAGTATATTACATTGGTATACTTACGATAATCACGTGGACGAAGTCACGGGCGCAAGCTAGTGGTTTATAAATGAAATCCAAAGAAGAAATATAATTAATTTCTATGCTTAAAATAATTACTTGTTTAATAAATGCTATTATAAAACTAGGGCATAATGAATACAAATTTAGATCACCCTGTACATCTCTTCTCAATGCACCTGCTGTTGCCCCTGTCCTTTCATTTTTTCCTTTGTTCCTTATCCTTAACCCGTCTTGCTAACTATAATAAGCCAGTTCGTATTATGGTAGGTCAATTGACATCAGTATTTTAACCTTTAAGTTTTGAATACACTAGCGACCGTTTAACTCGCGTATCGCCTATCACCAAGATTCTGGCTCCTCAAGCTGCACAGACAGTGGTGATAATTCAAGCGATATGTATATTAGTGACGAATAGTCTTAAATTACTTTTATCTGTGGTTAAATAGTTATTTAAGAGATTTAGTTAATGTTTTATGGCTTTGTACCTCAGATGGCGATACGCGAGTTAAACGGTGGGCCTATAGAAACGACATCACTTCAACCCTTTTTAGTGTCCCACTGCTGGGAACGGGTCTTCTCTCAACTATTTTATGAGTTGAGAGAGTTTACTAAGAGTTGACCAATATCGGTGAAGGAAAACATCGCGATGAAACCGACACGTCTCAGAACTATTCGAGGACATATGAAAAATATAATGTCTATCAACTCGTAAGATGTAAAGACTAAAAATATGGGTCTTCGAGTCTTCTCTCAACCGAGAGAAGACTCGAAGACCCATATTTTTAGTCTTATTCTTATTTGAAACGCAAAGTACAGTAATTTACAAGTAACTAGCGACCCGCCCCAGCTTCGCACGGGTGCAATGGGTGTTATAGGTACTTATAAACCTTCCTCTGGAATCATTATCTATTAAAAAAATCGCATCAAAATCTGTTTCTTAGTTTTAAAGATCTAAGCATACATAAGGACATAGGGACAGAAAAAGCGACTTTTTTATACTATGTAGTGATAATAACAGAAATGTCTAAAGGTTGTGTCAGTGTTGATATAATAGTGTATGTGTGTGTTTATTGTACGTGTGTGCGTGAGTGTAAAAACAAAAGTTATTTAACGTAGTTAACGGTTTAAGTTTCTTAAAGAATGTGAAAAGCATCTAAAACAAAAACAAAAACATTCACAATTAACATTTTTGTTAAGTTGGGTGATACCACTTATTATTATACACTGTGCGACATAATAGCTTTTGTTGTGTTTGGAATAAAACCCGATAATTAATTAATAGCGGATTTATTTTTGGAGCTCTAAACCTCAACTACTACTGCAGTAGGTGTCTATTCATCTAAACTTTCAGAACATGAGATAATTTGGTTTACATGGCGTTTCCATTGGGAGCCATCTACATCAATTATATACGTGACGCCTGGCACCGATTGTCCAACTATTAAACCCTGAATCCATGGCTTATATCCCTTCCGATAATCTTTAACCATTACTTTTTGACCTATTTCAAATTTAATGTCCCTATTTCCTTGATTCCTATTTTGTAATTTGCACTCTATTTCTTCCCTCACTGGCGGTGGTCTTAGTAAAGTAAACCTATTTCGTAGTTCTCTTCCGAACATTAATTTGGCTGGTGTAATACCAGTTGTTCGTTGAGGGGTGTTCCTATAGTCCATTAAAAATAAATTCATAGCAAATTGTAAGGAATGGCCACTTTCTTTAATTTTAGTTACAGTAGATTTAAACGTTTGCACGAATCGTCAGCTGCCCCATTCGTTGCTGGGTGATACGGTGGTGAAAAGGTGTGTTTAATTTGAGCTTTTTTGCAAAATTCTTCAAATTCTGAACTTGTGAAAGACCTTCCATTATCTGTAACTAGGTGAACTGGAAATCCAAATGTAGTAAATAATGTTTTGAAAATTTGAATTGTACGTGCTGATGTAATGTTAATCATTTCAAATACTTCTGGCCATTTTGAATAGCTGTCTACTATTACTAAAAACATTTTATTGTGAAATGGGCCCAAAAAGTCTGCGTGTATTCTGTACCAAGATGAAGGTGGTACAGGCCATGGTTTCTGAGTTTTACAAGGGTTTCTACTATTTTGTAGGCAAACACTACAGTTTTTTACTACATCTTCAATTTCTGAATCCAGCTTTGGCCACCAAAAATAAGAGCGAGCAATTTCTTTCATACGTACAACTCCAAAATGACTTTTATGTAATTCTCTTAATACAGTTTCCCTTACTGAATTTGGTATCAGTATACGATATCCCCAAAACACACAACCTCTATCCACAGTTAACTCTTTAAATCTATTGTGGAAAGGAATTATGTCTTGAATTAAATTTTTTCGTTCAGGCCAGCCGTCAGATATATACCTTATAATTTTTGTAAGTGTTAAATCCTTTTTTGTTTCAACCTGTATCATTTTCCAATCTAAAATATCTAATTGAGATTCATTTATATTATAGACGCTACTTGAGTCTGCACTTAAACATAGAGGATGGTTATTTTTAATAACACATTTATTTCTATATTTCTATAACATTTCTAGACAAGTAGTCAGCTGGGTTGACATTTTATTTAATATGTCTGACTTTGTAGTTAAATGCTGATAGGAATATTGCATAATGTTGAAGTCTTTTAGCAGCCATTTTCGGAATACTTTTTGTTGGTCCGAATATTCGGACTAATGCTGCATTATCCGTTTCAAGCTCAAAAAATCTCCCATATGTATAGTTGTAAAATTTTGTTATCCCGAAAATGACCGCCATAGCTTCCTTATCAATAATAGCATATTTTTGTTCAACATCGCTTAATTTTTTACTTGCATATGCAATTGGTCTAACAATACCATCATTAGTTCTATTTGACAAAACTGCACCTAACCCTGTGTCTGATGAATCAGTTGTTAAAATCAAAGGTAATTCCGGGTCATAATGTTTTAAGTTTGTAGCAGATGCTAACTTCTCTTTAATTAATTGGAAAGCAGTATCACATTCAGTTGTCCAATTAAATTTTTTTTTTTAGTACATTCATACAATGGTGTAATGATAGATGCCATATTTTTTAAAAAACGAGAATAATAATTTATTTTCCCTAAAAATGATTTTAGCAAAGTCAAGTTTGTGGGCGTCTTAGCCTTTAAAAGAGGTTCAATATTAGATTTAATTATGCTAATTCCATTTTTGTCCACTTTGTACCCAAACACCTCTAAACTTGTTACAAATAATTTGCATTTTTCTGGTTTTAACTTAAACTCGCACTCTTTGAGTTTTTTTAATACTTTACACAATGTTTCAAACATGTTTTGCAAGTTTGTACCTTTTATATATATATATTATCAATAAATACAATAGTATTTGGTATACCTTTTAACTTATTAGACATTAAGCGCTGGAATGATCCTGGCCCCGAGCTAACTCCATAGGGTAGATAGTGGTATTTATAAGTTCCTACTTCAGTGACAATAGTGGTGCAATCCTGACTGTTAACACTAAGAGGAGCCTGTAAATAGGCTTCTTTCAAATCTAGTTCGCAGTAATACTCGCCCTTTTTTAATGCATTTAAAATATCCTCAACATGGGGCAAGGGAAAATGATCTATTTCCAACACTGTGTTTACTGTAAGTTTATAGTCCCCGCACAATCTTACGGAACCATCAGGTTTTAATATGGGTACAATTGGTGTACCCCATTCACTTTGTTTAACTGGTGAGATTCTTTTGTTGTCTAATAATCTTTGAATTTCACAGTTTACCTTATCCCGCAGAGCGTATGGTACCCGTCGCACTGGGAGACATTTTGGCTCACTACCTGACTTCAGCTTCAGTGTGATCACCTCTCCTTTAAAATTTCCCCAACCAGGGCTAAATATCTCTGCGAACTGATTTTTTATATACTGTTGGGCATCTGAAACAGTTTGTATTTCATTAATTCCTACTTTAGCACTACTACTTAATATCGGAGGCCATAAGTCTAACTCATTAAGCCAATCTCTACCGATTACTCTAGGGGAATTACAGTTTACCACAAATATGTCTAGGTTTTTGCATACATTGTTATATTTGACAGGAACATTTCTTAAAATTCCTAATGGTTGTGCTATACTTTGATCAAAGTTTCTAAATACAATATTACAATTGTGCAATTCATATGAGTTTAGGTATTTTATTTTATCTGCCATAGGAAGCACAGTGACCTCTGACCCTGTGTCCAACTGGAATAGTACATTATGATAATTTATGTTCAACTTAATTAAATGAGGAGGTATCCTACTTACACTTTTAAAAGAATAAGTTTCATATTCTGTATAGGGATTTTCCTCTATCATTTCCTTTTCTTTAATATTTTGTTCCTTATTTTCTTCCATCTCAGTCTCCAGAATATTTGTTTGTCTTTGTTTATTTTGACACATCCTGTAAATATGTCCTTGCTGGCCACATTCTGAGCAAAACTTCTTCCTTAGTGTGCACTCTAATTTCAAATGGTTATTTTTTCCACAACAATAGCACTTCTTCCCTTGTTCACTATTTTGGTATTTCTTAATTTTCCATGTTTGTTTTTTACTAGTTCGGTTAGTAAAAATATCATTTATTTCCTGTGGGCTATCAGTATGTAGCAGGGCTGCTTCTACTGTTTGTGCTACTTGAATGCACTGTTCCAGGGTCATATCTGCAGGGCTTTTCATTAACTCAAACTTTATAATCTTTGATGTCACTCCGTCTATAAATTTCTCTTTAATTTGGTCCTCGGTATCTTTAAAATTACACTTTCCAGCCAATTTTCTCAACTCCAGTACATAGTCTTCTATTCTTTCTTTTGACTGTTGATTCCGCTGTCTAAATTTTGCTTTCTCCAACACAGTAGATAGTTTTTGTGTATACTTTTGTTTTAATTTACTACATATTTCCTCATACGTTAGTTTGTTAGGTTTTAATGGCGAGCATAGGTGTGTGAGTGTTTCATATACCTTAGGTGTTAATTTTGTCACTAAGAGAGGTACCTTTTTACTGTCTTCAATGTCATTGAGGATTATAAAGCATTCTAACTGTTGTTGAAACACTTCCCACTTTTCGCCATCAAACAGTTTCAAATCGCCATACGTAGTCATTTTCTTGGGTGCTTGTTGTTGTTTTGATGACTTGTTTTTGTAAAATTCGCTTAGAATTTTTCTTAATTCATCCACGTGGCTGTTCTCATGAAATGGCAAGTTTTCGCCTTCACATAACTGTTGTAGCTCTTGTTTATTGCACTTGTATATATAACTGCGTTTTCCCAATTTTATTTGTTTAACTAATTCCGAGTCTGACATTTACTTGGTACAATAAGTTATATTGAATCTTGCTAATTACCGATATCCACCTAATGGCGGCGAGACTGCAATACGCACCACGCGACACCCCGCCGGCTATTAGTTTTTTCACTGATAATTTCTTTATAATTCACTTTTATTTTTATTGTTTAAAATGATGTGTGAGTCCACTTAATCGTCGCCAAATGTTGTGTTTGGAATAAAACCCGATAATTAATTAATAGCGGATTTATTTTTGGAGCTCTAATTGTGACGTTGCACATTACATGGTTCACAGACCACAGATAAGGGAGAGGGCGGCAATCCATCCGGTATGTCTATGGATCGGTATACCACAGCTTTTATAAAAATACGAACCTGCTTCAATGTTTGAACAACTCACTTCAAGTCTTTTAGTGTCCCACTACAGGGCACGGGTCTTGGGCGCTGGCCAAGTGCGTGTTGGTGGATGACACATGTCCTTGAATAATTAGTTCTTAGACATGCCCGTTTCCTCGCGATGATTTCCTTCACCGATATTGAGCAGCGGCGATAAAACCATTCACACAAAGATGTGTGGGCACGACCGGGAATCGAACCTGCGACCTTATATTTCTAAGGCGAAAGTTACCGCTGCGCCACCGCTGTTCCGGCTCAATATTAAATAGTGAATTTAATTACAACAAATTGTTTAGGAAAGTTGTTTACACTACCACGTGATAAAGTATTTTACACCTATTACCAGTCACCCTATATATACCTATATTACGTATACGTCATGTACTCAATTAATCCGTATAAAAAGCAGTAGGTAATGCAGAATTAAAATGTTAATGTTCTATTCGCAAGTTAAAGCTCACCGCCCATCACATGTTTATCTAAATAAGTCATCAACCTCATGAACCAGAGGCTAATGATTCAGTGCTCAACACCTTTCAATCTAGACTTGTCAAAATTGTCGATACCGTGTTAGTAACAACATTATCAAAGCAGTAAGCACCGCCTATTGTTGTTAGGATTAGCTAGATTAAGTGCAAACCCAGAGACGGATTTAGGATTTTTAAGTGATGCATTTTTAATACATTCTATAGGCCGACCGTTTAACTCGCGTATCGTCTATCGCCAAGATTCTGACTCCTCAAGCTGCACAGACAGTGATGATGATTCAAGCGATATGGATATTAGGGACGAATAGTCTTACATTACTTTTATCTGTGGTTAAATAGTTATATAAGAGATTTAATTAATGTTAAACGGCCTATAGAAGTTTTAGCAAGCTGGGACTCGTTAACCGGGGCCTGTTGAAAATCAGTGAAAAGCAATGACTAAGCTGGATCTCGTATTTTTTATCTAATGTGCCTATGTAGTGTGATATATAGTAATATATCTTTTTATTCTGAAACAGGCTTGCGCTTGAGTACAACTTGCCTAAGATTTTATTGGATTTAAAATCTAAAACCGCGATAAAATCCGTTATTAAATCATCCTCATTGAAATAAAACTACTTTAAAATGGATTTTATCCCTGTATTTTTTAGATTTTAGATCCCGACGTTTCAAAGCGTTTTCAGACTTCATGGTCACGGGTGGACTAAAAAATCTGAAAAGACTTAGAAATCTAAAATATACTTACCGCGATAAAATCCGTTGTAAAGTAGTTTTATTTCGGATCTAGTTCATAATATCGAAAGTCACTACATCGATGGCCGCTGTATCGAAAACGTTCCATCGACGGGTCATAATATCCAAATGTTCCATCGACGGGCTAATGTATCGACAGTACCCCAAATCGATGGTACGCTACATCGACAGTACTCCATATCGCAAGTCACTACATAGATGGTCGCTGTATCAAAACATGGAACGTTTTCGATACAGCAACCATCGATATAAGAACCTTTTATTTCAATATGTGACATTCGCGTAAATCAAAGAAAATACTAAATCATCCTCAATTTGGTCCTAATTGTTTACTTACTTTCCTCCCACAAGTCTTCAAGTCTCAACTAGTTTGCACACAGTTCGAAGACCTCATTCATATTAGAATGATAAAAAGCGAAGTACTAGTTTTTTATCTAGTTGTAAACACGCTTAAAAACTAATATCATCTTAAGGTCTAAGCACATTTAATTAAAAATTTATTGAGACTGTCTTGCCTCTGTTTGCAATGTTTATATAGAAAAGTCTATTGCTTACCAGATGGCGGATATATGTCCTTGATGTGATGGCCTTTGCATACCTTGCTTTAGTTTTGTCTGTTATATTAAAGGGTAGCTTTTGTTGTAACTCGTAGAATCAGTGCGATGTCTGGTGACACCATTTAAGAGGGTGGGTCAAAATTGTTGCTTTTTATGGTTTCAACCATATGGAGCCTCATTTCACTGCCACCTTCTCACCGAAAGTCATTCGTAATCACGAGTGAATCGGTACATTGGGCTGGAGCGTCCCATCGTAGACTACATCATTGCTTCGTAGACTCAAGTAAGTTGTAGTTAAGCGCTAGCCTATTCAAGAATAAAAACAAGAATCTGATTCATGAATCAAGCTTTTTCATATTAATGAAAAATTTTGATCTTCATGAAAAATGAAGATTCATTGTTAAGAAATTAGTGTTGTGACGTACTGGAACCTAAAAGGGCAAGTGTAGCTGTCAGTCGTGCGCTTGAAGTCGATTCCCGTCTCACAGAACTCTGAGAGTGAGGTAACAGGAGCATGCTGCACCTGTGTTTGTTATGCACTATATTATCTCCTGCTACTACAACTAAGCTCAGACGCCATAACCAAAAAACAGCTAGGAGGTGAACTATCTTGTTTATTAGATTACTATAATTACGATAGAATTTGATAAAATCTCGTATTAGTTTTTACTTGGAAATCTACATCTTAGTTTATTTTCTTACTCATGGAACTCGGTATTTAAAGGTTATTGCCCACACAAACCAACTTTTAATCATAGCAACACCTAGATTTTGGCGCGAACGACGTCACTCTGACTGAACCGTCTATGTCTGTCTACGTTTTTCTAAACCTTTTTGCATGCAAAGCTAAAAAAGTCCGCCCGTACATCAATGATAGCCATTTAATGGCATCACGACGTGGTAAAAAGCATGATGTCGATAAAAAACTAAAATGTAGATCGATTTGAAATAAGCATACGTTATTTTTTTATAAAACTATTAGGTTTGTTGATATATTTTTAGATATATTTCTAGCCGTTTTTCCAGCTACAGCGGTTTAAGCTAACTTACCAGGTACGCAGGAGATGTGCGCAAGTGCACTCCCTATACCCTTCTCTTCTCTTTCCCTATGAAGGGTATAAAATAGATTGAACTACAAAACCAACGAAAGCGCAAGACCGACGGCGGTATCACAAATTTTTCAGCACTAGTCCAGACTCAGGAAGTTAGTAATCTTTTCTGATAAGAGAAAATAAAAAAGTCTAGTCATCTAGAAAAAAGTTGGTCCGGATTGCGTGGGATTAAAACGCGCGACCCCTGAGGCTGGGCGCAAATATGCTATCAAAAGGGAGCCACCAAAGTAGTCAGGTTTTAGCTAATGGAATGGCAAACACTACCTAAGACGTAAATATTACTTTTCGTCTTTTAACTTAGCACTTACCAAAATTTTACTAACCTGAAATGTTTTTCAATCTATAAGTGAAAAGCCATTATTTTCCTTAAACGATGTTTACATCGAAACTAATTAGTATAATTAGCTACTCTTCTGAATTTTAGAAAGTAAAACATGTCTGCGAATTGTCTGCTCAACAGCAACAGGTAATCAAAAGCGGATATTTCAAATAACCGTAATGTTTTAGCGGTTGCGACTCATTGGAACTTAATTACTTTTCGATGGAATTTCATTGTAATTTATTTGCTCTGAAAAATAGCTGAAACTATAGATTTATTTAAATTAGTTTTTTTTTTTGTTTGAACTATTCTTTCTAGCCAAACTGATATGAGTATAAGAGTAAATGGAACCCATATGAAATGTTATCTAAAATACACAACGTTAAAAAAAATGTTTAAACATAATTCAGCACATTGCATGAAACACTTTTACTTTCACGAGAAAAACATAAAAATGTTTGTGTCAAATAAAACGAGCAATACTGTTCAATTAATAAAAAGACACGGCAATAGGGCTGTCAAAAATACTTGATCGGTCGAAAGCCGTTTTATCGGCTCACCAAATTCCAATACACCAATAAAAGCCCCTCGGTTTAATTTGATAGGTCCATTCTAAAAACTTTGTACCAAAAATCTCACAGTTTGCGAAGATAGATGAATGGATATTTGTTGTTATTTCACTCAAAACTAATGTTTGGGTGAAAAGTGGACTGTGCCAGTATTACCTGGATAAACACTAACAGCCTCACAAATATACAAGGGCTAGGTTTAGACTAGTAATAGGTACATGTTTTGTCTTTTTCTCCACTAATGTAATGTTAAAATTATTTGACAGTGATAAAACATATTATATTTAGATTTAGCTATTCTTATCGTTTGTTAGTAAGGATGGTAGGTAGGATTTTATTCTTTATTTTCTTTCTTTTATTCTTTTTTTTTTCTTCGCACGGGTGCAATGCTGATACTAAATATATTGAGGGATATTAACAAAACGTTAACAGCTTTTTTGCCATTAGACATTATAAATACCGCCGCACCGCTATTTTAAATCTGTAATATATTCGGAAATATTAATTTAAATTATGTAACAATGCTGTAAAGGGCCATATTGATCTATATTAAATAGACAATGTATTTAAGGTACTTAATTAGATGGGATTAATGCAAAATTGCTTAAAATCGCTTCGTAAATAAGTCATTACTTATCCCTAAGAGGTAGACATATATCATCGCGGACTTTTTTGTTGACCTTTTCAAGGTGTGCAATACTGTAGTACATTATTTTGATATATCTCGTAGGGTTTAGCCAGCGTTTACAAGGTAAGCAAGGTAATGCGTTAATTTACGACATCGCATCAGAAACATGTAAAATTATCAGTGTTTTTCTACTATATTATGTATTATATACATAAACCTTCCTCTTGAATCACTTGATAAAAAAACCGCATGAAAATCGGTTGCGTAGTTATAAAGATTTAAGCATACATAGGGATATAAAGGACAGGAAAGCGATTTTGTTTTATACTATGTAGGGATGTGCACTTAGGATACTTTCGATATGTCACGTAAGTGTTAATTGTTGTGTTTATTGGTGGTGGAATATGTGCCAGTTCCCTATTCTGCTGTTTCTATTGTTGAAAAACTCATACTAAGTGACAGGTAATAGCCAGTGACATTAGCCGCCAACCCTACTACGTCAATGAGCGCGTAGTCGCGTCGCGTCGCACTAAGTCAAGGGCAGTCATCGCACAGCTGGTTTCCTACTGAATTTTAATACATTGCCGATTCAGAAACTGCGACATAATACTAGTTTTACGACCGCTTTCGAGGCCATACCGATATACGCTTGTGACTTTGCGGAAGGCTGTACTTTGATACGGTTTTTGGTTCGTTCGGATTACATTCGGAAACTTAAAAACTTTTTGACAGCTGATAAAATTAGGTAAATCTCGTTATTTTAATATTTCTATTAATTATTATATTAACAAAATATTTAATTTATAAGTATCTTAATATTACGCGAATTTCACACATTGAAATAAAACTATTTATAACTGATTTTAGATGGCAGTTTATTTATTTTATTTCTAAAATATACCTCGATAAAATCCGTTACAAAATAGTTAAACATAAGAAAGGCTAACAGGAATTCTTATTTTCGGATTATAATATTGGCCAACTGGACCTTTAAGTATTTTTAATATAATAGCTTAAACAAAATCAATTTTGTAACAAAACCTCAAACCCGCTGAGAGAACTGATCTCAAAATGATTGATTCATCATGACCTGATGATTGATCGAAGAAGAATTATCATAATTGATTTAATCTGGCGGAATTGTCGCGTAACATACATACCGAACAGTAGAATTGAGCACCTTCACCTGGAAGTCGATTAAAAAAAAAAAAGTAAAATAAAAAAAGGTAGTCTAGTCTATCAGTAATTTTAATATTAATATGACGGCGAGTTCATAGGGCCGCATCACCAGATACACCTCATTACCTATGCATCTCGATAGGGTACAAAATAACACCACAGAAAGCTAATCAATATCTCTGCTTATAATTACAGCATCTCCCTTATGACAATTATTCACAAAATGTTTGGATGGAAATAGATTCCTTTTTTGTACGGACAAATTTTGTTTGCACACACCACGTGCTCACCCAACCGACCTCATAGACACTGTCCTCTGATGTAACAATTATAATCACAGATAAGCCACCTAAGTGACGTTGACGTCTTTTAAGTTAGACAACTGACAGGCCTTATGCTATCACAAGTGACTGAAGTGACATCTAACCGTCTGTTCAGGCAACAGCTTGCTACTTTTATAGGTTACTCGCTGCGAAAAATGTAACTTAATTGCATATTTATATGCACATTTAAAAGAAGTATGTACCTTTCTTCGAGTGAAACTATGCACCTAATTTTTGTTACGATATTTTCCTAAATTATTTAGCCAACATAAAATATGTACTTATTTAAGAAAATTTGTGTTATTGCTTAAATTTACATATATTGATTACATTAAAAGTTAATGAAACCCCTATACAAAAATGACTCAATCGATCACTTGAGCCTTAAGCACTACTATACCACAAACTTGTACAGAGACATAGAGGTACACACGTTAAAGTTACAACACTTCCTTTCATCAAGGATTATAAACTAACCCGTAAGTCACCCGAACGAAACATGTTCAATAGTAGCGCTGCTGGCCACTGTTCTCGTTGAAAAAAATTGATTACACACCCATATTATACTCACGCGCACGTGATCTTGAGTTTTAATCGTTTTTTTTTTCACACGTCAGGAAGACGTTGAAGGACTAATGTCAGTAACCCCGAGTTTGCGTTTGATAAAAAGCCCGTTAACATCAAAGTTTCAGTAAGTCACTTGAAATATTGAGGGAAAAAAAAGAAAAACTTGTTTAATATTTGTTCTGCTTATCCGTTATTGAGTAGCTACTGATAGTTTTATCAGTTACCTACCGGATGGAGGTTGGAAGGGCGAATTTGACTGACTTGTACGTTACTATATACGGAATCTGCTTACCATTAGGTTTAACAATGGCAGAATAGCCGAAATGTCAATTAAAAAAATTACTAATCAAAAACAACTCGCACTTGACGGTAACGTAATCAACCGAATACACTTAGCGACGCTGATAATAGTGATAACACACGATTGAACAATGATATAATATATATTTATGATTCGATTGGTTCGAGAGTACGCATTTCAATTATGTTCAAATAGAATAGAGAAACAAATCCAAAATTGAATAGTTTCGTTGAATCATTAAATTTAAAATTAGCCAGGTTACTACCCGGCTAATTTCAAATTTGGAATCACATCTTTTAAATAAGTTGTGCGTGGACTGGCTACTATAAAAAATCTGTACATATTTATGTTTTTAATTATAACAAGGAGGTACTAGTTTTACGAAGATAATTTAAATTTAGAATAATGAATGGAATTTTTCATTCAAGAACTCAAGCTGTGCGTGAGTTGAAGTATTCATGAATACATTACGAGATCTGTGTATCGTACTTAACAAACCGCGTAATGGTATGATATTGGGTATTTAATATTTAATAGGCATTAAATATACCATGCTTTTAATAACCCTTCATGTAAAAACCTATTTTAAAAAAGTTCAAAACATTCTCGGACGCCTCGAGGCGTACCGCAGTTGGTTGCCCAGGTTTGTGTGTGCTCCAACCTTTATCAGAAAAACTGTGCATCTATAATAAAACCATCAATAATATTTGACTTTATTTCAACTTATTGCTATTTTCAAACATTTTTTTATCCAACTGCATAAAAATTAACTACTTCTGAAGATTTGTTTCGGATTCGATTTCCGGGTTAGATCCCCGGACGTGCTCAGTCATTTTTGTGTGAATTTTCATCGCCGCTACTGAATATCAGTAAAGATAACGTCGTGAGGAAACCGGCTTGTCTAAGAACTAATGATACGTGCGAAGCAGTGGAACACTAAAAAGGGTTGAAGTAAAGTAAAACTGCTGGCCATGGATCTTCTGTCAACTATCTTACGAGTTGAGAAAGTTTAGGCCTCAATCCACACACGCTGGCAAAGCGCAGGTTGGTGGATGTCACATGTTCTCGAATGATTAGTTCTTAGACATGTCAGTTTCCTCACGATGTTTTCCTTCACTGATATTATGCAGCGGAGATGAAACAATACACACAAATTGTATGGATACGACCAGGATTCGAACCCGCGAATTATTTTCCTAAGGCGAGGCCCTTACTGCTGCGCCACCGTTGCTCGCCACAGTACCTACCTGTGTCATATTCGGAACATATCTTATGGTAATTTGGCATTTATTGGTAACTAGCGACCCGCCCCAGCTTCGCACGGGTGCAATATGTTATACTTACAAACCTTCCTCTGGAATCACTCTATATATTAAAAAAAAACCGCATCAAAATCCATTGCGTAGTTTTAAAGATCTAAGCATACAGGGACACAGGGACAGAAAAAGCGACTTTGTTTTATACTATATAGTGATAACTAGCAAACCCGGCGGACTCCGTTTCGCCACCAGTTTGGTGATTAAAAGATGAAGAATTTTTTTTTAAAAGGAAAAATTTTATTTCATTTCACAACAGTAATGAATTCATTTTGATTACAAAAATTAAGTGTTATTTAGTTGAACTTCTCTAAATAAATTAAAGTGTATCCATAGTAAATACTGAACCGAAACGTTATACGTGTCCGCAAATTATGTTGAAATTTTTCCTGAATTTTCTTTGCTATAAACCTCACGGAGCCCGAGACCTTTCCAACGAATGCAAAACCGTTGAAATCGGTTCGTGCGTTCCGGAGTTATAGCGTCAGGAAGGAAAACCCGACTTATTTTTATATATTAGATTATGTGGTTATTCAACCTACAATAGGATTTGTCTTGTTGCTAGGCAGCATATATCAGAGTCCAGACAAATTAAGTTAAATTAACTAAACCAAAACTAATGTGAAATGTGGTTAAACTGGGCATCGTTCAAGGCCAGACTGTACGTGTCTTTTGAACTTTAGTAGTATCCATTTGCTTTAAATTCATTTCAATATTTAACATGATTTATAAGCCGTGACGGGTGTTCATAAGAATACTGGTAAAAACGCTTACCGTGTATATGTATTGAATCTAAAAAAAGAACTAATTAAATAAAATTGAAGTTTAACTAATAAGTGTCTATTATTAAAACAGTTTTATATAATATTAAAACAGTTTAATATTTAATGCAGAGGTCTACTATTGACACTCGAAAAACCCGTACCTAAGTGTATTTTATGATTGTGATATTTAGCAAAATTAAAAAAACTTAACAATAAAAATAAACTTAATAACTAAAACTAACTTAACTTAGTTTTAAAAAAACTTTTACTTTTTTCTTCTTTTTATTGCTTTATATTAGCACAGATAATATAATACTATTTAGTAACTTCTCCACTGCAACCCTTTTTTTAGTGTCCCACTGCTGGTTACGGCTCTTCTCTCAACTATCTTATGAGTTGAGAGAATTTAGGCCTTAATCCACACACGCTGGCCAAGTGCGGGTTGCGGGTGCATTTTATAGGAAGAAAATTTTGTTAACAATTTAGCTAATTACACACAAATTACTAGATAGAGCAGCGGTGGCGCAGCGGTACGGGCCTCGCCTTAGAAAAATAAGGTCGTGGGTTCGAATCCTGGTCGTGCCCACACATCTTTGTGTGAATCATTACATCGCCGCTGCTCAATATCGGTAAAGGAAACATCATGAGGAAACCGACATGTCTAAGAATTAATAATTCGAGGACATGTGACATCCACCACCCGCACTTGGCCAGCCTCTCAACTCATTAGGTAGTTAAAAGAAAACTGATTCTGTAAGTAACTCCTCATAGAGCGAAGAAAATTGCTGTACCTCACCTAAGATTTTTTTAGTTAAAATTTTAATTTATTGTACTTGCAATTTTTTTTATAAATAACTAGCTTCCGCCCGTAGCTTCGTCCGCATGGTATTAGGATAAAAATCAGCCAGAAAAGTGACAGATCTATAAGAACCCTTATCATATTTTTTTATTTGATGGAACCCTGTTTTACCCCCTTAAAGGGTGAGTTTTGAAAAATCCTTACTTAGTGCACCCCTAGACTCCATAAGGAACCTATGTGCCAAATTTGGAGTCTCCAGACCCAGCAGATTGGGTTTTGCGTTGATATGTCAGCCAGTCAGCCAGTTTCTTCGTTTATATCTTTAGATTATCCCGTAGATGTATACTCAGAGTTACAACAGCTAAGTAAGGAAATGAAATAACTAGGAAATATTTAGTGGGATATTAAATAAACTGATTTAAGATAACACAAGTTAACTATTACCTACCTTCATTACTACGAAGCGTGGGAGTTCTAAATAGGTTATAAACTCTAATTAAGGTAAACTATTGAACTAAGTGTAAAGATGAATCACGACAATATTACTACTATCTAATAAACACATAAGTTTGTAAGGATGAATCTTCAAAAAATATGTCATTTCTTCCGCCCACGGCTTCGCTCGCGTAGTACTTATTGGGATAAAAAGTAGCCTATGTGTGAATCCAGACCATAGTCTATCTCTGTGCAAAATTTCATCTAATTCTGTCTAGTAGTTTTTGCGTGAAAGAGTAACAAACATCCATACATTCTTACAAACTAGCGTTTATAATATTAGTATGATAAATAATATTAGTAGGATAATGACAGTGAAGATGCAATACTACATTCTAGATACTCGCTGTGTAGAGACGAATTCGCCCGAGCACGAATATTTAAGCACTTTACTTGCATCTGTTCGTAATACAACATTTTAATACTTCCCGAGTAGAGGCAAATTCGCACGAGCACGAATATGTACACACCGCACTCGTGTCTTTTCGTAATGCAACGATTAGATACTCGCCGTGTAGAGGCGAATTCGCCCGAACACGAATATGTCAACACTTTACTCGCGCCTATTCGTTACTAATTGAGCGTTCCTATTGGTACACGAATATAGTATGAGTTATTCGGCGCATATCTACCTAATCGTTGCATATTTCATGCAGATGAAGTCGCTGGCGAAAGCTAGTGGGTACACAGATAATTATAATTTCCAAACAGGAAACTTAGCAATGTTTAGCTTTGTACTTACTTTCACAAAATTAAATTACATTATTGTTGTTGAAAAGACACACAGACGACAGTAAATATTGCAACAGTATATGTTATATTAAAACAGTATTATAAAATCAATTCACATAATATTAAGTAGGTGGACCGGACCCAGGATATATTTACCCCCGTATTCATAAACGTCTTATAAACTCATTATAGCTAAAATAGGTTTATAATACGTTTGTCTCTGTTTATACTAGTAAGAAAGAGACAAAGTCCATTTTAACTGAAGAGTCTTATAAGATTTTTATGAATAAGATCGTTAATCTTTATCTAATATTGTAAATGCGAAAGTACCCCTGTTAGACTTTACCACGGATAATATAATAAGTACACACGGCTACACATCAAGCTATACAAAACCATTATAAGCTGATCTCGCAATGTATAACAACGAGAGGTCAGCTTATACAGCAATGTACAGCTTGATCTGTAGCCATGTGTAATATACTACTTAACTCACTTTTACCGACTTTGGTGACTTTACCAGTTATACTTTGTGTGTTCGACACAAATAGCAAACTTTTTTTTGTGGGGTGCATAGTTTCTTAGACATGAACAAAGTAGGATTAAATCAAAACTCATTGACACCTTAGACTGGCTCTTTCGGCATACATTCCGCTTCAGTTAGTCAGCCGCCCACTGCCTCAATATTTCGCACTCGGATGCGCGAACTGGATGTAACATAATTCGATATGACAGCTACAATTACCTGTGTTTTAGTTTTTTTAAGTTCAACAACCAGAATAGATTAATTCCTTTGTTATGTAGGTGTTGGGTAAAGCCAGCTTCTTAGGAAGCAAAGCAAACTTCACTTATCCACCCACCAAGTGCAGGATGGATGTCACATATCCTCGAATTATTAGTTCTTAGACATGCCGGGTTCCTCACGACGTTTACCTATGCTGATAATGATGATATCTTGGAAACCTGCACTTGGCCAGCCATGCGCAACTCATTAGGTAGTTGAAAGAAAACTGATTCTGTAAGAAACTCTTCATAGAGCAAAGAAAATTGCTGTACCTCACCTAAGATTTTTTTAATTAAAATTTTAATTTATTGTACTGGCAATTTTTTTATACATAATTATTCCTTAAATGTATAATCAGAGTTACAACAGCTAAGTAAGGAAATGAAACAACTAGGAAATATTCAGTGGGATAATAAATAAACTGATTTAAGATAACACAAGTTCACTATTACCTACCTTCATTACTACGAATCTTGAAACATTAACGCACACGGTCTAAACCAATCCTAAACCAATCAGAGCTTGTAAAATGGAAACCAAATAACTGATATACGAGTTATTATATTACCTACTTTTCTTTTGTAGATACTTAATATAGATAATTACACCCAGACTCAAGACCAACAGACATGTTCATCTCACAAATGTGTGTGTTGGGTAGAAATCGTAGGTACGATTCCTATATCTCTAATAGACAAATGTCGAAAAAAAGAGGGATGTCATTGAAAACTAATGAAATCGCCATTTTTGTTCGACAAATGTCTATTTGAGATATATGTTTAATGCGCGAAATCCCTGGCGGCGTGAAGAACAAATTTTAAATGAAAAAATTCACATATGTTTGTGGACACCGCCGGGAATCGAACCTGCAAACCAAAGCGCTACTGCTCTTTGATTACTCTCAAATTGTCCAAACCATTGCAAATGGTACTCCTGAAATTCGGTAAATATAGCGTATATACCGTTATTAGTACAAACAAACTATGAGATAATTATGTAGTTACAGTGACCTACCGCCATTGTGTTGCGAGCTATTGTGCATCTGACTCACGTAGACTACCGTGGGATCTATGGTTATGCGATTATGAGAAACCAGCTAACCTAACTTCGTACTGCTCAAAATGTTTTGTATTGTTACCTAATTTTTCTTCTAGTGTTATATAAAATTTCAGACTATCTAACGGATGAAAACCGCTTGGAATTAAGTTAAGTTGAGAAAACCAAACGATAATTGTGTAGTCATTTTAAAAAAAAGCCTTCTAAATTTTTGGCAGTGTTTCTCAGTAGTTTCCAGTCATTCACTGCACGGTAGGAAAATAAATTGGACTATTGTTACTCGCGTTTAAAAAATGGTGCTGTCCGAGGTACGGTGTCAACACGTCACCATTTTCCAGACTCCGAACTAACGCTAAGAAATTAAAAAAATCTAAATATTCTGTTCGCCTTTTGCGCTGTTTCTAGGAGACTATAATCAAACACGCTATCCTAATGTAGAGATATTGACGGGCCGGTGGCGTGGTCGGTAAGATACTTGCTTTTCACGCCGCAGGTCGTGGGTTCGATTCACACTCGAGACAAACATTTGTTTAAATATGTCTGTTTGTCTTGTGTCTGGGTGTAATTATCTATATTTAAGTATATATTTACAAAAGAAAATTATTATATGTAGTATATTACCAGTTATCTGGTTTCCATAGTACAAGCTCTGCTTAGTTTGGGATCAGATGACCGTGTGTGTTAATGTCCCACTATATTATTATTATATAGTAGGTCATCTAATACAACCTCTTGTTTCAATGAAGCTTCACGTCCATGTAACTAGGACTGCATTCAGGTCATGAGCACTGAGCAGTCACGACGATATAGACAAAGCAGGCGCATGATCACCTATCGAATGTTCGTTGGTGCTAATTTATAGTTTCGTATGAAGAACACACGAGTATCGAGTTTTTTCCTTACGAATAAGTTGGAATGGGAGAAGTTTGTACGAAATGTTAGCAGCACTGCCAAGTGGAGTGCCATATGAAACAATTTTAGGCTTGAAAATTGACGTTTACGTGAACGCGATTGTGTAGATAGAAATGTAGTAGACAACACACACCCTCTTATCCTTACTAATATTATAAATGCGAAAGTAACTCTGTCTGTCTGTCTGTAACGCTTTCCCGCTTAAACTACTGAACCGATTTAGATGAAATTTGGTATGGAGGTGGTTTGGGACCCGAGAAAGGACATAGGATAGTTTTTATCCGACTGCGCAAAAAGAAGGTAATGTTTTTAACGCGATAACCGACATACACGCGGGCGAAGCCGCTGTCGGAAAGCTAGTGTTAAAATAAATAGAACCACCCACCCATATTTCTATTACTTCAGTAGATACCTATGCTTACATGTATCACTTTACCCATTTTAGTGGAACCCTTACCAGTAGAGAGAGCTTAGGCTTTAATCCACACTCTGGCCAAGTGCGAGTTGGTGGATCTCACAAGTCTTCGAATAATTATAGATTGAGGCCGGTTTCCCTACGATATTTTCCTTCGCCGATATTGAGCAGCGGTGGTGAAATAGTTCACACAAAGATGTGTAGGCACAACCGGGTATCGATCCCGCGACCTTATTTCGAAGGCGAGGCCGATATCTCTGCGCCACCGCTGCCGATACTTATATACAAGAGAGATAAACTCTTTTTTTTACGATGGTTACAAACTTACACTTGTAATATTGTATCAAAACTCAGCAGTTTAAAGCCTAAGGTTATACATTATTGAAACTTTTTAAAATATTTATTTGAATTCGTTGTAATTTGAGCAGAGGTGGCGCAGCGGTACGAGCCTCGCCTTTGAAATATAAGGTCGCGGGTTCGAATCCCAGTCGCGCCCACACATCTTTGTGTGAATTGTTTCATCTCCGCTGCTTCAATATCGGTGAAGGAAAACATCGTGAGGAAACCGGCATGTCTTAAAACTAATCATTCGAGGACATGTGACATCCACCAACCCGCATTTGACCAGCGTGCGTGGATTAAGGCCTAAACTCTCTCAATTCGTAAGATAGTTGAGAGAAGACCCGTGCCCAGCAGTGGGACACTAAAAAGGGTTGAAGTGTTGTAATTTAAACATTTGTAAATATAAATATTATTCGGTTAAGTCTTGTTTTGTTTACTAACAATAGAAATTTTGCACCACATTTTCTCAGTATTGCACCATATTTGTAATGTTCAAGCGTTGTCTAAGTATTACACAACACTGGATAATATAATTGATGTAAACAGAAAAAGGGCATAAGTTCATTTCACCACAAACCTATTCTCTAGTCCACTGTTAAACATATGTGATATATATTCCTAAACGGTTGTTTCTCTGAGTTCCGTACACTTCAATATGCCTCTCCTAATGCACGCCACTGAGCCCGATCCGCGGCTACTCTCATCCAGCTCTTGCCAACCTTGCTGAAATCATCACTCCACCTCGACTCACAGCGTCCTACGCCGTTTGCCAATTCGTGGTCTCCACACAAGAATGCGTTAACGATTTATATTAATTAACTAAAACCATGACCTAAATTTTTCATGTTAAAAAAAATTCAACCGATGAACAAATGGGTGAAGGTCGATCTTACTTCCCTACAATAAAGTCAACTACGGGAATGAATGAAGCCTATACTTATTTAATATGCATTGTTGTTGTTACTTGATATAACTAACTAACTTGCGGACCCCGCAGGCGTCGCCTTGCCCGGTAAAGCAGTGCCACCTACCGGGTCCGAAAATAGATTACGACCGATTCACAGACCTATCGAATATAGATAAGATTCCATAAAAATTGACCCGTTTCGGAGATAGTTGTTTTTTTAATTTTTCACTGCGTAAGAACCATCCTCGTACTTAAAGGAATACTCTAAAAAAATAATTAGCGAAATCGGTCCACCCGTTCAGGGGTGATGGCGTGACCAAGGGAAATAGGGATTCATTTATAAAGATATAGATAAACGTATACTTTGACAGAAAAAAGATCGAAAATTCAAAACAACACTGCTTCCGTATTAAGTGTTTAAAGCAAATAGGATCTTTTTCGACTTTGATTCGATAACCGCAACTTTTCTTTCAACCGAATCAAAATCGCTTTGAACACTCTTAATACGACACCTTATTGCCAAACTGTACGTATATTGACAGAATTGCAACATTTGTTGCAAAAGTCATTAAAAATAACTGATTTAAGTCCATCTTTGAAACGAAATAAAAGCCACCACAATTATTACGTAGTACACATAAGTACGCGATAAATTCTATGAAAAAAAAAACAGAAAAGTCCAAGTAAGATAAATAATATTATTATGTTTTGCATATTGTAATTTATTGTTGTTGTCAGATTATTTCTTATACTTTTTGTTTTAGCGGTAAAGCACTGACACACAGGGAGCGGTCCAGCGCTCAAAGTTCCGAGTTTTGCGTTCGACGTTCTTTGCCAATGGTCAATGCCAACACGCCGACAAAACAGCAGAAGCGACTTCATTTTGCACTATGTAAAGATTTATCAATTTCTATTAATTTTAATTCGTCGATTTAAAATAAACACACTTGAAGTATGTAATAGAGATGATAACATTATTTTTTTGTTTTGTCATTATATAAATTAAACATAATGCACACCGATTTCTCTTTTTTTGCGTGACGTTGTGAGTACCTCCGGGTAGGCGGCTCACAATACTGATTTTCAGCAATATCCACATTCCCACAGTGTGACGACAGGCGCCAAGGTTACTAAAAGACCAAAGCTGTCCATATCTTTTAAAAATTAAACCTGTTAAATAGGAAAGAAAAATGACGTCACACTTAAATAAGTTTTATACCTCTGTATGACGTGGCGCACTCTCACTCCATAATTTTAATGCGTTATATCTTGTTATTGTTTCATTTCAATGATAATGCAAAAAATACGTGTCTGACATTTTTCTATTATCTTACTGACGGACTTATTTACATAGTATTGTCTTAGATTTACGCGAATATCACACATTGAAATAAAACTACTTTTAACGGATTTTATCGCGGTTTTTTTTTTTTTTTGGACGTCAAATATCTCAGTCCACCCGTTAACATGAAGTCTGAAAAGACTTTGAAACGTATAAAATCCGTTAAAAGTAGTTTTATTTCAATGGACTTATTTATTTTATAATATGATTTTTCATGCCTTGTCGTTAGCCCTATTCACTTCGTGTCGTCGCGTCGCGTCGTGCGAAACGATCGACGCCGACAGTGTTGGTCCTTCGAAATTTCAACAACACGACAGACAGTCTGCTTTTTCGTGTCTTGCACTATCCACGTTAGACCGTTACCTGTGTATAGTGCACATTAGTTTTTGCACACAGTAATATACACTGATGATAGGAAATTAAACGAAAATTATACACATTATGTAACTAATCATTTGGCGCCACCGATCAATTATTTCTGTGTAATGATACCTATATATTTGGATTTTTATTTTTATTTATCCTTATGATTTACACCTTTGAACAACGTAATTACTGATAATATTAGCATTGAAATTGCAATTATTTCTTTATTTTTGTACAAATTTTTATACTAAACCTCGTTGGTCCAGTGGCAAGAGGTTCTGGGCACGAATCCCGGGTCTAACAAAAAACCGTTTTCAATATAGGGACTTAGAAAAATCTTGGTAATTGACCTATAGGGATATAGGTAGTGATAGATTTTTTTTCTTAAATATCCTTGCGCTTGGCCTCGACTTGCCTAACAATGACGTGATCTACGATGGAACACGCTTACCCAGTATACCGATTCATTCGTGTTTACGAATGATTTATGGTGAGAAGGTGGCTGTGGAAAGAGGCTCCATGTGTTTGGAAACCATTAAAGAGAACAATTCCGACCCAACCTCTTAAACGGTATCACCAAACATCGCACCAGAACACGAAAAGGCCGACAGTGCGAATTTGTCTGGTGGGTGGTCACTAACTACGGCCGAAGCCTATTGTCACTTGATTTGCACCACCCGGGGACCACATTTGAAGATTCAGATTGAAGGTGCACTCCCACGGGCCAAGTGTCTTCCGGTGTGTCCTATGTGATGTTATAATTGAAATCATATTTTCATTGCAGAGTGTTCACGACGAGAGGCTGAATTCACGTGTAGACTCGATGATAGAAGGCGGTCTCATAGAGGAACTGCTAGATTTCCATGCAAGACACAATAAGCACCGCATTCAAGATGGAAAGTGAGTATTCATTGTTACATAACATACCATAACTGACGAGATTAGCCTGGACGGGCCGGTGGCGTATCCTGATTCGCATTTTTTACATTATTTTTTTTACATTTTTACATTACAATTATTAGAGAAATTTTTTACATGTTTTAATAACAAAATAAATTCGAAATCAAGAATTTGTGCTACAAATACACATGAATGAAAAAGATAAAAGTATTATCTATTTTTATGACACACCTAGTTCTTTGTAAAAGTTTAGGTCCGACCGCAAGCGATGTTGAGCTAGGAATGTTATCCAATTCTCTTTTTTTTTTTAATTCGGAATACTATTTCCTATACTACTTTTATTAAAGCCTAGTGAGAAGGTTAGCGATCATTACCTATGTTTTTAGTAACTGTAAACCTAAACAACAAAGATTTTTATCCTTTTTTTATTCCAAATGTTTATAGTCATAGTAAAAGTCATCCTTTGCACACAGTCTGTGTTACTAGAAGAAACGTTCAGTTTTGATTTTGACACGTAATTAAAATGTATAGGTACCCTATATATTAAAACTAAAAGATTTTCAATTTTCACGTTACTAACACAGCGCAACATCGGACATAAGCTATCATCATTATTACTTAAACTAATATCACCGGTAGCGTGAGCAGAGATAGAGATGGATCGATTAAAAAAATAGCAAATGAGACGTTTTAGAGCAGATATAATTTCAAGTAACATATTGCAGAGGTTTAGGGCAGACTGAATCAATTTGACGGTTATCTATGTCTACTCCGTGATGCCCATAATATGTCAAGAAGTGACTAGCAGGTTAGTAGACAGGAGATTTGGTGACCTATTTCTCAAGCTCTGGACAATGATACATGTAATCAATTGAACAGTGTTTAAGAAAGACAATAAAAAAAATGATTTTAACAATATTTTATTAAGTAATTACTTTATTTGGGACTTTAGGAGTAATCACGAAATAAATGTTAATATTATAGCTCGTGCAGAAGATACCGAAACGAAATCCAGATAATCAGGACCTCGCATCGCTCCGTTCGCAGTGTGGCCTATCTGCTACAAGCTAACGGATAGTAAATCGATTCGGTCCAACCAAATTATCCGTGAAATTAAACGGCGCTAACCAAAAGATTCTCAGGTTCATTTCGCGGAATTTGCGAAATTAGCTCTATAAATCGTAATCGTATTTTAAAAAGTAACTTGCAAATTTTGATATCAATTGTTGAACTTTAACCTCTAAGGTATTTGGTATTTAAATCCAAACTGCTAAACAATATTTGTTTTGAAACATTCATACTTATTTGGCAATTTCTTCGACGGTAAGTTTGTACCTACATGTACTAGGTACTAAGACCTAATAGGTCTATGCTATAATGATGCTATGCAAACAATTTCCCAATTCCTTAGCTGACCACAACTGCCGCTAAACTATGTGTCTCTGTTTAATCAACACGTCGCGTAATGTGTACATTACCTATAACTATGTCAAAAGGTACAAACAGGATTACTATACCTAATTATAATACCTACTAAACCACCCGCCCTGACTTCGCACTGTTAGGAGAGGTTTATATTTATACAAACCAACATTTCTCATGAATCTCTGTCCATTGGTGAAAATTGTGTAAAAAATCTGTTAAGTAGTTTTTGTGATCAACAGGAAGATACATACAGACAGACGCGGACATAGTGACCCGCCCCGGTTTCGCACAGGTAGCTTAAGTAGCTAAGACAAATAACAGTAGGGCGATCGCCGTCTTAGTCATTTTTTCCTCGTTCGTAGTTTTTAAAACTTTATGTTAATCATTTCCCCTTTAGATTGTTCCATATTGCCTTCTATATTGTTTTTAGGATTTAGACAGAATAGAATCTCATAGGCTATGCCATAAAAAAAAGTTGCACAAAACAAAAATGGCGCGCGGGCAACGGCCCCGTGTCATCTGCCATGCGGTGATGTGGTTGTACTCACATAGTGTCATATTACACGCTCAGCCTATTTTATACAAACCTATTGTTCTTGATACTTGCTTTTAAAATATTTCCATTAAAAGAGCAGACAGACAGATTGAGTAGTTTTAATTTCATGCGAATTTGCTATTGTAGTTTTTAGCGCGTAAAGTTTTTGGTAATGAAATGGCTAGACAAGTTGACAATTCCTTGACACGGTCAGTGGAAGTGACCTATTTAATCTGTTCCAAAACGAGGTCTAAGCGGCGTTCGGACTTAGTTATGTAATGTTTAATTCTAGAATTAGCTTTGAAGTTCAACATTGGCTTTACAAATTTTGGTTGAAAATTTGAAGATTCCTGCTGTACCTAATTTCTAAGATAGATAGAATAGTAAAGATTCTAATAATAATATAATTCCGCGCCAATAAAGAAACGAATCTAAAATGGTGGCTGGTGCTTGTAATGACAGTTTGGACCGTCAGCAAAACAAGATAGATGATATTTTTTAATATTTACCTAAGTTTTTTTTTAAATAAATAAGTAAGTTAAGTATCTATTTAAAAAGCCAATCAAGTGCTGAGGACTCTATAACAGCAGTTCCGTATTTTCCTAGAACGTATAAAACCGAATGCCTAATACTAAATACATAGTCAAAATAGTTGTTTTTTGTGTGCTGTACCGACGTGCAATAAAGTGCAAGTAAGAGGGAAAGATTAGTTCCGCCATTTTGGATTCGTTTGTTTTTTGGCGCGGTTTATTATTTTACGTTGACTAATTATAGGTAAAAACAGATAACACAAATCGCGAGAATCCCTTGATAATTTGAGAACGAATGCGCCGATATAATATGGATAATTTTTTTTTGGTTCGGGACAAGGTTTTATATAGTATAGTTTTAGTTAGTATAGCTAATCTAATAAAATGGACAACAACGTTTTCAATTATTAGTTTGATTGACTTAGGTACTGACACAATTGTCCATCATTAAAAGTAAAAGTAAAAGTAAAAGTAGCAACCTTAGAGTCTAAAAGCTGGACACGGATCTTCTCTCAACTGTCATAATAATTGAAATAGTTGAGACCTTAATTCACATATTATTATGCTGAACAAGTGCGGGTTGGTGGATGTCACATGTGCTTGAATGATTAGTTTTGTGGCAAGCCGATTAAGTTGGTAAAAATAATTTTAACTAAACATATAACGCCTGGGAAGTAGCGGGTTCGATTCCAGCCCAGAAAAATCTAAAAAAAAGATTTGTTTCGGTGTCTAAGTGGTTGAGGAACTACCACTACTACTACTCCATGCCTCGGTAAGTACGTACACCATCGCGCGTCGATTCTAGTTTTTATTTAAAACATCTATGACAATCGTTACAAGAAGTCAGAAGCCTAATAAAATCTGACACTTGGTCTAACCATCTCGGCTACTCGGCAACTCGGCTGGTTCCCTACGGGTTTCTAGGTCTGATAGCGCACGTTCGTATAATTCTGGTAGCTAGCCGCATCAGGTTAGACTGGGAGCCGACCACTATAGAAATAGTACCACAATAGTTATACTGAACAACTTATTTAATTAACATTGTGGAACGCAATAAAGTATTGAATTGAATTGAAATGGGGAAAAAGTAAGGGAAATTATATAAAGTATCAAAACCAGTCAGTACAAGGGTGTGAGTACAGTGTGTACGCACAGTAGCCGCCGCAGTATACGTACTCTGATGTCACTCTTACTACATAGATATATTGTGACTAGATAGTGTAAATATTAACATTTTAGATCATTATATTGGAATCCCCGCCTCGGCTTCGCAAGGTTAGATATCGGTGTTGGACAAATCTCAATAATTATAAATTTAACCCGATCTTGGCAGACTTTCCATGCTTAGAGCACTCGATCAAGTCTGCTTAGGCAAAACAAACAGTCAAAATTATTCGTTTTAAACTATGATGTCGCATAATCTACAGATACATGTTAGGTACCTACTTAAATAAAGGTCGCGGTTGTGTCACATGTGGTTCCCGTGACCACCTTGCACAAATGCGCGACGAAACACCTGGGAGGATTAAGTGAGTACCCTTTAGGAGTCCCACGTGCCCCCTGCCCTTCGCCCACATGGGGATGGATTTCCCCTCGGCAGAAGAAAGGTACTTGAGTAATAGACCAAGCAAGATTTTTCATCATCACATACACCTTTGGCAAACTGTTTACCCAGACGTGGTGTTACATTAATTGACCCATGGACCATATAAATTTTAACACACTCAAGAGTTGACAAGGCAGACTTTCCATGCTTAGAACGTTCCCCTCTGCTGAGGTATATGAACAGTTTGTAGTTTGTACTGATTGTGTTTCATGGTTGTGTGTAGCTTTGATTTATGTGTGCATTTGTAAAGACGCTTCAACTTTTAAATATTATTTTTTTTTGTATTAAATCTGTTACAACATGTTTTAATTACAAAACCCTAAAATAACGAGCAAATAACCCCAAAATTTAATTATGGAATTATGTTTCATTTCAAAGTGATTTATACCTGTAAAGTTAAAAATAGTCGCTTCCAGTTGCAGTTATAGTTCCACTTATAAGGTTTTATCGTCAAGCAAGTTTCGCTTCTAACACTGCTACAATAATCTCAGGACAGTCCATATTTAAATCTACCTGGCGACAGTAGCAACCCCATTGTTAAAAAATACGGTTATAATTGTTTTATTCTGATATAAGCTTGTGCCTGACAGCCCTCTGCGCAGGGCATGTATGGATGAGGAAGAAACAGCCACCCACGTGGCCACCCGTTATCCAGGGGTGGCGAGATACAGAGTGGTACACCTTGGATCCCCGAGGCCACTTCAGGAAGCCATCGGCAACATGAAGGGTCTGCTAGGATTCCTCCTCAGCCCAATCACGCAACATAGAGACGCTCATGGACGTCGCTCCAAACTAACTAACTAAGCTTGTGCTTTATGAACTCCACTATTCTGATGTTAAGCGATACCTAAAGTGTTATACGATGGAATGCGCTTACCCAGTAAATATCGGTTCACTTATGAAACTTTAAAATTGAATTTTAGTGAAGAGGCGGAAGTTAAATGACAAACAAGGAGATAGTAATCGAGACTTCAGCTTTCAAATAAGAAAATCACATCTAATAAGTAAATCTAATCGGGTTAATAATCTAATAATAACGTTAGATATCATTTGTGTTGCCGCTGTGGGAATGTATTTACGCACTGTCCCGCCCATAGGGGAAGGCGGGGGTGTGTGAGACTCGTGGCATCAAGACGCGGTGCCCCCTACCGCGTTGCCCACTGCGCTCCGTCACTCACCATAGCGCCCATGAATCGTCGTAACAACCAGCCACAACCGCGGCCTTGCTGGTGATAACTCGCCTGTTGGCGAGGTCCTCCATCTCGCCCAATGTACGTAGAGGGAGTGTGCGCCACGGAGATTTTGGAGATGTCCTCAACGGTGGCGAACTCGTGCATGCAATGCAGGGTTCGGGCTTCCCGTGCCCGTTCCTCGCAGTTCGCCTACTGGTCAAAGGCCTCGTATATAAACCCGCTGCCTCCGACAAGTCCGTGGCACGGATCAGCGGAGGGGTGCCCCTGACGCACTCTACCGCTTCTTTTTAGACAGAACATAGAAAACGGAGAGATTTAAATTACTTCATCAAAAATATTGTTAACGCCTAGGATGGAGAGGTGTTTGGTCAGTTGCATGCTCGGGAGGGAAGCAGTCTGGGATTCGGTGGTCGCCTTCTGCTCAATGACCTTGGCGCCGCCGCTCTCGCTTTGCCTGGAGGGAAGAGCATAATCTTACTTTCCAACTTCTAAAATCTTTCTGATTAAATTTGTGCGGGACTCAAGACAGTTTAAGGTACCCAGGGACTCGGCTGGGTTCAAATCCTGAGTTTCTTCACGGTGTCGCTGTCGATCCTGGCTGGAGTTGGCTGGAGTCGCGGAATTGCGGTGATAGGTTAAATCCAAAAAAAGGCGTTGTCAACAACTGAACCACGTGAGAAGACACTCAAAAGTTGCCATTCAAAAAGCATACATACTACCGAGTCGGTTTACAAAACTAGTTACAAGCAGCCTAAATAATAAATAATATGCTTAGTCACAAAGCTATCTTAAATCTATTCACTTCATTTAAACCGTTTTTACGGTCATTCAAATCGTGAGTTACTCATTTGTTTTCTGAATGAGATCAAAAAGTTTAATCAATTTCATACGATAGCTAAACGCCAGATAACGCCAGATTTTCCTCATTTTGTTAAAAAAAATCCGACAATTAGCAAGTCCATATTGGGTTAATAGATACATTACTTAGGTACTAAATTAGCAGGTTAAAACTTAAAAACGAGACAAATTAATTTATGCTGTCATCTTCTGCTCACCGAGGTACACTTAGACTGTGCAGCTTGATGAACCTACGAAAGACCGCTGCATCCATCCTGTCCGCTATCGCCTTCAGGATCTCATTGCTGCTCTCTCACCGTTCGCATAATCGAGGTGGACTTCTTGCGCATGACGCACACGTTTACATATTCTGGCAATATGCCTTAAAAAGCGTAAGTTATACTGCAACTGTGCACAGCAGGAAATCTAAATATATAAAAGAAGAAACTGACTGACTGCCATATCAACGCAGAGCCCAAACCGCTGGGTCTGGAGACCCTAAATTTGTCACATAGGTTCCTTATGGGGTCTAGGGGTACACTAAGAAAGGATTTTTCAAAACTCACCCTTTAAGAGGGTAAAACGGTGTTCCAAAGTTTGTATGGAGGAACAGGATTAGTGAGACCAATTTCGCGGGCGGAGCCGCGGGCGGAAGCTATTTTAATATATAAAAGCTGAAAGTTTTGTCAGCGCATGCTCCCAACATAGGTTAGGAAGATAGACCCATTGTGAAGTTTGGGTCATCGTGACTTTAGCCAATAAAGGGTACCTATTAAAGGTGTGTAACCAACCCCTTGCCACGTGTTTGGCAATGAATGAAGAGATTTTTGTATAATATTCTAAAAGAAATACCAAAAAATCGCACTTTATATTTGATAAACTTATGTTAGGTACACACCTCTGGTCTGGTGCGTTTACCGGCCTAAACCATGATAATCCAAACTTCATTATAAAGATAAAGATAAATTTATTATTATGGTTCCTTCTTACCTGTGTTGGGTCTGTTAAGTGCATGCGCTAGTAAACTTTTAACTTTTATAAAATGACGAAGGTCTGGCGTTCACACGCTCTTGCACTACGAGACAATTTGTCTGTAATAGAATTTCATACCGGAATCTATTGCCGACATATTGTTGCTTTGTCAAAAATAAATATGAATAAAAAATATATCTACAAATAAGTACCAGCTGTACCAGCGGTGGCGCAATAGTATCGGTCTCGGCTTTGAAATATAGGTCGCGGGTTCGATCCCCGGTCGTACCCACACATCTTTGTGTCTATTGTTTCATTACTGCTACTCAATATTGGTATAGGAAAACATCCCGAGGAAACCGGCATTCTAAGCACTAATCATTCGAGGACATGAGAAATCCACCAATCCGATGGAACGCGCTTACTCAGTAAATTCCGATTCACTCGTGACTTGAAGACAGGCATATTATAGCTATCGGGAAACAGAGATGCCGACAGCGAATTCCACAACTTGGTAGTTCGCACAATAAAAGTCGATGCAAAGGTGATTACCCTTTGCATGCACTTTTATTGTGCGAACTATTTAAATTTTAATATACATTTCAACTTAACAGTTTTGAGAAAACTTGTCCCTACCTTTAGGAGTATTATGAGTTGTTACTTTTAACATATAGGAAAAAGCATGGGAAACATTTATTAAACTCCTAATAGTAATATAAATTGGTAAGTTTGTCTAAATCGATTTCTGTTACTGTCACTGAAAAACTGTTGAAAAGATTCAGATATAAATAACACACAGTTTATTACTTGTGATAACTGGTGAAGATATAATGGAAATGGGTCTGATGGACTGTGTTCATTAGACCTCAAGCACTACTGTTACCCTTTTCCTGACTGTACTCGTTCTTTAACTGTTTCCACCAGATAAAATTGAGGACAAGCGTAATTTATTTTACTAGCGACATTATCGGTTACTAAACCCACCCCCACTTCGCACGGGTACGAATTATACACCTAAACCTACCTAATTTTGAAGTTATACTTCTTTAGGCGCGTTATGAAAAAATGATGAGAGTGAAATTTTAAGATGCGCGCGCATCTGTGACACAAAATTAACAGTATGAAGCTGTCAAATGATGAGAGTGAAATTTTAAGATGCGCGCGCATCTGTGACACAAAATTAACAGTATGAAGCTGTCTGCTTATTTAATGATGCCAAAGAAGTATAACTTCTCACGCGCGTACCTACGTACACGCACCCATTTTTTTTTTACTTTTTTTTTTATAATAGGCTTGCTCTTGACCACAACTTGCCTTTGAAGCAATGTTGCAGACTACGACAGAACGCGTTTACCCAGTAAATACAGAATTACACGTGACTTGAAGATAGGCAGATTATAGCTATCGGGAAACAAGGATGCCGGATGGATGGAAGACGCTGTCTATTAGTGAAAACCGCATGACAATCTGTCTAGTAGTTTTCGAGTTTATTGCGAACAAACAGCGGAACCGACTTCGTTTTATACCATGTGAAGGGTCTAACTTAGCTACCTACTTCAAAAAAGACGAAATTATTTTCAGATGTTGATTTTTATTCAGAATTCAGTAAATCCGTCTATATGACGGATCATATAGACGGATTTACTGAATTCTGCATTTGAAAGAGATTTATTTATAGACTCATTTAAACTCTAAGTCGATTTTGTATGGTTTTGCATAACGCGGACGAAACCGCACGCAAAACTTAGAGAACAATAAAATAACTAGGTACATGAACTTTTACTAACAAAAACTACCATAAACATTTAACATATATGTGAGCCCTAACAAATATCTGCTAAACGAACTTACTTATATAGATTTGCACATAAATGTAAACCTATAAACAAAATTCCTCAGTCCGTTCCCACGTAACGCCTAAACACCTAAATTTATTCCGATGAATCAAACGATCCGTGTGTCACGACTTTATACCTAGCTAGCCAGTCATGTAGTAAAAAGTTTGAAGGCGTTAGGTTATTAGCCAGCTAAACAATCAAACTTAGAAAACCTGTGTACAGTCAGCTACGAAAGTTGTTTTACACTGCCCGCAGACGGCCGATGTTTTCTCTAGTACGGTTTTGTCAATATAAATTTTAATAAAGTTTTCAAATACTTACTTGAACTGGTGAAAATGGGTTTACAAATTCATTTTTTAAATTTATTTGATAAAAAGGAAATAAAATGCTAGAAATACATACATAGAATAGGTATCTAAAATATTTTGTAGATTTTTAATATTTCAACTTATTATCTTGTCAGGTTCATGATAGTATTTAAAAACTTTTTTCGTATTGTTAACTCGTACTAAGGGTACAGCCCAAGGCACAGGCACCACAAAATCATTGTCAATGTCACAAAGCATCTTTACTTTAAAAGATACCATATTGTCGTGTAACTGTTCATTGTAATTAATGACAAACTTATTTGGTCCTCTCGTTACGATAGGTACTTATTCTATGGAATCTTTTTATGTTAATATGATTGAATGATGTTTATAATGAATCTTGTAACTGACTGTACATTGAAATAAAAGTAGATACTAAAATAATTTAATGTTGCGGGAAATTCATAATAGACTATGCAAGCAAAGAGGCTTGCGAAGAAACTAGTTAAGAAGACATAATTAGATGTTGCTTCGAGTCTATTAAAATTTCTTCTTCCAATATGGAAACAATTTAGAAGTTATTTCGTACACTAAATAAGAAGGAGATGTACTTACTATGCGCATGTTTCTCTTTTTCCATTAATTTTTGTCAAATTTAACCTTTGTTTACACCACAAATTAGAGAATATGTTGATGGTTCTAGGGCTTACAGAGATAATGTATCATTACAGGGAAACACCTTATTCAGTAGACATCTTAATTGGCACAATATCGGAACAGGAAATAGGAAAGAACCAACCTAGGTTAGACGCAAATTCTCTCTGCTCGTATTCCTAAGTTGGTACCTTGTATCCGAACCGGGAAATCGATAGGAAAGCAAATAAACCGCGATTAAATTTGTGTGGTAAAAACTTACTATTCCACTAGATGGCGCTACCAAAACTCCATACATATTATTAATTATCTGTGTCCTGTGTGCAACTGTCCATACATACTTTGGCGCCATTTTGGCCTTTGGCGCAAACTTTTTGGTCTAAGTTAATAACCTAATCTTAAAGAAGCGATATCAGCTTAAGTAACCATCACTTCCCAGTAGTTTAAAAAATACATATTTTAATCTAAAATCTGAATTTCAAGATTTCTCTGAAAATGGTTCATGCATAAAATTACCATTGCATTGGTATATAAGCACGTGACTATAAAAACGTGCGCTACCAGACCAAAATAAAGGAAACTGATAGAATCACTGTTGAAGGTCAAACTTTAGCGTGAAACGCAAAACTGTGAGGTCGACGTACGATACCTTACAAGTTACGTAAGCGATGGATCGGCATTCGGTCTTTAATAATTGTTTGTGGGTACAAAGAAAAACGCGCGAAGCGACGCCATTATTATTAAAACGCTTGCAGACGTAGATGTTCAATCAAAGTGCAACCTCTCCATTATTTATGTTCAATATTCAGAATAATTAACATACCTACACCTATTAAAATTTTAAATAGGTATTTATGTATGTAGATTCCTATTTAAAATTTTAATAGGTTAAAGACTCTAGCAGAGGTAAATAATAAAAGCGTATGTAAAGGTATTTAATGTCAATTTATATACTTAAAAATTGATCCCTATTTCCCTTAGTCACGCCATCATGCGAGAACGGCTGGACAGATTTCACTGAAAAATAATTCTTTTTTGGAATATTCCTTGAAGTCTGTACAAGGATGGTTCTTACGAAGAGAATTTTTTTAAAAATAGCGTGAATTTTTTTTAAAAACAACACTTCTTTTTTTTACAAACGATTCGTAATAATACTTCAAAGTTAATTTGAACTTTAAAACCATACCATAAAGTTCAAGTGTTACTGGTGATATTCCGGGAAGGCAAAACAATTTTATTGAGTGAACACAAATGGAAGATGTCAAATGAAACCAAAGTTCGCAGTGTTAGAATATTCCTTAAGTACGAGGATGGTGCTTATGCAAAGAAAAAAAATATATATATCTATATTCGGTAGGTGTAAGAATCGGTCGTAATCTATTTTCGGTCCCGGTAGGTGGCACTGCTTTACCGGGCAGGACGACGTCTGCGGGGTCCGCTAGTAAATAATTAAAAAAAGGATGGCATTTAGGTAATTTCAATTTAGTACTTAATATGACGAGATTTTATCTATATACAAATTGAATATAATGTATAGTTCATGCAGTCGACCTAATGCGGGCTTCACAATCTCATAGTTTTCATACCATTTGAGAAATATTAAATACCAACCAACATTCCAAAAGGTAAAAGAAATAACCGGTCGGGCCTTGTCTCAACTATCTCATGACTTGAGAGTTTTAGGTCTTGATTCGCACAAGCTGGCCAAGTACAGATGTATTTATATCCTCGAATGTTGTTAGACATGCCAGTTTCCTTACGATGGTTTCCTTTACCAATATTGACAAGTGGCGATAAATCAGATCACAAAAAGATGTGCGTGTATGGGGCTCGAAACTGTAATTTAATATTTCAAAGGTAAAGCCACCGCGTGTAATGAGGTAACTCTAACGTAAAACTCAGTCTCACCCTACCTATTGTTTTGTTATTTGTTTATGTAAAGCCATGACCAACGCAATATACAGCTTGGTAACTAAACAAAATTAACAAGACTAATAAACAATGTCTCTCGAGTTACACTTCCCTACAAGATAATCCTATCTGATAACAAGGCGTTTCTTGTTCGCAAATCGTTAATTTACCGCGCCGTTTTCATGCTGCAGTTGTGTTAATACTACATAATATTATTACATTATTTACCACCTCCATATAATAATTTTGATCTAAGTTTTAATGTAGTCGAAGTAGTTTTCGTAAACGGGATTGTTTTTAGAATTTTAGCAGCGCCATCTGGTGGAACGGATTATTGAAGAAAACCATTACAAATTAACGGTTATATTAAAGTGATCGTGTATACGTTAGAAATAGGTTAGAATGTCAATAACATGTCACTAGGCCCTCAGCGATTGTCAAAACTTTAAAAGTATCAACGGTGATTGGCAATTTAGTTCTTAAAGTAGCCACAAGTAGCGCTGCACTGGTTTTTGTAAAAAAATAATCTTGTATTGTTATTATTTTCTCTTTTCAGATTTTTTTTTCATATTCCTAATCAAGTGTAAAAATACTCGCAAATATTCTATATTTTTGTTACAAAAAGCGCTAAATTGCGCAATTAAATTTAAATGCTTTAAAGCGCATAGAAAACTCTAAGGAATGAAACAATATTTAATTAATAATATTACTCTTAAAACATAACATACAATATACACTATAATTAACAATTCGTTATAAGTATTGTTGTTTCAGGCCCCCGGACTACACAAAAGGAGTATTTCAAACATTGGGATTTAAAGAATTTCATGATTATCTCATGTTATCAGAAGAAGAAAAGCGAAATGAAAACGGACAAAAATTGCTTAAACAAAGCATTGAAAACATGAAGATGGGCACGAGAAGATACGCCCGCCGGCAAAATAAAATGATTAGAGGAAGATTTTTAGAACATCCTACAAGAGAGGTATGTTTTGTTGCTTAATTTAGTAATAAGCCTTAATTTAAAGGTACAGTATCTACTTATTACATTAATATTTTACACAAATATAAGCGCAGTAGCAAAGGTTGAAATCAACTTTACATGTAAAACACTTTTTTAGAAACAAACGCCATCTAGTGTCGAGTAGCGAAACAAATATATATACACGCCTTAGTTTCATATTAGGTAACCCCATCTTATAGTTGTGCTAATAGATGGCGCTGCATGGTATTACAGATTTTATTAACCTATTTTTATTTACAGGTTCCCCCCATCTTTGAGTTGGACACAACAGATATATCTAAATGGGAAGAGAATGTAACAAATAAGGCTATTAATATAATAGAAAGCTTTATAAATAATTCTTCTTGTAAATATCAACCGCTGAAATCAGATATTGCTGAGGAGAAAAGAAATATTGATGGCAATTCTTACAACTATTGTGATGTATGTAATAGAGTGCTAATTGGAGACAATGTATTTGCAATACATATGAAATCGTTTAGACATATGAAAGTACTGAAGAAAAAGAAACAACTTGAAGCACAAACTAAGAAGGAATCTGAAGAAAAACCAACTTAACATTATTTAATACAATGATACTCAAAACAAAGTGTGTGTGTGACCAATAAAATAAAACATTTAATTCTAATTCTTTTTATTTTCTAAAACTAGTATATACAACAAACAAACAAAAAATTTACTTAATATCCTCCGCAACTGGTGCAGAATGTTGCAATTTATTTTTTGGTGCTCTATAATCATAATTTTCGAATTCTGGATACTGTTTCATCAACTCACTGTACGCCTCACAAATTCTAGCAAACTCTGCATTGGCAATCTGGTAAGGCCTTGTTACAGGATCAATATCGGCCATCTTGTACATTCTTAAAGCCATTTCTTCTCTCACATCTTCTGGAAACAAAGTCTGAGCACCCCTGATAGAATACTTTTGCCTCATGTGAAAGATTTGACGAATTACTTTTTCAACCATTTTGAATGGTTGTTTTATTATTGGATTTTTTATTGGTGTTAGGGTCACTACTCCTACATCAACATCAGGTTTAGGCAGAAATGCTGCACCAGGGATCTCAAAATTGTATTTAACAGAGCACCAATTTTGACACATGACTGATAGACGACATCGTTGACTGCTTAGTATTTTTGCAGCCATTCTTTCTGCTACTTCTTTTTGAAATGTGAGTGTCATTCTAGTGCGACCAAAGGACCATGGTCCTTCTTGTTTCGACATCATCTCTAGCCATCGGATTATTAGAATAGTAGAGACACTAAACGGCAGATTACCAATCAAATTCAATGGTGGAGGTGAGTCTGTCCAATCTCGTTTCACATCTTGTGGTATGTATTTTGTTAGGTCAGTTTTCAAAATGTCTCCAGTTATAATATCCATATCAACTTTGTCTTTACAAGCATCTGCTATAAGCTCTAGAGATGGCATAAATCGAGGATCTTTCTCAACCAAAATGACTTTCCTAGGACCCCTGTGAATAATAGATCTGGTTATACCACCAGGCCCTGGACCAACTTCACATATTACATGGTTCTCAATATGACCTGCGGCTTTGACTATTTTATCTATCAGACGTGGTTCCATTAGGAAATTTTGAGACAGTTCTCTAAGAGCGCGGAGTTTGTATAGTCTAATAACATCTTTAATACTAGGCAGAGGAGGCAATCTTATCTGTAAAACCTTTCTTGCTGCAGCCATATTTACTATGTCTGCACTTTAACTGGCTCTTCAAAGTCGTCGAGGAAAGTTTCTTGCTTCACCGCAAAAATGGAATACATATACACACTTAATACTCCTGCCCCAATAGTCAATCCAGTGATCCTGTTTCGCTTCGCTATCTGTTGTAACCTTTGCACTCTTTCGCGGTTCTTTTGCTCTATAATCTTCATATAAGCTAATTCAGCTTCCTTTAGTACGGGATCTTGTGGTGCCTTGCTGATTTTCGGCTTATTAGAAGAGTCTTCCATTACGAAAACAAATTTCTTGCGATTCTAACCTCAAAAACGTAAATATCGGAACCAAATGAATGAATGAACTGCTTTACAGATGACACTTGAAAGATAGAATGCTTGTCTATGATTGATTACAGTGATGTGCCACAGGATATTCAGTTGAACAAAATAAATGTCATATTCGTCCCCACGGAAATCAATATGATGTATTTAAATGTAGGTACTGAAAAAAGGTTGTATATTATTATTTCAAGAGTGAATATCTTTAGATTTCACACAGCACCAAAGCAACAATGTCAACTATTTGCCGACCCAAACTTGGCCACGCTTATACACCTGTATAACTTAATAAGTTCAGGATCATGAATAGCTCCTTAAGCAAAGGCGGCCTGGACGAAGGACGCGTGGACCTTTTTCTGTTACCCGAGACTCCACCACTCACTCTGACGTCCTCCACCATAATCCCTAAATAAATAGCCAGTGTTCAAGCGCAACCTGTGTCGTGGCAACCTATCATTGAGACATATCGTTCTTTGTGATTTGATTGACAGGAGCTTCTACATGACCAGCTTAAAGCATTCAACACGAGTGGAATTTAGTACTTCTAGTACTAAATTGCTTCTACCAGTTTTTGGGGAGGCAAGTTAACCACGTAGGTACGCATATAAAAGTAGAAGCGTCTTTACAAATGCACTCGTAAATAAAAGCTACACACAAACACCTTGGTTTGATTATTATACCAATACTGACTGTAGTAATTTATTTCTATAGGTATACCCCATCTTCTTCAGAGCACATCATACGAGACGAGATCGAATGCCCTTAAAACGGGAGTTTGTAGACGTCAGATTAGCCAACCCTTCTGATAAGTTGAATTTCCACATGCTTTACAACGTAATATTAAAAAAATTATGATATTTAATGAAACGCATTGTATGTTTGCTACAATATTTATTTAAGAAATTACATACAGTCAGCTATAAAAGTTGATTAACAGATACCACAGATAATAAACTATATTATAGGCCGACCGCTTAACTCGCGTATCGCCATCTGAGGTACTTTGTACCTCAGATGGCGATACGCGAGCTAACATTACTTAAATCTCTTGTAAGAACTATTTAACCACAGATAAAAGTAATGTAAGACTATGCATCACTAATATCCATATCGCGAATCATCATCACTGTCTGTGCAGCTTGAGGAGTCAGAATCTTGGTGATAGGCGATACGCGAGTTAAACGGTCGGTCTATAGAGTAATACGTAACAAAGTTCATATACTTATATCACGATTTGTTTTCTGAAATCTAACAATAACACGTTGTCTGCCCACCGTCTTACACATAAGTAATCCTCCTACGCTATGTACAAACCTACTGATCCCTCTGGCGATGGGTTACCTGGGCGAACTACTGGGTTGTGAGGTATACCTGACAACCCAGTAGTTCGCCCAGGTAAATAGTAGACAACCCAACGGCTGCACATTCTATACGTTTTATACTTTCAGTCAGGACAAAATGTTTTTATTATCCCGTTGCATAAACATTTAATTAAAAATATTTCTTTTTAATTTTTAAAAATAGTCTGCCCAGGATTTTTGTAGCGAACCCATTTTTAATATGTTTTCTAATATACTAAATTCATGATAAAATATGTTTCGTTCTATTATCAGCTCGGTGAAGGTCGATATAGGTTCGGATCTTCTACTATACAGTTTATAAGTCTAGTCTAAAATACATTTGTACCAACAATATTAGACAGATACCTACTCCTATTTCAATCTAACATTCAATAAAAGATAATAAAGATAACGAAAAGAATATTATTATATTCTCATAAATTCGCTTATAAGTCATCTTACGCGTTTGTTTTTTTTTTTGGCATGGCCTTGGTATTTATTGTGATTATTTTTATTGTATTTACTTATTTATTTACTACACACGTCACATGTATAACGAATTATGGCTAGTGTGTGTGCGCGTATAATGTTAAACATTAATACACGCACACACACTAGCCTCACAAGCTATTAAGTGATTGCCTAAACCTCTGATCGGTGAATGGATTTTTTCCAATGTGTTTGTTTGAGTGATTACTCAAACCACCTACTCGAATAAACCTCTGATTACAGATACTACAACTGTATGGTTTCTGTCCAGTGTGATTGCAGATGTGATTGATTAAACCAGATTGATTAATTAAACTTTTATCACATTTGCTACGTTTATGTGGCGTGTCGTTAGTGTGTGTGTAGAAGTGTATTTTCAACTTACAACGACAGGGGTATGTTTTATTACAAATACCACATACGTAAGATTTATATGTAGTGGATGTGTGAAGATATTTATTCAAAGTACTCATTTGACTTTACCACTCCTGACCACCCAATTGTGAAGTGTTATCATCTGAATTAATTGTGCTCTTAGTATATTTCTTTACATTAACATTTCTTGTATTACCGCCACTGTCACCACTAACACACATACTGTCCTGAGTCTACTGTGTCCTGAGCCCACTATGTAAAGCTTGTTGCTCGCGTATACTTTTAAGTGAAAACATATCCAGGTGTTCCACACTGACTTCCTCCTCCTCTTTCAGAGAAACTGAAAGTAGACTGCTACCACCTGCAGTTAGCTAAAACATTAACGGTATTTTTCATAAAAATCTTATAAACCTCTTTGTTAAAATTGACTTTGTCTCTTTCTGACTAGTATAAATGTCAGGATGACAGACATAGACAAACAAATTTTAAACCTATTTTAGCTATATTAAACTTAAAAGACGTATAAGAATAGGGGGTAAGTATTTTAAATTACTATCAAACCACACATAAAAGTGATTTATGCGGAAAAGTATGTACCTACCTACAGGTAGAGCAGAGAGCAGGATTAACGCGTGTTAATCGTTATACCAGGTTTACATTCAGCTCATTTCTCACTTGCGCAGGGAAGTGGGCAGGATGAGTGTGAGAGAGAACACGATATTTGTCACACTACTACTCGCGTTGCCTGCACTCCCAAAATGTGCGGCTTTTTGTGCGGTCGTCATAGGGGGGCAACGCGACACATGCAACTCCGTCCCTCACTTCGCGCCGAGCACGCTTGGTAAAGCTCTGAAAAAAAAAGACCGTAGGTTAGGTCAATGCAAGTTTGCATTATACTAGCAATATTTACTTACCTACGCTATATTTGTGAATAATGGTGTTATGTACGTTTGTGTTTATATGTAAAATAACCCGTTTAAATGTCATATCACTATTATCCCTATGTACCAGAAGAATACACAATTAGCTATAACTGTTAGAAGTCTCAGAAACATATTATATTTTGAAATATCATATCTACATCTAAAATGGATGACGGCAATATATCAGATTCAGATGTTATTTTGCACATATTACCACACATATAATCTATAATTCAACAGAATTAACATATTATTATTTATTTCTGATAGCTATAATCGGCCTGTCTACAAGTCACCAGTGAATCGTTACTTCGGTATTCATTGCTTAACAACAAGCAAGTTGTGATCAAGTGCAACCTTATTACAGAATAATAAAAAAAAACTTACATTATACATGTTTTATCTATCAGTACTGAATATTCCACATTCAAAATTAGGCTCCTCTTTCACATCCTCTTCTTTTATTTCAATGACTATAACAATTTCATCATCCAACTGTAAAGGAATATATCAAGTGTATTACAAAATTACTATAAATTAAACGGTAATTAATTAATTGAACACTATGCTACACTACGCCAGCCTTGCCGTGTTCCAGTGCGATGCCTGCTGACACCATTTGAAAGTATGGGTTGGCAGTGTTTCTTCTTTATAGTTTCTAACCATATGAAGCCTCCACTGCCACCTTTTCACCAAAAATCATTCATAATCAAGAGTGAATTGGTAGTATTAGGCAGGCGTGATCGTGAAAAATATGTTATAAATATTTTTTGACGAGATAGATTTGTTAGACAGTTAGTGAGTAAAAACAACTAAATCTATATCCCAGCTTGAAAGTCCCACAGTTTGGCACAGGTCTGCTATCAACTATATTAGCATTAAACAATAGGGCTGAATACCTTGCCAGTTGCCTTATGAATAAAATTAACTAGTCAATTGTAATGGTATTATATACTAGCTGTTGGGAGCTTTTCCACTAGACTTTAAGATATGCTGCGTGGGTGTGGAAGTTAAAGCTATGGCTAAATAAAAATAAAAGATAAAATATATTTAATTTTAACTTTTAAAAGATTAGTAGTAAAAAAACTGTGACGTTCTAAGACGCAATTTCTATCTACCGTGCTTTCAGCAATACAATAAAACTTACAGTGTCCGTCTGACCCGCGTCGTTATTGTAACCACTACCATAATATCCAATGAATTCTTAAAATTTGCACTTTCTTGTAGCCGTATCTTTAGCACTCTTGACATTTTATATTGATATCTTAGCAAGTTAATTTAAAAAATATAGGTAAAGCAGTTTTAGATTTGGGTTGATTTATTTAGAATAGATATTGCCTAAAATAATTTTAATTATTCTATTAAAGTAATATTAACTAGTAATTCTAAAATAATAAAATAAACTAAAAAAAAAAGAACTAAAATCGTACGTGCGTACGTTATATTATACGTCACAGACCACAGACAAGTAGAGGACTGTCAATTGTCTGCGAATTGCAGTACATTGGCTGTCACCACCACGACATTCATGACTGTCACTGTCGAGTGTCTAGTCTGTGGTGAATATTTCTGTGGATGAGTGGCTTGTCTGTCAGTCAGTATTGTATGTCAGTGCCCGCTTCAGTCAGTATGATTCTGTCTGTGGTTTCCGTCAAAACAAAAAACAAAGTCGTGTCGTGATTCGTCGTGAACGGTGGAATCAAATTCCGTCGTCCGTCTCGGCAACGACTTGTGTATTTCGTCGCTTGAGGACTGTTCGTGTTGAACTTTATTGTGTTTTGTTTTTGTAATCATGCCTTTTATATCAAAAGACTGGCGATCGCCTGGCGAAGAATGGGTCAAAACACAGGAAGGGTGGGAAAAGAAGAAAGTATTAGAGTGCACGGCACAAAGGTAAGTTGCGTTGTTGCAATATAAACACAATCCTTTGTTCGCACTAAACTGAATGTTACGAATTAACGAGCTATTGAGTAAAATGTAGATTACCAAACTAACTTCAGAATATATATTAAAAGATAGATCTAGATATGCTAGTTTTTTGAGTAGTGTTGTGATTGTGAAACCAGCTATTTTGTATTGCAGATTTCCTGCTATAACTAACTTTAATAGCTCTGATGAAAGTCAACAAAAATCATGGTAAGTGCTAATCTACATTACATGTATGTATTTGTTATGATTGTAATAATAATAATTTTAATGTTTGTGTGTCGAAATCAGCTGTTGTCTGTTGTGCCTACAATGTTATTGATTTTTCGACGCGTGCGTGCGTGACGTTTATGTGTGAGTGTCCTTCGCCTGATTTTGTAGGTACCTACAACCACAGACATAGTTCGGGAATTCACAGATTCATTACGTACACCCTTGTACTACCTATTCCATTTCGTAAATTAGTGGGCACCTGGATAACCGCGCTATGCGCAGAATTTTTTTTTGGAAATTAAGGCTCAAATAACATAGTTTTCTTACAAAAGAAGGAATAAAAAAAAAAGATAAAAATATATTATCATTTCGAATCCAATAAGGATCATCTGATTTCGAGAACACCCAATTTCCCCTGAGCTACCATACATGGTGGGTACGTTATGGCGAAAATTCTTATGATATTGTAGCAGTTTTTTATTGCCTGAAAACGAAAATAAAACTACTTTTTCTAAAAACGAAACCTGGTAATTATTAAAAGCATCGCTACCGTTGAATGAATGTTTTTAAAACATCAAGTGTCTCTTCCTCGCTCACATCATAAAGTTAAAGTACGGGTTTGAAAATGAAAAATAAAACAATAACAGAAGATAGCAACATAATATTAACGTTACGTCCTACCATTATAATAATATGGTTCTACAATTACTTATCTAAAGGTAAAGTACCTACTTTAGACGAAAATAATCGCGGTACGTACTAGTGGCGAAGGATGGTAAAAAGAGAAGACGGAGCAAATTAAATGACATGTATTTCTTGGTTATCTACGCCGACTTTCGAACTTACTAAGAAAAATGTAGGTACTGCATTTTTTACGCTATTAAAATTTTTTAGGTGTTACATAATATTTAATTCAGTACGTTGTATTGACCAATTCCTAAAGGGAAGCCGGTGGGAATCGTGTTACATGGACTCTTCGCCACTGTTACCTACCTACATTTACTAGGTACACCTACCTACTTCAAAATTTCCATACAAAATCCCTAGAACAGCTTTCAAAGTCTGTATGTACTTAGGTGACTGATGAATTTTCAAGATACAGATACTCGTCTGCATATAAATAATAGGGTGGACCGAAAAAAAATTTTTTTTTTTTGAAAATATTTTTTTTATAAGCTACAAATTCTACCCCCATGCTAAGAAAAAAACAATTTTTTTTTTTCGATCCACCCTAATAAATAATCTCAAAATCAAAACAAACCGCAAAATGCGCATTATAAACATCATTATCGTAAACAAAATTGTGTTATCTTATCGACTGATGATGATATAAGTATTACAATATAGTTTAATAGAACAAGAATAACTTTAAATGTATGGATAATTGGTTTAGTAAGCTGCCACAGTGGGCCCGGTCGTACCTGCCGCAGAAGCTACAACCGTTGTTGGGGTAAACGAGTTTATATTTTTTATTATCTCATTGACTAATACGAGATTTTTCATACTTTATCGTCACCCCTATTCCAAACATAGGTACTTAGGTACATTCAAGATACGTACGCGTCAATTCCATGGTAGTCGGGTAAAAATGTTTTTAGAACTTGTTTACTTTTGCAAAACGTAGGATGAATAAAAAACATATCTATGTTACCTAGAACAAAACAGATAACTACCTATCTTTCTGCATCTAGGTCAGGCAAACGGGTACAGGTCAAACCACTCGTCTGTAAAATGTCTACGTACCAATTTGTTTGGCAGCTATGTATGTCTTCTAGGTAAACACTTTTATTTCCGATAGATTATATTACTTTTTTATCATAATTGTAAATAAAAAATATTAGGAATAAATAATCAGAACTTTCTGACTATATTCTACGCTCGCCCATGTCTTAAGTATTGTAAAAAGTTGCTTTGGTTAGTTCTAAAAATGCTGCGTGGGCGCAAAGTATACAGATGAGTCAAAACAAAAAATTAAATTCAAAACATGTCTCGACAGGAAAGGACAGTTTATTTTTAAATTTTCTTCTAAAATACTTAAACCGTTATCTAAATACAGCTTTGACTTATCCCGGTCATTACATATTAATATGAAAAAGAATCTACTTCTGCCTATATTATGCAGGTATTTCTGAACATAAACTTTTTTACTAAACAGACTCCACACAACCTGCTTCCTACAGCTGTACTTATCTATAAGACTTACAAGCGTGCATCTTCTGCGTTATTTAAAATATCCAGACGGAGATATTCAACGTGTTATATTTCTAGAGAGGGTAAATTCATAGTGTAAATTAAACTGCCGATATACAGTAAGGATTGTCCCGCGTTATTATTTACAAGTAAACGGATGGCATTAGGCAGTCATTGTAAGTCAGAAAGCCAAAAGATACGAGTAGCTATTTGGCAACACAATAATGACTGAACCACAGAACAGATTTGTATGTGCATAAAAAGCTGTAGACTGCGCACAAGTTTCTTATCTTTTTTAATTCAATTCGTGCCGGATCCAAGAAAGTTCAGGTATCCCGGCACTTGGCTGGGTTCAAATCCCGAGTCTTCACGGCGCTGCTGTTGATCCTAGCTTACAGACACAGACATATGTTTCTTAGCCTACAGGAGAAGTGCCTGGATTGCGGTGATGGGTTATCTTAAAATAAATAAAAAAAAATTGGTTGTTTGTAAAGTAGGTTTACGATCGAGATGTTTACGTGATAACGTCTTATTGGTGATATAAGTTTTTGGGAAGTAAGGAATTAATGAAGTATGCCGCTAGAGTGAGAGAGACGGAAGATCGGTCCACTTACTCGAACGCTATGCCAGCCTCCGCTCGTGAGGATTCCGCGTGACAAGTTTCATGGAATGACTGGCAGCGCTCGAGATGAGACGGGAGATCGGTCCGTCTCTCTCTCGTTATACCTGCGATCGCGCTCGTGAGGTTTTGGTGTGACACAAGTTTCTGAACATGTCACCCGACTAAAACGATTTTAAAGACGTTATCACGTCAAAAGATACAAATGAGCTGATCTTTTTGTCTTTAGTAATTTTTTGATCTTTTTTTATCTAAGGTTTAATATTAATAATATTTTCATACCCAAATTAAGTAATTATATTTGCTTGTGTTATGAATGAATGATTTTTTTTTGTAAATACCTACTTAATATGATAGATAAATTACACTTAGACACAGTACAAACATTGATGCTCATCACACAATGATTTGTTCTGGATGGGAATCTAATACTACTACGCTAACAGGCCAGTTAAGGAATAATAATATTATTGGCATAAAATCGCCATTGTGGAACTTTTGCAGATCTGCAGATTGAGATTAAGTACATGTTGTTGATTCATTTAGATTCGTGATCTGCAGCTCATGTTTGCATGAGTCAGACAGAAGTGCTTTTAGAATTGAAAAGGCAAGGCTTGAGAATAATTTTGGAATTGGTTTACGTACATTGCACTGTGTTCCAATTATTTGAAATGTCTAAACACTGTCTTTAATTTATGATGTACATCTGGATTGAGAGCCTATTTTATGAAACCTTACTAAACGAAATAAGATATATAGGGGAATTAGTTAAAAATAGTAAAAACTGAAAGCAAAGTGCCGTAAATTAAGGCTGTTATGATAACTTGGGCTCAGTCCAGAGACGCTTGCATAAAATGGCGTAGCCTAAATCTCGGGAAGTACTGTCTCTGGGTTAATAATTTTTATTTAAGAATTTAGCTAAGAATATTTAAAGAAATTCAAATCTCTAGAGAATGACATTACAGATTAATGGCGGTATATCTAGGGCCTAGTTCAGATGAACTGAGCTACCTCAGGAACCGGTACCTCATCAGGTAAACTGATGATATAATAAACTGAGGGCCCTAAATAAAATCTACAAAACATGGATTTGTCTGAAGAAATATATAAATGCGACTATAACATGTTTAACTTAGACACCTATGTGAATTAGTAAAAAAGAAATTATGACCCAAAACTTAATTGTTCAGAAGAAAATGGAAGCCGAATTTGCTCTGTCGAAGTCGAACTGAGTCGATTTTCGGCTTTATTGACTAGGCTCAACCCCAAGAATAAGATTTTTTACTATTAACATTAGGTCCGTTCTTCTAACTGCCATACTTTCAGAGAAAATTGATTTTCAGCTTTTTATAACAGAAACATTTGTAGGGTGACCATAATTTATATAGTAAGTACCGGTACATTAATTTTGATAAGCGCAGTCGAAAACTCATAATTTGTGCAGCTAAATATAATATTATTATGTACCTTCTGGTTACATTTCTTTTTTTAATATCATTTTTAATTGTCTGCTGTTAGTCCATAGGGTACCTACTACTTACTATTAGCCTAATGAAAAACAAATGGTGATGATGATTTTAGTGAAAGAATTTTTGTTAGGGTTCCGTACCTCAAAAGAAAATAAAACAGAACCCATATAGGGTCGCTTTTTTGTTCGTCTGTCTGTCGATCAAGACACTTTTTCTCAGGAACGCGTTGAAGTATCAAGCTGAAATTCATATCAAATACTCAGATCTAATGTCCCTTGGAGCCGTGAAAAATCAAACTTCTAAGGATACAGCCGTTTATGCCGCTGATATTTCAAAGGCGAGGCCGATAACGCTACGCTCTTCTAATTTAAAAAAATTGAAGCAGTTTGAAGTCGGAAATTTTAATTGATGAACGGCAATAGGCTCGCTTCTGATTAAGTAAAGGACCTTTGGATCTAAACATAGCAAGTGATGGTGGTGAGGTAGGTGATAATGACCTCTACCTACGCTGCCTGCGTTTGCTTGCGTGAGCAAATATTGTTATCAAATAAAGTAATTTGTTTTTATACGCCATTTCAAGGTTCCAAGATCCTGTAATAAACTGAAAGTGAAAATGCCTAACGGTGAAATCGAAAACCTCCCATTGACAACTTGATAGATGTCTGATGACTTGACAATTTGATCCATAGTACCTCCTACCACTCCCAACTCGAATTGATTCCAATATCAACTTCACCCTGTATAGGTTAAACAAAAACATTTAGGAAATTGCATCGATGTGCAAATTGTGAACTTGATGGCTTTAAGATAAGGTCTAAAGTGTCTTGACCTTGTTAAATGTTTATGTCAGTAATATACTAGTTTCTTCGGGCTTTTAGTCTGATTAGTTCAGCTTCTTGGACGTGCAAAGCTTACTGAATAAGCAAATAGATCGATTTTTAAGGTGCAGCGAATGCTTCAAGTTAGGGCAACTGGAGAATTCGCTTAAAATGTAACGTTACAGAGTGGAGCATCGTATCAGTGGGAGTAGAGAACCGAGCATTACAGTGCGCAACCTGTAATGTTACGCTGGCGCTATGTTCTTTCGGAAAAGGTTTCTTGGTCAGGTGTACCTGCGCAGGTAGACCGTATGTCGTATGTTTGTGGGGGACTCAGGTTTACCGAAGGAAACTTCACATACGCACAGGTGTACCGTACGTACGTACAAAACTCGAACAAAAATATTGATTTTTGAATCTTCTCCGGTCGCTTGTACATAATATCGTCGTGCCGTATTATGTCGTTGGCATAATACGGCACCTCTCCGGTAAACCGTATCGTGTATGGCCGCCATTACAGAGTTGAGTATTACATCGGTAATGGAATATACTGAGCATTAATTGCGCAGCTTGAATAAATGTGTAATATTTTGATACAACTTCTAACTTCAAACCACATATAATTGACCATCTAAATTATTACATTCGAGGCGAATTCCTGACCGTCAGCCGCATTATTGTTAGGTAATGCACAAAATCGAACCTTACATAATAAATTGCAGGCGAATACTCCAGGTGATAGAGCACATTTAAAGGATTCGCTTTTATTGATTGAGCATAGCGGCGCAGCGCATAGTATGACTATTTCGAAGACGCATTTTTACCTCTCCGTTCTGTCTGTGCGGTCTCCTGCCTTGCCAGGAGGGAAGCGGACAAAAAACCTTTTCAACTTCTGCTATTATTATTCTCAACGGTTCTGATTAAATTATTATTGGTTCCTAGACAGTTTAGGTTCCTTAGGACTTGCCGAATTTCAAAACCCGAGCCTCTTCCCGTGTGCCACTGTACTAGGTACCTGACTTACAGATGTAGCGGCGGGATTTTGGTGGTCGTGGGATTAGCCCTAAAATAAAAAGTTTTGGCCTAAACCTGGATTCTGCACATATGCCAAACATAAAGTTACAAGGGAATTGCTAAAAATGTAATAATTAATAACATTTGTCTAACAAATACTAGGTCAGGGTCGATCCGTTTGGACAGGAAACATTGATTAAGTAATTGCCGAACTACCGGACGCTACTAGTTATTTACGTTTTGTTCACGTTTATCCTTAGACGATTTTATGGAGGGTAGGTACTATTTACAGCGAGAATTTTGAACTATTTATCTAAATTTTAAAATAGTACCTACTTAATTAGATGGCCGAACTTTGCTTGTTATATTGGTTTTCGTTTGTAAAAACCTCGAAGAAATGGTTCTAAAAAACGCAATAACAAAAGTTACTCCTCGGGATGTGAATAATTTTTATTAGGCTTTTTTCAATAGCTGGCACACTACCCTACGCTAATCTGTACCTATGCTAACCGCTAGATTGCTGAATTCTAGAAGGGTTTCTTTAAACGCAGCATCGTCAGTAGAACAGTTTGTGTCAGCAAAATAAGACATGGGGAATTCCCCGAAACTCCAATACACTAAATTTCAATCAAATCTTTGCAGCCAGGCCCGAGATCCTGAATATTATTTGTTGTTCTTGTATACCTACTTATATTTATATCAAAGGATAACAACTGACATAATTCAAGAAATCTAAAATGTTAAACTTTTTCAATTGAATTGAAAGAAATTGTCTGCCCAACGTGAAAAGGAAATGTCTCGCTCAAAGCGAGACTGCAAATTGCCAATCAGTGCTGATTGCAATCTGACCAATTCAAATGGTCAAACCAACCAAACAAAACCATATTGGATTAGACCTATTTCACTTGGTTGCACTACCTCGTAACACGGTTAAATTGTTTTAAATTTTATGGTGCACGTTTAGAGTTGAAAATCCAATGATTATTCCAGGGCTATTAACGGAGAGAGTGAAAGTGCTTCTATTCCCTTGTGTTGTTTATTTTCAGACTGCGGAAGTTTTCAAATACCAATAATTAAAGTAGCTATATTGCTTTGGAGTGTTACGGGCTGGTGTGGCGTGGCGGTGAGATACTTGCTTTTTAAGTCGCAGGTCGTGGGTTCAATTCCCACCCAAGCTTAGACATTTGTGTGGTGAATATGTCTATTGGTCTTGAGCCCGGGTGCAATTATCATGTGTGTTAATTACCCAGGATATTATTATTGTAATGTAGAAAAAAGAACCAAGTTCCCACCTTTATATGAGACATGTTTTTTTTAATTCGCCCTTGCGGACAGGCTTAGGTCTCTCGGACCATACTGCTTCTTCTTTCGTTATATATGGGACAATAATTTTATTGCAACTGTTCTTATTTTTTAAATTAAACTGTCAAACTTGCAGATCGGTTCAACTTTTTTGCCATGACGAGAGTTTAGCGTAACAAACAGCCATACATCGTCACGACACAAACTTTTGTAACTCTAAATTTATACTAGTAAATTATATCTATTAATAAAGAATAGCGGTCTGTATAGACTTCGCGAAATTACACGACGTAATTGTTCGTAATCGTGCGATCAACAGTTGATGACTCTAGTTCCATTGTTTTGAAATTGTTTGTGAAGTCAACGACTCTATCGCAACGCATTGCAAACCGTAACTTAGCTTTGAAA